>CM077100.1:33524089-33547626 GCA_039619505.1 Cimex hemipterus | reverse complement strand
CTGATGATGCATTTATTTCAAATTTAACCATTAATTTACGCAGTTTACGTGTTTGCATTATCCGGTCTCGATACAGCACGTCAACAAACATGCGACTTCATATTTTTGACATTTTTCATCCATCGAGAAAGATTTAAAGAGTGATTGCGATTTGGGGTGATTTTGGCCTGTCAGGAGGCTCATAAACTCATGCTTTTAAGCTGTCATCGCTTTTCCCTAGTTTCATCCTTTGGCATTTAATGTCTCACTGATAATGCACTTATTTCAAATTTCACTTTTAACTGACTCAGTTGCTGCGTTTGCAGTATCCTGTCTTGATGCATGTCAACAAAATTTCGACTGCACATTTTCGTTATCTTTCATCTCTCGAGATATAAGTAAAACGTGGAGAAATTCATGCTTTTAAGCTATGTTACTGTTTTTCCTCGGTTCATCCCTCGACCAATCCCATGCTTTTTCACCACTCATATTCATTCAGATACAATAACAGAATTGCAACTCGATTGTTACTTTATTATTAGAAAAACAAATAATTTATACAATTCAGTATATAATTATATTTACTGTTGCATTGTTTATGCTATATAGTAGTGCTAAAAGGAAATAAAAAATGAAATTGACAAACGTCATAAATCAAAACTTTTAGGTCGATTCATATTGAAGGATAATACATGAGAACACATGGAATTATATAGTTTCAAGAAGTACCAATGTAAAACACCTTAGTTCTAGTCTACTAGCTGAACATAGACTCACTCCCAGAAAAACACTGGCAGAACAAAGACAATGCCTAACTCACATTCCATATTTCAAGACAGGTGGTAGGGACCCGACTAAACAAAACATAAAGTTAAAACGCAGAAGACAGACCAAATCAGCAAGACCAAAAATTACAATGAATCAAATAGATCTTGCGTTAAAATAGTTTACTCCCCCTTTTACTAGATTCCTTGTTCAATGTACACAATGCCTTTGTATCAATCTTAAACTGGAAGGATGCACATAAATAATTATATCAAGTGAAGTGATCTTTATTCTAGATAGTAATAGTAAAAAGAAATCCATATAAAACTCTCACAACACATACCACCACACTTTATGCCTTGAAGATGACCCAAATAAAGGTTGACAAAAAAAATTTAAAAAATGTTTTTCTAAACTACCTCATTCTTGATTGCTGCTCACAACTACCGCATATTAATCAGGCTAAAGCCAGCATAAACATCTCAAATGTTTTATTTTATATCTCAGTTCCTAATTTATTTACGGATACGATGTTTTGCCATTAATTTGTAAAGTTCTAAAACTCAAGTTACAGTCAACAGATCAGTGGAGTAGTTCCAAAGTTACGAACCATTTTTGTATTTTTGGAAAATAATCTGTGATAAAAGCTCAGATCAACCATTATTGAAAAGTAACTAAGTAATAATTGTTCAGATATCATGGGATGTGATCTGGTGTGATGTAGGTATCAGAAAAATATTTTCTTTATCATGCCAACGTTTTGATCTTTTATTGAGATCATCTTCAGGGCCTGGGATTTACAAACATAGTTTACATTTAGGAAATACACATAGGAACTAGAAAAAGTGAATTTATACAATGCAAAATATGTTTTATATTCGAAGTATTTTTTCTCACTCAAAGTGTTTGCCTTCGGTGTAATTGTACCATTCTTGCATGTTGTGTTGAAAGCGTACCTCACACCAGACCGCGTCTGACGATATCTGAACAATTATCTACAAACGGTCACTAATCTCTACACATAACTAAGTAATTTACATTCACAAAATGAATGTAACAAATTTATATTCCTCATAGTAAATTTTTTTAAATTTATTTTTAGTAGAGAAAAAGGGTGTCATAAGTAGAAAGTTGAGTGGCCGAAATTCTTAGGGTGTCACTTAACTGAAATATATTGTGAGCTAGGTTCAATTAGTAGGACTTTAGAATATTAATTAAAGTAACTTGAGTTTTAACATTTTGTTTAATGTATGCTGATTGACTCATTTAAAAATATAGATTGTAAGAACAGGAAGAAGAAAACAATGGATTTAAATATTTAAAATGAAGTATTTCATATCGTAAGCTCTTTATTGACTGGCTATTGGTCACTAGCAAAGGTTCCACCAGGTGATCTTAGGACCCTTCCTGTACACAGTATACACCACAGACATTCTTAGGCTTCCTGAAACTATCCTCACCATCTCTGCGGATGAGTTACTCATGTGTTATTATTTGGAGACCCAAATTGACATACAACATCAAAGTTTAGGGTTCAGTAAAACATTATAACCTACTAACATCCAACCCATGCAGTAGAAAATCCTCCAAATCATCATGAGTGCTCCTTTCTATGTATCCAATTGTACTGTTCACAATGATCTTAATACTAATATGTCCTGAAGTATTAAACAACCGCTACAAGAAATGTTAACAAATACTTATCCAGTCACACAAACCCTCATGTGGAAACTTTTTGACCCGCTCCTTTTCAAGGTATCATTCCTAACAACTGAAGCATCACTGGCCTCATTATCTCCTTAGTGACGTATGGTTTTTAGTGACTGTTAGTTAATGATTATTCGGAGATCGTGAGATGTGCTCTGGTGTGATATAAGTTTAGGAAAACATTTTCTTTGCCGTGCCCCTTTCAGGATTATATAGACAGGGATCATTAGGGCAAGGAAAGCCAAATTGTAGAATTGAGGAATGAGATTATGTAGAAGTGTTTGATGTGTGGAATGTAATGATTATTTTATATGCTATATGTTTTGTGTGATTTGATTATGATATATGTACTTTATTGATATTGAATTTGATTGATGATATTAGCGTAGCTCTGACTGAGTTTACATGTGGGATGTTCTGCAATTGATGCTGTGTTGATGTAAGCTATTGGGTTGTCCGGAAAATAATGCAGGATTTTGGTATTAAACAAAAAAAAAAAAGAAACTAGTTACTTTAAAGCAATGTTCTTTAATCAAAATAATTTCCCATACTCTCAATACATTTCTCCCAACGTGTTGGTAACTTATTAATTCCGTCTGAGTAAGAATTCAGAATTTTTAGAATTGATAAAGTCAATAAATGCATTTTCCAGTTCCGTTTGATTTTTGAATATTATGTGTTGTAAGTAGTGGTCCAGGTGTCTAAAAAAATGGTAGTCAGTAGGCGAGAGGTCCGGAGAGTAGGGTGGGTGAGGCAAAGTTTCATAGCCAAGCTCCAATAATTTTTGTGACGTTACACGTGACACATGTGGTCGAGCGTTGTCATGCAACAAAATGGGCCCTTTCCGATTGACCAAAGAGGGCTTCATTACTGCCAATTTCTGATGCATGGTATTAATTTGGTTACAGTATGATTCAGCATTGATGGTTTCGCCAGGATTTAAGAAGCTGTAGTGTATTAAACCAAATGAAGCCCACCATACCGTAACCATTACCTTTTTTTGATGAGTTGGGGGCTTTGGAAAATGTATTGGAGCTTCTCCTTTGTCGAGCCACTGTCCAGAACGTCTAGTGTTATCGTAGAGAATCCACTTTTCGTCACATGTAACAATTCTGGCCAGAAATGGGTCATTTTTGTTTCGACAAAGAAGTGATGCACAAACATCAAAGCGCAATTTTCGAGTTTTTTCACTTTTCCAATCGCCTTGAGGTGGTCAGCGACGGTCGTTTTACTGACTTTGAGTTGCTCTGCAAGTTCTCGAACAGTTGTTTTGGGGTTTTCTTCCACCACTGATCGCAGAACATCATCATTAAGAGAGGAAGGCCTTCCACGACCTTCTTCATCTTCAAGGCTGAAATCTCCCTCCCGAAATTTTTTAAACCACCTTTGCACAGTGCACTCATTAACACAACCCTCGCCCCAGACTTGGTTAATGTTTCTAGCCGTTTGGGCTCCGCTTCGGCCGAGTTTAAACTCGTAAAAGAAAATCGTACGAAATTCTCGCTTTGACATTATAAGGATGACTGAATTATTTCCAAGTAGCGGAATGCTACAGAGGTAAACAAACAATATCATTTGGAAGAGGATTAATAAGTGTTGACATTCATACAAATGAGTAATCCTGTAAACGTAAACAGAATATTTTATATAGATTTTTTTTAATGAAAACTTAAAATCCTGCATTATTTTCCGGACAACCCAATATTTCTAAAAAGTTATGTTTATGTTTGTTTTGTTCTGCGTGTAACTTTTTTGGATTGTTGAAGTCAAAATTGTGTTGGTGTTAAAAATGGTGCTGCAGGATTTTGCTTGGGTGTTTTTGCAATCATAGATATGTTGCTTTCTCTTATCTTAATGTTGGGATGTAAGATTGATGTAAGTTGCCACACAGGTCTTTGATTGATTCTATAAATTCTAGCTTTGTATAACTTCATTTTTTCATATCCTACATGCATTTATTCAATTTAAAAATGTTTTGAAATCCCGGCCATGAAGATGATCTCGATAAAGATCGAAATGTGTGGTGATTAGTGACCATTAGTCGATGATTAGTCAGAAATCGTGAGATGCGGTCTGTTGTGATTTTTTCCACATCCTACATGTATTTGGTAAATTTAAACAATGTATAAATCCTAGGCCCTGAAGATGATCTCAGTAAAGATTGAAACGCTGGCACGATAAAGAAAATGGTTTCCTGAAACCTACATCACACCAGAACGCATCTCACGATTTCTGACTAATCAATAAAATATTGAAATGTTGGCACAACAAAGAAAACGTTTTTCTAAACTTATGTCACACCAAACTACATCTCATGATCTCAAAACAATAGTTACCCCTTAGTGCAGTGAACATGATTAAACATTAATATGTAGTAGCAACTATTAATGAGTAATTCCTCTTCTTTTTCTTCTTGTTCGTGTGTATTTTTGATGTTTTTCTTCTAAATTTTGTTTTGTTTTGTGTTTTTAAAATGTTATTAATTTTATTCCAGCACAGCAATTGGTGCAAGTGTAAATAATTAAATGAATTAACAAATATAACATCAACTGCAGATTCCTTTAAAAAAAGAAGAAAAAAAACGTTATTTGAAGTCACAAATACCAGTTTAACCCAATTTAATGATGTACTCTCATCAAGGTCTAGGCAAGGAATCATAATTAAAAATACACAATTAAATAATTAGAGCTCTTGGGAGGGAGAAGGTGCTGACTACTGAGTACAATACTAGGAATAGCACCTGCATCTATGCATTGTAAACATTTAATTTCACATAACTCCTCTTCTCATAGATCAACCCTGGGGTTCTAAATTTACGTCATTTTCTATATCTATATTACTTTTCATAAAATTTGAGAGTACAATCTTTCTAATTTCTTATAGCTAATCATACAGGATATGATGATTACAATTAATATAAAATAACAGTATATAAGTCCATATAGTAGGGTAGGTTAACATATTGGTTGGAGATATTTATTGAGTTAAAGGTATTCAGCGAAATCTCTTTTAGGTTGAAGTTCTGTAGTTTTATGGTAATCCCTGAAGATTGCTTCGGTGAAATTGGTAGGTTGATGTTTCGCATCAAGGTGGGTTTTCCGTAAGTGAATGATTCAATGATGTTATCAGTGGTTGTGAATATTACAGGAATTGGTTGATTTCCAGAATAAAGATTAGTTGATTGTCCTAGATTGTGAGTTTACTGAATTTGCAGTAGTGTTTCCAGTCAGCATGAGTTCTTCTGTACAGGGATCTTGATGGGGGATATTAATCTTTTTTAACACATTGGTACTCCTTGTTCTTTACACAGCCTCCATTAAGTGTTATAATTTATTATTTTTCTAGTTTAATGCATAATTAGTATCAGATATAGTAACAAATTCCTTTTTGTATTTTCTTGGAATGAGGCTAAAGTTAAATAATTCAAAATTTACATGAATATGTTATCCTATGATTATTATTGATCATAAAATACATTGATCTTAACATATTTTCACAATTTAATACATTTTCAAATTTTACTTTTAGTAGGAATTGAGGTTTAAACATTTAAACTGTTCTAAACATTTTAATCCTTGAAATAAATTATGACTAGTCACTATGCTTGGGCGCATGATTTGTAATTTAAAAAATGTTAAGGAATTTTCAATGTCCTGAAGAGTATTCAAGAACAGTATATATAGGATTTGAATTTGATTTTCAGTATCTATTTAGTTATCTTTACTTTGATTAGTTTGTCGAAGTTTTGTGTATTGTCTAGGTTTCCTGTGCACACTAATATGGTTAATGTTTTTCATCGACAAGTGATTTAGAATAATTTATTAAGTTACGAAATGTTATTGTTTGCTTTTGAATACTTTTATTGAACTTTTTGTGTTTTGTGATTCTGAGATATTGGTTATATAAAAATTGCATTTCAGAAGTTAATTCTTTTAAGTCGTCATAATGGAGCATAGTGAGTTCCATTATTGTGCATCACATCTTGTATCTCATAAGCGAGCATCGCGAGGGTCCTGCATAATCATCGTTTTTATTATTAAATTGATAACGGAACTTCCTTGGATGTTGTATATTAGATAATGAAATATTTGGTTTTGTATTATAATGAGATTTTTCATTAAGGCCCTCTTTAAAAAATGGTTTTTTGATTTTAATTTTTCTTCATTTAAATTGCGGTTTCATTTTTACCTTTGCTTTTGAATTCCTCGCATTAATAAGAGATTTTGATATTTCTAAGTTTCTTAATTTTGTGCGTGGGATTATCGTTTTGTATGGAAATTTGGACCATTTGTTCTGAGTTCTGGTTTATTATGTTCTGGTTCAATTTAGGTATAATGAGGAGGGCTAAGCGTGTTTGTTGTGAAGTCTATTTGGGCTTGCAACTTTTGTAAATTATCCTCTGTGGAAGGCAAATTTGTGACTCATTTTCTTCTATCTTTTCTGAAGTTGCAACATTATTTAACCCTTCCATTTTATATCTATTTTGTCCAAAAGTTTGATTAAAGTTGTGATTGTTGCAGTTGAAATATTAGGCTTTGTTGAGCACCCCGTGTGGAAACGCTCATCATAGGTGTTAGGTGTATGTTTTGCCCATTATAAATCTGTTGTTTGGGTGCAAACATATTTTGTTGGTGATGAGTCTGTTGGGAATTTCCTGGTCTTTTTGTAAAATTTTTAAAAGGAGATGTCACCTTGTTTTTAAAAATTGTTGATTACTGGGAGATTTATTAATAAATAGTGGTCATGTTGCATTTAATGATGTGAATCATTTTGTTTTAAGTACTGATAATTGGTGTGAAGAGACTTCCGATTTCAGGCAGACTTTTTGGATTTATCTTTGCCAAGTTACTTCTGAATGGTTCGCTCAGTTCTCCTATGAAGTTGTGAACCACCATTTTTCGACTACCTTACTGACCCCTTCTTGCTCTTGGTCATTGTAATTTTAACGTCTGAGTGTGCCTTTAAATTAAAAGAATCTGCCGTGTCTTTTCGAAAAATGTGTACGAATTTTTTGTTTGTGCACTTGAGACATTGTTCAGTACCGTCTCTTAAGTTAGATGTGTGTTTGAAACTTTTTCAGTAAATGATTTTTCATGTTGTGCCATGTGTGAAAAGTGGTTTTTTTGGCTGTTCCCTTGCCTTGCCTATTAATTTAATTTTGATTTTATACCTAAAAAGGCAACTGCTTTTTCACATTTGGTTAAGACAGGGTTCAGTGTATAAAAAAGAACTTGAATTTCATTTGTAGCAGAAATGAAACTATTTAGATGGTTTGGATTACCACCGCAAGTAGGAATTAGATTTAAACCAAAATTCAAATCTTGAATCCTATTTGAAGTCATTTTACAATTTTATTCCTTTTGTATTATTAGTATTTTTTATATATTATTATTATTATTCTGTATATATGTATATGTTATGTGGCAAGTTAACTGTAGAAACAGATCGTCTTCAATGATCCTTTGATGAGATCGAGATCCTTTGCCTTCTTACCAACTGCGCCAGTTGAATAACTTCAACTGCAGATTCCTTTAAAAAAAACAAAAAAACTAAATTCTTGTCTAAAGACAAGTTAACTGTAGAACTATAGTTAACTATAGTTTTTTGTAAATGTTTGACTTTGATTATTTTTCAGTTTTTAATGATAAAATTGTTGTAAATGTTTTAATTGTAATTATACATTGTATTTGTTGCTTAGAAATTAAGATGTCTACAAAAAAATTGCCAACCGATACTGAAGATGCAGTGCAAATAAAAAAAGAAGCCAAATCTTTAAACGATGTCGCCAAACAGTTATCTCCTTCCTTGACTGATAAGGAGCAATACCTTGTACAAGTAAGTGTCCGAGTAACATCGTTATTGTTAAAGTTGTCTTTCTGAAAAATTGTTTTCTTTGATTAAGATATTTTATTCATCTGATATTTATTACAGCTGCCTAAATCTGTAAGAAGGAGGCTTCTGGCACTAAAGAAACTGCAGCTCGAGGCTACACATATTGAAGCTGACTTTTTCATAGAAATTCACAAATTGGAATGCCGCTATCATCAGTTGTATTCAAAATTATACGAAAAGGTAAATAGGAAATATAACAGCAATGTTGGAAGTTTAGCAAGCATACTACTTGTAAAGTATCATTTCATTGCCTTTTTTTTATATACTACATACAAGTAAAATTGTTGATCTGTAACATTTAAAATTAAATAAAACAAAATCTGGTGCTGAGGTGTGACGAACAACCCGAAATGGTGATGCTTTCAGTAGGAACTAGAACTATATCATGTTGTCGCTTAAATCTACTGGGAGGGCAGTTCAAGGTGTTGAGGGATTAGGGTGTAGTGTGCTTTGTGGAATTTTTAATATAGGGATTTTGTAATATCTTTAACGAAAGATGTAGGTTTCACAAAACATTTTCTTTATCGTGTCAACGTTTTGATCTTTATTGAGATCATCTTCAGGGCTCAAAGTGTTTGTTACGATAAAGAAAATGTTTTTCTAAAACCTACATCACACCAGACTGCAACTCACGATCTCCGAATAATTATCGATTAACGGTCACTAACTACCACACATTTCTACACGAAAGTGATTAACTTGATTTTTATGCACAGATTTATTTTTTGTTTTTACAAATAGCTATTTACTCAGGTGAGTACAGAATGAGTGCCGTTAGTCCCTCATTCTTTCATCATTCCTACTCCTGTGTGGAGGGGTAGGTTGTACTTCCAAAATTTTGACGAGGCATGCGTATTGTGACATTACATAGCCACTTAAATACGTGGATTTTCGAATGTCTTATTTTACCTATGTGTTGTGGCATATTCACTTGAAACAGGCCAGAATTGTAATTGTCCTCATATGATTGTACAGTCCTTCTTGTATCCTGTTGTCCGTTTACCTTGCACCAAACATTTTTCTGAGGATTTTATGTTCTCAAATATCCAGGGTCTTTTCTCTTTTAATTTTTTAAATGCTTTTCTTCAATAAGAGGACACTGTTTTATTTGTACATATTTATTTTAGAGACAACAGATTGTGAATGGCACTTACGAACCGACAGACGACGATTGTGAATTTCCGGAAGGGAAGTACAAATCATCTTTAACCATTGATGAGTTTAGAGATAATGTACTAGGACAGCTGTTACCAGAAAGTGCCAACAAAATGTAATATATTTTATAAATTCCTTCCACTATGGAAATATAATTTTATAATTTCTTCTCCAGGGATAATGATGTTAAAGGAATTCCAAACTTTTGGTTAACCATTTTTAAGAATGTCGCTTTATTGAACGATATGGTACAACCTCACGATGAACCCATTTTGAAACACTTACAAGACATTAAAGTTGAATTGTTAGAGAGCAACCCAATGGTAAGCATTTAATTATATCTCTGAATCAATGATATTGAATCAAATGAAATGACATTAATTTTTTAGGGATTTATCCTTGAATTTCATTTTAGTCCAAATGAATACTTCACAAATTCAGTACTCACAAAACGCTATGAAATCGAATGTGCTCCTTCACCTGAAGATCCATTCAGTTTTGAAGGGCCAGAGATTTTTGCTTGCAAGGTATGATTATTTAAATTTAAAAAAATTTTAAATTAAAAAGTAAGTTCAACTATGAATAAAAATAGTTGTTTAGTTATTTGTACGTTGAAGTGTTAGGTTTAACCACCCCTTAGGTCTACGTATTTGGTTATTGGCGTTCAGGGGATTTTAATAAAATCACATTTTTTAATAGAAACAGGAATTTAGCTTGGAAGTTGAATTTTGAAAAGTTTAAATTTTTTAATTACAATAGTTTTTTGCATTTTTTGAATAGTTCAGTATGAACATAAAATCAATAATTTAACTGAAATAAGTTGTGATAAATCAATTTGAAGAAATTAATGCTTGAAAACTTTAATAGTATGTACTTAAATCTTTAATCCAAAGTTTGCTGAATTTTGAGGCAAAAATAAAAAATTAAAAAAGAAATGTGTCAGAACAAATTGGGCAAAACGCCAAACCAGTTGTTCTTTCATCAATTTTTGTGGGTGTTAACGGCTTTGTTCATTCTCTCTTTGGGGTTTTGCTTGTTATGTACAAGCAAACAGCAGCACTAAAGATGGTCATCAGCTTTTGAAATGAAGACTGGATTGGCGCTACTGGTTGTAGAGACCTTTAAATTTCACGAACGCCAAGTGAGCTAATGCTTAGGGATGGTTAGGGGTGGTAGATAAAACAAAGTGCATATTGCTGCCAGCATAGTTGATAGATTTTTTGGGCAACCTATATATTGGAACAATTAATAATTAATTATTTTTGTGTTACAGGGTTGTGTTATTAACTGGCATAAAGGTAAAAATGTTACTATGAAAGTTATCAAGAAGCAGCAGAAGCATAGATCGAAGGGAATTGTTAGAACAGTTATTAAAACTTTACAAAATAATTCATTTTTCAACTTTTTCACCCCACCTAAATGTAAGCCGATACAACTGGTTAATAGCAAAAGTAATTTCCAACTTAATATAAATAATGCTATTGTTTGTTTCAGTTTCTGAAGATAGTGATGCTGACAATGATGCAGAATCGGATGAAGAAATTAAAAATCTGTTAACAACAGACTTTGAAATTGGCCATTATATTAGGGAAAAGATAGTTCCTCATGCTGTGTTGTATATCACAGGTAGGTCTTAGATTATTCAATTTAACTTAGGTGTCCTGGTTTTACTCATTTTGTTTGTAATATATGTAAATGCTTTTTTAACATAAAATATTACTTTATTACTTGAATTTAACAAATGAGAGGGTACTTCCAATGAATATCTCTGTTCAAAATCTGAAAAAAATTCAAATCCTTTGGCATTACTATTTGATTGTGTGAATTCTGAGTCACAAAAATCCCCCAGGTGCTAGAGTGAAATTCGTCTGACAGACTATGCCATCCTATACAGATCAAAATCAGTAACGACAGAACTACAGATTCTTCAAATATGCACATAGAAATGTCACAAATTAACTTCATACTTCATTTATTTACAGGTGAGGCGTTCGAAGATGAAGAAGAGTACGAGGATGTTGAGGAAAGTGAGGATGCTGTAACAACAGACAGTGAAGAAGCAGAGCCTGGTGCCATTACCAAAATGGCTAAAGAAAATTACAAATTTCCAAACACCAATAACCCAAATACGCAGAACGAATGTACACAACAATAATAAAAGCCAGTAAAATCAAAATTAGAATGGGGTACAAAACGTTTACATCAAAATGTACTTTACTCTGCTAAATCTCGGTACATTAAAAGAACAAAAAACAACCTAATCGCGATTCACTGAAAAGCATGATGAATGGTTGTATTTTATCCGCATAAAAATTCAAGTATTTGTGGTTAATATGTTTCTATTATTTCAATTAATTATTAATTAAAAAAATTTGTGATACAATTTATTATTTCTTAATAAAAAGAGTTCTAATTTTGAAAAGTTGTTCTAATTTTTTCTTCAAATCCTCATTGGGTTGATTTTTTATCTTTTTAAAGCATAGTTTTTAACGAATTTCACTCTTAATTTGAGCATCGTAAGTTTCTGGAAGGAAATATATATAAAGTTATGGTTTTGATGTAAGAAACTATGTTTTTTTTTTTTTTTTTTTTTTTTTTTTTTTTTTTTTTTTTTTTTTTTAATAAGCTTATTCAATATAAACTAAACTTTACACAAGGATTCTATTTTAAAAGGTCTATACTTTCAGAGTTCCGAGTGGATCTGATGAAAAGTGGTCTTACAATTCAATCTACATTTTATGCTTACAGTACATTCTCTGAATTTGTACAGGAGTAGAATCAATTGTTGCTGAATTACTGGTTTCGTGCAAGTGTTACTCCTCCATCCCCAAATGAAGCTCCCGGAGGCGGCTGATTGTTAGGGGTTGCTATGGCCAAGAGTTGTCTCTGCGTGCGATACCAAGTGAAGATTCCATAAGCTGAGGATATGACCAATAAACAGTAGACTGGCATGGTCCGTATGCCGTACGAAATGTAGGAACTTTGGTCTCCTTTACGCCTAGACCTACACCTACTCACTGTTCTATCTTCGATCCATCTGTGCACCGAATTAGAGCCTCTTGAAATTTAACGCTACCTTTCTTCTAACTGTCTCTAACAGTGTAGGGCAATAATAATTACAATTAATTAAGGTTTTTAGTTGAGATAAAAAAGTCAATGGCATGAGTGGGATCTTCAGCTAGATACGCCACCTCTCTACCACTTGAACTATGTGACCTCGATCCGCTCGGACACTAACTTCCCATCTCAACCTCCTTTTGAATTTTCCCTCCTTTTTTGCCATTTTTCAAATATCATGTAATCAGATTGGATTCTCGGTGAGAATTGAAATGTCCACGGAGAGCTTTTAGTGAAGTATACTTCATTTTAATTCATTAAAATCACTAATTTTGTGGTTTTGCGCGTTCGAATCCCGCTAGTGCCATTGACTTTATCTCAACTTAGTGAAATTAATAATAATTATAATAATAAAAACAACTTGATTTTTTAGGAATTTTAAAGTTCTTTTATTACCTATCACAACAATAAATAGGATGCAATCAACCTTACTAAAATTTTTAAAACAATAATTCTTGCTTTAAACATAACAGTTAATTATTTAAGAATTCAAACTATGACACAAGTTTGCCCCTGTTATATTTGTTAAGCTGTTGGACAATATCAAGTGCTTTGGATCTATAGATTTCAACATCCTCTTCACTTTTTATATCCTCAAGGTAATCCTTAATACTGTAGTTGCTTTGTTCTATGGTAGCAAGTTTTTTCTCGATGTAAGAAATCTGCGCATGCCCTTCATTTTCGACCAACTTTTTCTGTAAAATAATAACATGCTAATATTTATTGTAATGTAAAAATTTTTTGTATAAACAATTATATTTGGCAGCATAAATTATCGAGTCAAAAAGAGTAAAGGCCAAACTGGCAAGATGGGCATAGGTCACATAAAAATGGGCACCTTCTGGCTGGAAAGTAACTGAAGGACCTCATTACGTAAGAATGCAGTAACAGTCGAGCACGTTTTCAGGCTTATAGGCAATATTTTGATAATCATCAGACATGTGTAATCTTGGGGCAAGATTGCTGTTCCAGTATTTCACGGCTATAGGGATTTTTAAATGTATTCAGTAGGGCGTGGTGTGTTCTTATTTTAAAAGAAGGGATGAGCCCAACCTAGCTTTTTGAAGTCCAGATCTGAGAATATCCCTAGATTGGTCTGATTATAATTTTAAAATTTGCCAGATATCTTTTTTTTATCTTGAAATGATTTAAGAACAATAAAATTTGTATTTGACCTCAGCTGTTTGTTGGCCCATAAACCTCCCACATAATGTACATTTAAATTTAGTTCTTTTCACTTGTAATAATTTGTTAGATAATCAGGATTAATGAGTGTATAAATAGAAGCACAGTACCTGAATTTCATTGAATTCTTCCACAGTTTCTTTCTTTTTCGTTTTAGTTTTTGGTCTTTCTATCTCCAATCTTGCCTTCTCCTTCGTCAATGATATTCTTTTTATGTCGATTTCATTTTCCAATTCTAGGATGTTTGAATAGACCTCTATGTCTGATTTCATTGTATTTATTTTATTATTTAAAGATTTCAATTCTGATCCGATATTCTTTACCATAACCTCAACCTGAAAGATTTTTGATGTTTTGTTTAAATAATTATGGAATTATTAAGTCACATTAAAAAATAATTTATTTTCATTTTGATAAAATATCAAAGTAGATATTATGTACAATAGAATATAGATATAGAAAATATACTTTTTAAGGATTCAGAGAAATAACATTGGGCTAATGGTGTAAATTGTATATGGGGGGGGGGGGAGTTTCCAGTTTCCTGGACATTAAGCTGACAATATTAACATAATTTTTTTCCAGTGGAATTGCATTGTTTTTTCCGCTTTTAACAACCACTAACTAACAGAAAAATATTAAAACCAGAAAAAAATGAATGCTCATCATTTTTCCTCTGGACCCTTCATTTCTAATTTGTTCAAGATCACATGCAGCATCTGTAGGGAAAAATGTGCAGAGAGGAATTTGTGAGATTCATCGAAATGTGAAGGTTTTTTTTATGTTCCTAGGCAGACTGCTGCTTCAGAGTGAGGTGTGATGAATTCTCGGGAATCAGGCAGATATAAGCCTGCATCCCACAAGGAAGCATTCTTGGTCCCATCATACATCATCTATACATGCTGACCTAACCCTGACATCAATCCCAAGACATTCAGGGCATAAAGATAATGAAAAGGTTGACATGTCGGGCAAAGAGGGGGCCAAGATGGACTCTAGGCCCTACTGTGGCCTGGCATCTTACCACAAAAGAGACCTTAAAATAGATCCTTTATAAGTCCCTGGTGGAACAATACCCCAGGCATGAGGCATGAAGAAATTCATAGAAAGGCCATATACAAAACAAAGGAGGAACTGTACTGTAGAACTGGAAGGCAATCGTCACCATACCAGATTTCTAGTTGTACTCCTAACACACTGCCACCTAAGAAGACACAAACACCGAATAGGAGTATAGACAGAAGAAACACTGTGCAGATACTGCCAGGAAGAGGAGGAGTCTGCAGAACGCACTTTACGTTTCTGTGAAGGTCTTTCTAGGTGCAGATTCTTGCAATTAGAAGAGGAAAAGCCACAAGCACGTACGCTAAGGAGTGGTTGGCAAGGAGGTTGATTAAAAATCTGAAGCTGGCCAGTGAATTATAAAGAAAACAGAGAATATAATAGATAATAAGAGATGTAATAGGGGAATATAATGTAATAAGAGAATATAATACAGCTACACAGGCCGAAGTGCAGAAGGCCTTCCGGCTGCCTCTTTTAACCTTATCTCTATCCGTATACAACTGACACCTACCTGCACACCCCAATATCACCATCACAACCTACATGCATGATACCGAAATATTGTGATAGCAAAATATTGTCCTCTAACTCCATCCAAGCTGCTTCCAACATCCGAGAACACCTTGAGCTTATACAGACTGGTACAAAAAGTGGAGGACAAGATTGAATGAAGGTAAATGTACTCATACATGTGTACATTCACATTGAAAAAACAGTCTTGCCTTCCGCTGTACATCAGCAACAAAGAGGGGCTGATTTTCACTCAAGTCCTTAAAGAGCAGTGTATTATTATTTATTTGACAAGATATTTTCTGACAATAACAAATTTGCAATATGTATTTTTGAGGGAAAGTGGCGGGACCATGAATGATGCGTAATCTTTTACAGTTGTAATTAATCCTTCTTACATCTGTTGATTAATTAATTATGCTGAAATTATTTCCGTAGGATAATAACAAACCTTATTTAAATATCGTGTCACATTGGAGTGTTCTGTTCCAATGGATTTGACTGTATTTAGCATTTCGGATGATACTGTGTTGTTAATTTGAAGCGACTTGTAATCTGCAGCTGTTGGAACAACGGCAATTTTTTCTGCAATTTTTTTCAACAGTGGAACAATTTCATTTCCTAAATTCTTCAGCTTATTCGACTCGTCAAGTTTTAGAGACTCGACGGTCGCAAGGAAATCTTCAATTGCCTTCTCCTTATCTTTCAATTCGATAAATTTAGCATACCTTGTCGAACTCTTCCCATCATCAATAGTCTACAAAAATATTAAACAAATTTTATTTAAAAAGAGTGAAAATTAGTAAGAAAAGTTGTATATTAAATTTTCAATATTATAAAGTAACAAAAAAAATCTTCTTAATTCTTAATAAATTAAGACTCTAATAAAATAATAAATAAAATTGAACAAACAAACCTGAGTGGTTTGTGACAAACTTAATTCTGCTTCTCTAATTTGGTCTTTCATGTCACTTATCGCTTTACGCATGGTCGTAGTTTGTGCATTATCCTGTTTGACTTTGTTGAGCAATTCCCTCCTTTGCTCTTCTGGCGAAAGGCTTGTTTTCATTTCATGTACAAGGTGTTCCTTTTTGTTTTCTAGCTCCCATAACTTCAACTCCAGCTGCACTAATTCTGATTTAGCCTGTAAGACAGTTTTCAGCTTGAAAATTATTTTTTGTCGATACTAATGTAATATTGTATTTCACATTACACCACCCTTTCTAATGAACCGTTATACAACTTTATTTTGCCTCCTGTTTGTTTTTATTCAAACAATCAACAATTTTGATTGATATAGGACTGCATATTTAGTATATTTTTCTGTATGAGTGTCATAAAATGTGTAATGGTTTTAAGTTAGAAGTCGGCCTCTTTAGACCTTACATACTGTGACCATTTTTTTATTACGGAATCTATATTATTGTCTAAAGTTCTTCCCTAAGCTGAATGGAGAAAGAATATGGCTATTCTGCTCAGCCTACTTCCCAAGAGAGGAACTTTGCCCAGCCAAGTTGCTGGATGACATTGTGAGGTATTCCAAGGAACAAAACATAAAACTAGTCATGGGATGTGATGAAAATTCCGCAATGTGGCAGTACTGACATCAACAACCAAGGTGAGTCCTTATCAGAGTTCATAACTGGTGAAGTGTTAAATATTGCTAACATAACACGAACCCACCTTCTGTTTTGGCAATGTGATGTAGGCAAGAAGTTTTAGACCTGACAGTTAATTCCCAAGGGGCTGATGAATACGTCTTAAACTGGATAGTATCCAGGGAACCATCAAATTCTTATCACAGGCACATCAGATTTGATTTGAAGAGGAAGGGAGGCAGGTGAGCTTCCTCACGAAGACCGATCAAAGCTATACACAACTACTATACTTAACTCTCTCTACTAATTGGAAATCACTTCCCAGGAGCACAAATAAAAAGCAACTCCTTGAATGCTCAAAACAAATAAAAACCACAAAAGAAGAATGAAAGGAAGTGGCAGCAACAATATAACCTAAAGCCATAAGCTCCTTTCAGTCGAGAGGTTTAGCCCATACAAGGAGCCAGGAATAGATGGAATCTACCCAGTACTAGTACAAAAAGGTCAAGAAATTCTCATGCCTTACTTAGTAAGAATATTCAGAGCATGCCTAGTGTGCCTACATGGCAAGAGATACAAGAGGTGTACATACCAAAAGTTGGATGACCTATGGACTACAAGCCCAACTTGTACAGACCTACCAGTTTTAAATGATCCATGAAATTAGAAAGATTGGTAGAGAACCACATTCAAGAACAAACCTCTCAGTGAGTGACAATTCGCATACCAACCAGGGAGATCCACAGAGATCATTTCTGAATGACCTATGTAAATTCCTAACCAAGTCCATAAACGACGAGGAGATAGCTGTTATGTTTTTTATAGATATAGAGGGCCTTTTAACAACACAACCACAGCCTCTCTATATAGAACAATTAAAAACAGGGGAGTCTTGGAAAGATATGCCAATAGGTGGAAGAAGGCCTAGAGAACAGGATAATCACATCCACCTTGGGTAGTGCGATCATCCAGGCTAAGACAGCTAGGGGATGCCCACAAGGGGGTGTTCTTTCACCTCTACTGTGGATGACGCTGGTAGACCAAGTCCTACAAAAGCTGGAGCAAGAAGGATTCTACTGTCTAGGCTACACGGATGATCTTGCTGTAGTAATAAAAGGCCATCATGCAGACTTCAAGATGGATTGTATACAATGAGCCTTCTATCTAGTTGACAGCTAGTGCAAAAGGTAGGGTGCTATCTATTAAAACAAAATGAAGGGGAGAGGACATTAGGAAGTCTAAAATCTCCAAGTTTAAACGAGCTTGACTCTGATCCCATTTTCCAAGGATGAAAAATATCTATGGATTACACTAGATCAGCAGCTCACGTGGAATCCACATTTGACTAAAACCATCCAGAGAGCCAAAATTACCCGAGGGAGGTGCAGAACTAATGTGCCAAAAACGGGTTTAAACCCCAAAATGACCCTATATACACCTGCGTTTTAAGACAATGTTGACATATGGGCTGGTCGTGTGATGGACCAAGACTGCAGGCTATTAAGTGGCACCCAAAGACAAGTCTGTACTGGGGCCAAAAAGCCAACTGCAGCGCTGGAAGTGTTGTTAAACTTCCCACCACTTCATATTTTAATCCAAAGAGAAGTCAGAGCAGGAGCTCACAGGCTCATAAATGAACAACCATCTGCAAGAATAGGTCATGCAAGTAAACAATTGAAACTGAGGGAGGAGATACAGGCAGATGCCATATCAGGCAAGCCAATTGATACCACTACTTCAAAATACAATGAACACTGCTAAAGGCAAACTCCTACTGGTACACTGATGGCTGCAAAACTGACAAGGGCACAGGAGCTGGTCTACGGGATGAATCCAAAGACCAAGGTAAACCTAGGTAAATATGCTACAGTTTTCCACTCTGAAATCATAGCGATTGAAAACAGTGCCAGGGAAATAAAAAGGCCAGGAAAATCACGTGTTGACATTTTAGTAAAGACTGAATTATTCCCAAAAAATGAAATCCTTCCAACATAACCGAGCACTTTTGTTTGGAAAAGGATTGAAAAGTGTTGACATTTGTAATAAATAAAAAAAAAAAAAAAAAAAAAAAATATATATATATATATATATATATATATCATTAAATGTAACTTATTATATAGAGGGGCAATTGAAAGAAAATGTGAAAACCTGCATTATTTTCCGGACAACCCAATGACTAAGGTCATCATTGGGCAACTTATCTGTATGTATATGTATATGATTTTTTCACTGTTAATTTAGTTAAACATCATATATTCATAAACTATATCATTTGTTTGTTGCATCTCAAGATACAGTTAAATTTAGCACAGAAAAGAACATTATGAATAAACATTTGATTTAAAAAACAAAACAAAAATATGTACTTACTGGAGATATGTAAACTTGATCTGCAATATTGGTCTCTGTCTTGTTAAGAGAGTTAATCTCACTCTGCAGCTTCTCCGCTTTGACGAGTATTTCATTTTTTTGTTTTTTTAAAGAATTGAACTGATCCCTTTGTGTGCTGTTCATTTCAGATTCAAGTTGTCCAGCCTTGAATTTTTCCTAAGAGGTGGGAAAGTAAAAAACAACAGAATTTAAACTACAAATCTAGAAATATATGCAGTTTCTATACTGTCTGTATTTACCTTTTCAATTTGGTCTTCAAGGTCTTTAATAGCTTCTTGACGACGCATTCGATCTGCAAAAAGTGTCTCTAACGACAAGACGTCTGCATCGTTAGTAACAGCTTGTTCCCTGGCCTCCAAAAGAATTTTGTGCGTGTCACTGCCAACGTTGATTTTGTCTAAAGCCATGTTGTGATCAGCAAGTGCCCCTTGTAAATCTGCATTAAAAAAATGCTCAGAATTAAACATAGAACGTATAAAATTGAAATCAATGAAAACATTTTTAAATAAATGTATGCATATCGTGTACATCCTGAATTGTTCCATATTAATGAGCTTACTGTTCTCTCTCATGTAGTAAAAAGGGACATTAAGCTGAAGAGATTAAAAAAACACCACTTATTTCCTTGTTTCATAACCAAACTTGAAATTTTGTTTAAAAACAAACAGCTAATAACTTGACAACTATTGCTAACTACTTAACCAAAGAGTATTTTTTTTCCATAATAATTTATAATAGATTTCACAAAAGGTACATAAGCACTATCGTTCTTGAACTTAGTATTAACAAACTGCATTCGAAAGGCAGGTGTATTCATGGACAAACTGTCTATTGTCTGTGCACATAATAGACAAGGGTAACTAAGAGGTTTATAGATTATCCAGCTCTTGTTCAAGAAGCTTGCGATTCTAAGAACTTTACATTGCATCAAACACTCCAAAACTGGGGAATCTCCCTATCAATAGAAACAATTCAGAAGATGCTCAAAGAAGTGGAATGGGGAGAGGTGGAAAATTAAACCAGCATAGTTCAAGAAGGCACATTAGGGAAATTATGGTAACAACCTGGCTGACAAGCTAGTTTAAAGAATGAGCAACTGCAGGTGGAATTTTGCGTTGTTCCAAAGACACATGTAAGGAAAGTGAAACCAATGTTTTGAAGGAGTACGAATATAGAAATTAAACAAACTTTAAAACAGCTATGGTGTTTACATGGAAAAATGCACCAAAATATCCACGCATCCCCAAATTTGCAAGAATATATTTACATGTACTGTCTTTGAAAAGGAAAGGATGCTACTTGTAAGATCAATTATACAAGGTACAAGTTTTCTATTTCCTATTTTTCTCTCTTTATGAATGTGACCTTTCTTCTTTGTTATACATATGTAGTAACATACAGCTAATAACATTAAAACTTAGATTTCTTTCTTTTCTCTTCATTATAATTTTAGGTTTTTTAAAACTATAACCTTCATCAGATGGATTGTATTCGTACATGCACCACACTTTGTAAATAATCATAAATTTTCATAATAAAAAGCATTAAAAAAAAAGAGGTCAAAAGTTAAGCTTATTATCGGGCATGCTGTCTTAGCTTTGTACCAAGGCTTGCAACACATCTAGGAATAAAGCTGGAATATATCTTTATCTTCCAGAGCTTTCTCTACATCATTATTGTTTCTATGCATCTAACCTATAGTTTGTTAAAATGTTTGCTTTTTCACTGTAGGGTTTTAATTTTTTGATCTCTAGTTTTTCAATTAGTTTTGCAATTACTGGAAGCAATGAAATAGGTCTATTGCATAAAATTTAGTAAAGTAAGTTATTCCTGAAATGCATAAATGTTACTGAATACTGATGTGTATAAGCTCAACTCTACACATACACACCCACACGGGGTTGAAAATATCACTGTATACAGCCCGCGAGCGATTCCAGCGTAATTTACAATAAATTACAACCAGTCCTAGAGAATCACCCTCCCCCAGGTGTTGGAAATCCGGTTTTTGTCTGTCCTGTCTAAGTCACTTCAGCCCCAACAGATCGTTTCTAAATCCCAAACCTACACTTGCACTTGGATACATTTTTTCCTATTTACACTCTGCTAGGCTGGTGGAGGAGTGCTTGATATTCCTCTATCATAATCCGAACATATTACATAATTGATGTGATTGAGGGTCGAAGTCCATATTCAGCCTTGGCCATATCACACATACTCACATTCATGCTGATAAATACATTCTGTCTCAATATAAACAAAATGTAACAAATTTGGTGCCTATCAGTAGTACATCCAATAAAACAGCCCTCTTTCAAGGGAATTTTGAAGAATTGAAGAGCCTTCGTCAAGTTTTCGAGGAATATATCCCCTTCATCAGGAGTTTAAAACCATTTCCAATTCCATTTAAATGATTAACAAACCAACTGATGAAACGTCTTGTGCATTTTATTAGGTAAAATTCATAAACTCATATGGTTGAAGCCATAATTTATTTAATACTACAAGGAGATGCTTATATTTGTTAATTGTGAAAATAATTTGAAACGTATAGTTCCAAAGTCCTGATAGGAGTGTCAGTGGCTGCAATGGTTTAGGTGTTCACACAGTGCTCATCACTGTAAAGCAGGTCCTGGGTTTAAATGCAGAGTTGCTGTTTTTTTGTTTTTTTTTCAAAAAACTCGAACTTTTGATTCTTTTAAATTTCCTTTATCTCTGATCTTTTATATATAATTATAATATTAACATTGATATCAATCACATCAAGATGTTTTGATAACCTTGTAATTTGGTCGTTTACAATCATTTTGGACTGCATATTTTTGTTGAGTTCATCTGGCAGACATGTTTCAGCATTTTACCATATTCAGTGTCAAGTTTGGGTGTGTTTTGGTAACATTGCACTACTATATTTTATATATATTTTATAATATTTTATAATTTTTATACAAAAAATCATCTTCATACCTGTAAGTTCAGTGGCCATTTGTTTCACTTTTCTGTCATAAACAGCTATTGACGCCTGGTCTCTCGTGCTTTTTTCAATGTCTTTCTGTATGTTTGACAATTCGGTTGAAAGCTGTCCTATTTTTAGTTGTAAAGCACCTTGAAAGTATCTTTTATCCTGGATCAGTCTTGTCCTTTGACCTCGGCTTGTTGCGGTTCTCATGACATTCAATCCTTGCTGTGAAACCAGCCTCTCCCTCTGAATTAAATCCATTTTGTAAAATTACTGGACACAATCAAATCCTGTTCAATCCTACCTGTATATTTATAGGAATTTTCTCAGCTGACATCATCCCTGACGGCCTACCTGAAGGAGTTGATGAATATGAAGGATATGCTCGGACTGCTGAAGGAGGTCGAACGGTCGATCTCGCTTTCTCAGTCGGTGATCCCTGTTTACATATATTAATTGTTCATATATTGATACAGAAATAAAATAATTGTTAATGAAATTTACACTATAAAAAGCTCCTCTTCTCGATTTGGGTCTTTCTACTAAATCTTCATTGGATGATCTAGTACTGGGAGGCCTTCCTTCTCGCCTCCACCGAGTAACAGGTCTTTCAATATCCATTTTTATTCTTTCTAACTTAATTTATTGTCCTACTAATTTTCTGTATGTATGGTAACACTGTAAATTAATAAATGAATAGTATTTATTATTCTATTAGTAATATTGAACAAATTTTCCCTATAAAAAAAGTCTGTAATTCTAAATGAAGCCTCTATTTTTTCGCTTTCCTTGGACTCTCAAGTAAAAGAAAAAAAAAAAAAAAAAAAAAAAAAAAAAAAAAAAAAAAAAAAAAAGTTGGAACCTAAGTTAGGTTACCTAACCTAGGCAGGAAACAAATTAGGTATCCTTTATTAATCCCCAGGGATCACATTTAGGCCCCTTTCTATTTAACATCTTCATTAACAAAATTACACTTGCTCATAATGACACACTCTTTCCCCTATTTGCATAAAATCTCAAAATATTCCACACAACTCATTGACTGCATTTATTTACAGTCCAAACTATTTACCCTAGCAAATGGTGCATCAAGAATGATACTAAACATTGACAAATGCCACATCAACTCTTTTAGCAGGCTTATATCTATCTATCCTGTCCTTCCGTTACTCCATATATATATATATATATATATATCTGCTGTGTCGAGA
>CM077100.1:33424915-33438943 GCA_039619505.1 Cimex hemipterus | reverse complement strand
CTGAAGATGATCTCAATAAAAGATCGAAACGTTGGCACGATAAAGAAAATGTTTTTCTGATACCTACATCACACTAGACCGCATCTCACGATATCTGAATAATTAATGGATAATTTAGTCATAAATATTCTTTAGTCCAATCGCAAATTAGTCAACTACTATAGTACTTTTCCTAGTTTTGTTTCTTTAGTCCAGTTCAATTGCAGGGTGTTTTTGTTCATTAGTTTATGCCTCCATAATATAGGTGGCCGCTCCTTCCTCCTGGCATAACCTATACATGGAGTCATCATTGAATATAACCATGTTGTATAGTGTATTGTGCCAGTGAACAGTTATAGTCTTATCACCCCACTGAGTTATACCTCGTTAAGCTGTACCAATGTAGTTGCCAATTTTGGTGAGGTTCTTTAACTATGAGTTCACTATGTAGACAACTCGTGAGTCTGCCAACTTTTTTTTGTGGACCCATTCAGAGATGGATGAATCTCCCATGTCCTATATATGTCTGTTGCATTTCTTCAGGCCAGTCGGTCAGCTCATTACCCAGCATTCCTTTGTGCGCTGGCGCCCGAGGGGTTGACATGTTCACCTCTGAAGACTCATCTTACCGGATTTTGAATTGGATTATTGGTATTTTTATAGTTCTTGTTGCAATAGCCAAGAGCTCTAAGTCTAATCAGATTTCAAAACTCTAATTATAAAGAATAATCAGCAGCTAATTCCCACGCACATTTCAATGAACATGTCTTGCTAGTGTTACATAAATGTTTATGAATACAGTCGCTGGTTTATTGTATTTTGGAACCCTACCTTTCCCTACACAAAAAAGTATTCAAGACTGGATGTTGAATGTTCACTTATTGGTAGCGATTAGCGCATACGGCAACGGCGCTCGCTTACAGTTGATGAAAGTTACAAAAAATCCTGCACATTGAATGGCACTGTATTTTTCACGAATATAATAGAATAAGGAGGCATAGTAAAAACAATCTGTCAGCAACTTGTAGGCAAACGAAGATGAAGGGTAACTGCTTAATTATAGATTCATCACCTTGCAGACAACAAGAGGAAATCTTTAAAACTTGATTAAGTACTTGCATCTAATGACAAGCTCGCACATATTTACCGTAGTATTGCGTTCTTGGTGGTTGTGAAGGAATGTTCCAAGCTCTTGAATAATTACGGAGTTTTTCCACAAATCGAAGGAAAAAAATTCAATTGAAAATATGTGATTGAAACAAACAAGAGTGAACATCTGAAAAATACAAAAGTGATTGTGTACAAGTATGAATCATCATCTGCTTCCTATAATTGCTTATCTTCGACTATGATAAACTATACTTGTCATTTCACACGTTTTTTAATTAAAGATGGAAATTAAATTGAAAACTCTCCATGCACACCCGCTCAAAATAAACCCTTGTTGGTTGATAAAAAAAGACAAATAATATTAAGAAAAGAATTTTTGTTTAAAACAATAGTTGGTAGAGCAGTAAGTTTGAGTTGGCAAAGGGCACTAGAAGGTACTTAAGCCCCTAATGGAGTTGAAATTCCTTTCTTTAAAGAGGCAAAATATCTGGGTGTCATCTTCGACCCGAGACTTTCATGGAATCAAGAACTAAATAAAATCACACAAAGAGCCATTGGCAGATGCAAACGCCTTAGTGGGAAAAGTTGGGGACTGAATCCAAAGATGTCACTATGGCTATACACAGCGGTTGTTAGACCCATGATGGCCTATGAATCAGTGGTTCGGTGGACAAAGGAAGCTAAGGGCAGTCAATATCTTCAGTACTGCTCAGAGACCGGTATGTCTGAGCATCACTAGCGCAATGAGGATAACAGAAAGTCCTTCCGAATCTACCACCACTACATATCTTCATCCAGGGAGAGACCAGAGCCACAATTCATAGGCTAATGCAGGGACAGGCTCCAAAGGCCTACGCACATAACAAGGAGCAGAGCTTGAAAAGGAGCTTCAGCTAAACAGTACACTGGGGATGCCTGTTAATGCCATAACCCCTAAATTCAGTTTTCACAAAAAAATTCTAATCGAAACACCTTGTAGAGCATACTGATAGAACGTTAATGCCGACTATAACGGGTTTACAGATTGCTCCAAAACTGAATATGGGTCAGGAGCTGGCATTATCGAAATAAACCAAGGACTATAATTCATATAATCCTTGGACAATGTACCACTATCTTTCAAGTGGAAACTATAGCTATTGATGACTATGCTAGGAAGATAAAAAGGCCAGGTATTGTCAATAGAAGAATAGTTCAATGGAATGTAGCCCAGGACAGAGGCATGCAAAACGTTTGTCAAAGGACTATTCCAGAAATGAACGGCAGAACTACTAAATCTAGCAGGTGGAGCGGATCCCATAGTTTCTATGCTGTGGAAGCCCCAATACTCTGGGAGATGGCCTTCTCTATCTAAGGAGAGCGCGTAAAAGCAGGCTGATGTATTTCGGCTTACGGTCGATGCTTAATGCCGACCCGACCACTCGGAATGGGCAAGCGGGGAGGAGGTTGTCTTGGCCCTTCGGGGCTGAACTACCTCACACCAATGCTGCGGCAGTAACACCATCCTGCCGTATGCGGGGGTGCGTCAGCTCTCATCTTGAGAATCAAAACGCATAGACCAAAATATTTCTGTCGATATGATAGGAAAAATGGGGGGGAGTGACATACAAACCAAGTATTTTGGAGTGCGCTACTTTCATTTGCCTACGAAAGTTGAATATCTGGAAAGAAATGAAATGCTTCTGCCCAGAGAAGTGTACAGTTACATATTCACGAAGAGGGATACAGTTTGTAAATCTGCCATGGTTTTAATTTTCAATATTCAAGGCGAAATTCCGTTATTCCTAGCCGTTCATCTTAAAATGCAATATTGTTCCCATATTGTCTATGCAAAGAAACTTTAGTAGTGCGATGCTTTTTAGATGTTTCTTTTCTTGTAAAATTAGCAGAATTGTTTTTTGATTTGCTGGCCGGTGTCGGTTGTAAAGTAAAATGTCGAAAAACGATCCGGTCCGCCTTCTCCCCAGGCCGACGGACGCCCTACTTTCTTTAATATTTTCGCTCAAAGAACTCAGCCTCGAACCTAGGAAACGGTTTGGGGACTCGAAGAAAGTGGCACAGACCAAAGCACACGACTTGCCGGCTCTCTAATTCCTCCTCCATTATTGTTATTATTTCTCTTGAATAAGAAAGTATTACAGTGGGTTACGGCAGCGTTCGTACTTTTATTACGGCCGGTCTGGAGGATTTTTCCCTTGAGTCTCACAGTCGAGGTAATAACGCTTTTCTTTCTTTCTTATAAAAGTGGATTAACAAAGATAACGAAACGCCCCAAATTCTTTTTACAACCGTGATATGAAACCTTCATTAAAAAGTCAGCTAATTATTATAGGGTTCAATCGTCACAAATGAAAATTAAGAAAGAAACAAAACCAACAACTTTTTCAACAATCAAGGCCAAATCAAACTCATAAAATCCTAAAGGCGACTCCAGACATGCGAATGCCGATTTTGCCGAACATTTGCCAAGTCTCGCGATACTCGTCTTGGCATTCGCCAAATAGCGTGCCTGCGTACACAACATGCGAGGTTGTACAACCAGGCTAGTTCGTGCGGACACAGGGAATGTGTATGTGCCAAGTGCCCTGCGAATCCTCGACTTACTACCAATCGTGATGGACAACAGTGAAACTGTCTTTGCTGCAGCGCTGCGGTTACTGTTTTGTACTTTTGTGTAGTGGCTACAAACACAGTCACAATTCAGTAACAGAGTACTGTTGCCTCATCATGTTTTTCCACGCATCAAAAACCTCGTCCCGATGTTTGTGATTCGTAAGAGAAGCGTTCCGAATTATCGGTTCAACTTGGTGCAGATGGAGGAATTGGTTGAAATGAAAAAATAGTGTCACGAGCGGGATTCGAACCCACGACCTTCGGCTATGATGTTCCGTTTCGTTATTACACCTATACCAGTTAAGAATCGTTTATTACTGAAAACCGAATAGCAGTGTTGAGTGATGATTAGATATCCGTACAGTACTGTTGATTCTCGAATGTGTGGATGCTTTGAACTCGTTTACTTCAGGAATATTTGTCCACTTTAGAATCAGATATACTTTGTACGTTGACATAGAAATAAACCCTTCTAACAGTAAACACACAATTATTTCAGCTAATTATTGGACTTTCACCCTGAAGGGTCGTTCACTCCTCGATTTCCTGACACTAGTATCTATACCTAGGTGGAGTTCACCTACCCAGATTGTGGCTGAGCCACTATTATCCCCTTAAGCCTGATGCCATGAAAATCCAACCAATCAACGGGAGTTTTTGACAGCTAGGTCGTTTCACTTTAAACATGCTTTAAAGAAACATTTAATTTGAAATTAAAAATTGTTAATGTGAAATTAAATAAAGTTTATTAGAAGGTAAAAATGGTTAATTTCAAATCAAGAATGTTTAATTTGAAAGAAAAACTCTATAACATGGGGAAATAGTGGCAAACCATCAAGAACGAGTTCATTTGGCGAGAAAAACTAACCCGCAAAGCCCAAAACGAGGATAATATTTTTAAGGGGGCAGCCTTAATTTTTGCCTTTGTTTACGTGTCATCTTTTTGTTTGATAATTAATAGTCCCGGCTCTTCGGATTTAAATTGAAACGATTGCTGTTTTATATTCCTTAATCGGTAAAGAAACTATTTTGGTTCAACGCTAGAAGTAGGTGCCGTGAAAGTTCGTTGACACTCTCTGCCTATTTCTCTCTTTTTTTCACATTTAAGTTAGGTTTGGGGTCGGTGAATCTGATGATCCTGGCATTAATTTTTTTAACCAGCAAAACAGCACAATTGCTTAGCTCACACCTAGCCACATTGTAATTTTCCGTCGAATCGGCACAAACGCCCATTTATCTGGGCCGTTGGATGCCGCCCCATTGGATTATGAACTTAGGCCGTTCACACCGAATTCGTCCAGATTACCTTTTACATAACGCCGAACGGGATTTTGCCCATCCTTTATTATCTTAAATTATCCAACCAGCCATTGAGGTAATTTCGCTAACTATTTCGGTATTACTTCAATTAATCCAGGCCAGATTTGAAAATTCCATTGTTTGTATTTTTTTTAAGGTTCTCTCAAACACAAACACACACTTTCTCTATTTACGTATCCAGTTTTACAGTAGAAAGATATTTTAACATACTTCCATCTCTCTCTCTCTCTCTCTCTCTCTGTATGTGTGTGTACCACTCCTTTTCTCTCTCTCTCTCTCTCTCTCTCTCTCTCTCTCTCTCTCTCTCTCTCTTACGCACCCACTGTCTCCCTCTCAATTTTTCTCTTGGAGTTGTTGTTTCTCTCTTTCTGACTGTAATTTTTCTCTCTTCTGGGTCGAGGAGCAATCATGGAGGTTAAAGATAAGCGCCCAAAATGTTAATGTTGCCAACCGATGCGCTATGCCTAGGAACAACACTGCGCCCCGCATTAATACCAAACTTTTCCCGCTAACTGTAACAAAGTTGCTAAATTTGATGTAGAAGATGTAGGCGAGAAAGGGTTTGATAAAAAGATCATTTAAGAAGAATTCGCATAAAGACATATGGCTTTTAGCCGATCGACGTTTGCATAAGGATTATATGAAAAAAGTTCTGTAATAAGCCATCGAAATCTTTCGAACCCATTGCCTGACAGGGCACAAAATGTAACAAATAAAAAAAAATTACAAACTGCAATTTCCGATTACAACATGTAATCTGAGGATGTATATGTTTTGCATTTACATGATCGCTTTGAAAATAAACAATATTCATTTGTTTGGAATATTTCACCGAATCCGAAACTATTATCAGATTAATCCAATTAATTCATTAACCATCGACTGATTATAATCACAAACGTTTAATTACTAATGAAGCATGTCTGATCGACTAGGGACGTTGAAATGTTTCGTCCGACCCTCGATAACGAGGCAGTTAAAAGCAATGAAGAATGCGAGAAGTGTGGGCTTTGTTTAGCGTATAGGCCAATAGCCTCTGAAACGTTCCGTGTGGGATAGTCAGGCCGGGCCGGGTCGTTCGTCAGAAGTGCCATACCTTCAAATTTATTCGTCTATCGCTTCAAGAACAAATAACGAATATTAGAGGTTTTCATTGAGTTTCTGGACCGTAAGGCAGATTTTCTCGACAATGTGACTGCTACCCGTAAAAATGCATTGGCAGTTATCCTCATCATCTTAGTCTGACTATGATGGTTTTGTTGTTTTACTAATTTTTGTGGCTTCAGAAGGGTTTCGGCATTTCACCTCTTCAATGTTTGGGAAATTTCTGTGGAATGAAGTTTTAGTTGAGATCGGGGATGATGTGGGAGCTGTACAGGGAACTATCAAACGATAGGTTTGTCACCCCGCACACCACATTAGGAAATCTTACAATATTGACACTTTTTTGCGAAAAAAAATCCATACTTGTTATGTTAAAACCATTTATTTAAAATTACTTTATACTGTAACATGATAATTATCTGTTAACTTCAAGTTTTCTCCTAGATAAAATTTTAGTGTTTGCTAATTTTTCAAAACCATTGATCTCTTCCGAACATCTCCCGCCCTAAATCGCAATCTCACCTAATCTAACCTGTCCCTAATTTTACCTATCCTAGACATTCCTCTAACACATCCCTACTCAACATGTCATGTCCCAACCCTAACTATATCTACATAACAATCCTACATAATCTACCCTGTCCCTAACATTACTGAGCCGTACCTCGCCCCTAACCCGTCTACCATGTCTCTACCCCTAATTATAGTTAAAATAACCCGCTTCTAATACATAACCTAAACCAAAGATATTTTGCCTCTGACCTTACTCCTACCTCATCTAGCATGTCAGGGAAGTAGCACACCGGAACAGTTTGGGTGTCTTTCATACCTCAGGGCTCGCAGGGTTGTGGATAATGGCAGCTCCATAACGGGCTCTGGTTTTACTGATATATAAACCCAGGGAAAGCTTTTGTTGCGCTGTTCTGTCCCCGTTTGTTCTGGTATCGTCATCTCGCCCTTCGGCAATTTTGTGTATACCACAACTTGTGCAATGCCAAGATATTAAAGAAATAAAGCAAACATCCTCGCCTTTAAACCTAACTAACATAACTTGTCCCTAATCTGCCTCTAACATTACCTAATCTAATACCTCCCTTAATCTCACCCTAACTAACCAAACATAACCTGTTTCTGATCCGAACCCAACCTTACCTCATCCATACCTACCTCTATTTAACCTAACCAAACCGTCTCCAGACCCAATTAAACTAACCTGTCCCTAACCTAGCCTAACTTTACCCAACGCATGCATAATCCCCCTTAACGCTAAATTGATGACGGATGAGGAATACAATTGTGTATCCGCCCAAAACATATCTATGGATTTGCGTTATTTATGGTAACTGTTCGATGTTTTTTGCCTTCATTTGTGAGGCAGCAACCTGATATTTTTGGCGATCTCAGTATAGATTGAGGGTCGAGTTTTGTGGAGGGATTGAGCAAGCACGTGCAGCTCGGTATGTTTTTTCCTCCACATGTTTCCAGGTGGTTGGTCTGTCAGACGCGTTGAGATATTCCGCCATCTTTAGTGCGACGTGTTATTGTAGTGTCGTTTTGTTCTGGAAAAAAGGATTTTCAAATGGGTTCAGTCATTTTTGATGAATCCGTGATTTGTGAACAGCGAGGTTCGATTCTGCATGTTTGAAGGAGTTCGAATATTTTGTGGTTGCATTTTTAAGTACGTTGAATTATCCGAAGAATAAACCAATCGTTTAAAACAAAGGAAAAACGTTTCACATCTTTTTTCAAACGATCGAGCGACGTTGGGGTTATAAGCAGGGAGAGTCATGACGCTGATTCATTCTATTTTAACGACTTTTCCCAGTGCCAAACACGGACGACGCCAGGCGTTATCTTGTTGCAGAGTTGTTTTGTTCCGGTTTTCAGTTCGGTGTATTTTCATTTCACTCCATATACTAAATTCTACCGTTGTAAACAGAACTATAGTCGATAGCCCTGCCATTTGGAACCAGGCCAATGGGTAAAAAACACACAGAGGTAATAAGCTAGAGAATGTTTCTAACCCTTTGGGTACTATTAAGGATTTGTTAAAAAATAAAGAAATTCTTCTTTTGAATTTGGGACCAAATCAATACAGAAATTGCACATAGTTGTGTTTTGCTTTTAATTCATTAAAAGTGCATTGCGCTTTCGAGTAATTCCCCATCATCAACCGCTGAAAGGGGACTTGATCCAGGCTAATTTTAAAGATGTTCCCAGCATTGAAACATCTGAAGGAAAACGCATTACGACGAAATAACCCTTCACCTTTCACTCTACAAATTTCATCAGTTGTTGCCATTTCACCGTTTTCTAAATCAATTTTGAGAGATTGGTTACTCAGAAGGCCGTAAAACATAGGTTTTCATTTATTTATTCTTTTTTTAAAGCAAATACACTGGGTACTTACAATTAGTTGACTAAAGTCAATGTAATCAAGCCAGAAATTATATAAATAGTCGAGTTAAACTAGGATTGTGTTTCAATGAATCTTTTATTACTGTTTGTATGGTCATGTATTGTATGGTCTCAACGACAATTTTAAGAATGAGTGTTAAGGTTCATGGTTAAGCAAAGTTTTTGGTCTGGCTATCCTCGCTGTTTGGCCTATCATAACATCTTCCCCATCTTCAGTGGGCTTTATTAAACTTTGTTCAAGATTAGGGTAACATCCCGCGAGTTTAGGGACATCCCTTCGCATTAACAGAGTTCATATTCCGTCGTTCCTTTTGCCAGGCAATATCTGTACATACTTGTTTCTGCTTCCCCGAGTTTGTACTTCTGCTACTCCGGAGTCTGCAAGATCCAATTATAGTCCTAACACGTCCTAGGTTTAGTAGTTTTGCCTTTAGTTTCTGTGATGGTGATGAACCTTTTCACATGGCTCTACCTGGAGAACTATACCATTGCACTGAGGACTGATTCTTAATCAGTGGCTTATGGACATGCATTTTTGGGAAGTTGGTAGACACAAAAGGGTTCAGACCGATAGGTGTCCTCACCGAACTTTTCTTGGCCAATTTATCGGCCTCTTCGTTGCCTGTCTTATGTGCCCTGATACCGAGACGAAAGTAATTTTATTGTTATCCCAATGACTGCTTCTGTGGTTAGACTGCTTTGTAAAAGGTACTAGTACCAGTTTGCTCGTTGTGGTGTGACAGTTCTCTTACATTTTGTCTGTTAGATGCATTACAGCAAGTTTAGGTTTTTTTTCCACTTTTCGAGGTTAGTCTGTTAAATAAATCGTCTCTCATCATCCTGATCTGACTGTTTATTTGTTTTTGATCGGTCATATATATTTTTTCGATATTTCTCCAGCTTCTATAGCGGCATGTTTATAAAAAGATCTAGTGCTTGTAGTTTGGTCGTTTTTATTACCACTGTTTTTGGTCTGTCAAGCTCATTTCGGTATTACTCCATTATGTTCAGGGTTGATGGGAACTCCGAATTCTTTTCCGTCATACCAAACTGTCAAAAACCTAGATCTAGTGCACATTACATATATGATTTTCGCATTGCTACTACTGTAAAATTATTTATAGCTCATCAAAACAGTCCATCAATCAAGCGAAATTATCGACTTTCTGTGCTGGAAGTCAAGACTACATTAAAAAATATTAAGTGTGTTAAGGCATTAAGGATGTAATAAGAAAGCGAGGAAAGTTTTCAAGTCATAGCGTAACCGAGCGGAAGGTCATGGAAGAAGGTCAGGTTTCCAATTGGCCTAATCAAAGGAATCCGTCAAATGGCAAAAGTCATAGGATAGTTTGGTGTTTTAGCGAGGAGAAATGTACGAATAGTTTAATCTTAGGGGAGTTTATTTCTAGCGGTTCGGTCGTGTCTGCGTTTGTTTGCGTTGATCTAAATGCCAGCCCTAGTCAGGTATGGATTGAGGACAGGGAGGAAGTAGGACACCTTTCTCTTACCATCTCCGTGATAATGTCTTAAGTAACTCAACCGGCCCGTTTCCTACAACCGCTCTTACGCCCTTTTACTTCACTTATCTCATTCTTTCCCCGATAAATAAACAGGCGGAGGCGGAAAACGGGTGTACCTCGGGACCGGAACGGCGAAGGTCTCTTCGCGACGGAGGCGACGCTCGGCCGGCTTCGGACCGTAGGAACTTGACAATCACGACTCAAACATGAAAAGTTTAACGACCCCAAAAATAATTGTTCGCCTCGAAATGAAAACGCCCTCGAACAAAGAGAAATAAGTAATTGTATGCGGCCTTGTCAATATTTTTATGGCATTCTTTCCATGTGAGATGTATTGTACGGCGTTGTCTCGTTAACAGCCTACACTTAGCTTTCTTTTCTCCATCATGCACATTGAAAAGCCATTTTTAAACAAAATTGCCTTTAATAAGCAATTCTTGCCCAGTTTATATTCATTTCCTATGTTAGAGTTTTCCATTTCTAAGTCTTTTGGACTCTTATAGGTCATATGAACCCTCGGATTTTGGTTTGGAAAAACCCAACTAAGTTTGAATTCAGGGCACAGTGAGTTGGTGATGATGATGATTATACTAGGAATAAGGGTTTATTTAAGTAATGAATGCTGCAACCATTTAGTTTATGTGTTTTCGTCGTTTTTGTCCATATAGCTTCCGTCCCTATCAGTCATGACTCAGCAAGGTTTAGAGTGGTTGACCTCCATTTCCTCCTCCAAAGAGGACAAAGATTAAACACTTTTACCATCAACAACAAGAAGGTACCGACGTCCGAGACTTGGAATCTCCACCCAAGACTTGCTAGAGAACAACTTCAATACGTAAACTTTAGGACGGAAATCTGCTTCGACAATCAAAAGTCAACTTTATAAGGGCTATTACTGCTACCACTTTGCACGTACGTAGTGGAATTGTGTGGTTCCGCCAATATAACAGAAAGTCCTCGAGCAAATTTTCAAAGCTTCTCATTAGATTACTGAAAAAATATTCTGCGATCAACTAAGGATGGATTTCTAAAAGGAATCAGATTACTGTGTCGCAAATGTTGGCCAAAAATTTTGAACGTTTCTTGGAAATAAATTTAATAAATTTTTTAGTTTACTGTAGCTTAGATTAGGAATCAGTGGCGTTAGGTTAAGGACGAGCTAGGTTACGTTATAAATGATCAGGTAGCGTTAGGGTATTATTACGGTGTAACGGGACAAAAGGGATCATTTTACTCACTCCCACCTGAAAACAAATACTGTAGAGACAAATAGTGTCCTGTGCCAACTGGCAAGTACATATTATAATTATATTGTTCATCATTTAATGAATGCTAGTTTTTATTAATTATCAGTTCTTTATTCTCTCTTTTCAATTCACCGAGTTTATTTTCATTATAAGTAAAATTTAAGTTGTTCTATTTCGGGCAGGGCATCGTAGTACCATTATTCGTGGGTTTTTATTTCTAAATTAATTTTTATCCCAACCGATACGTTACATAAAGATTAACTAACTGGAAGAAAGTATTTGGTCAATCGGACCACAAAATCTAATGGATTTATAAATTAATTTATAAACTTCCGACTGGCCTAATCATTTTAATTTGAATCTTATCCTTCAAAATAATATCCCGGCGCCCTTTGCTCTATCAAAGGTTCGGATGGGGCTCTCATGGCTTTGTAATAGAGAGCGAACAAGGTTACTTGTTATCGTAAGTTATTATATATCGTGTTTCCCCATCGGTTCCCTTTGATTGTTGAATATATTTATAAAGCAGGGTTAGGTTTAAGTTTGTAACTGCCAGGATAAGTAGGAATATTTTAGGTGAGGAATGATTAGTATAGGTAGGACTAGTTTAGGTTGGGTTTGGGTTAATTATAAGGATATGTACAGAGGATAGGTTACGATAAATAGCGGTATTTTAGATTAGGAAAGGTTATGATGGATAGGGCGATATTATGGGTGGTTATGATAATTAGCATTAGGTTACGGACAGTTACGATAGTTAGGATTAGGTTATGGATTGTTATAATAATTATTTAGGGATCATGAGATGCGATCTGGTGTGATGTAGGTTTAGGAAAACATTTTCTTCATCGTGCCGAAGTTTCCTTCTTTATTGAGATCATCTTCAGGGTCTGGGATTTATCAAAATTGTTTAAATTATATAAATACATATAAGATATGACTGTGGCTTTATAACATAATATAGAAATCTTAAGATTAAACAAAGTATTTTTGATGATCGCAGTGTACAGAAAACACACATTTTGTGCGAGTACGTATATTTTGATTAAACCTAAAATCTTTGTATTGCGTACATCATGGTAAAATTTCATAATTATGCCGTATATGTAGTTGTATATAAAGATCGAAACATTGGCACTGTAAAGAAAATGTTTTTCTCAACCTTCAACACACCAGACCGTATCTCACGATCTCTAAACAATCATTACTTACGGTCACTAAACATTGTTATGATAGTTAGGGTTAGGTTAGGAATTATTGAAATGGGTGGTAGGGTTTGGTTACGGTTATGATAGTTTGGGTCAGTTTATGGATGGTTAGGATTATTTTATTTTAGGAATGTCGTTATGATAGTTAGGGTTAGGTTAGAAATGGTTATGATATTTAGGGTTATGTCAGGAATAGCGAAGTTGTTTGTTACGTTAGGAATGGTAAGAATAGGTGGAATTAGGTAAGAAACGGTTAGGATTAGTAGTTAGTTAAATAAGGGATGTTTATGATAATTAAGTTTAAGGTTAAGTTTCGGTTGGTTCTGATAGTAACGGTTAAGTTAGGGATTGTTACCATAATTAGGATTAGGTTACAGTTATGATAGATTGGCTAAGTTTACGGATGGTTAGGGTTATTTTATGTTAGGAATGGCTAATAATAGGTGGGGCTAGTTATGTTAGTACTGGTTAGGGTAAGACGCGCTATTTAGGTTGGGTTTAGTCTAGGAATTAATGTTTTAATGTTAAATACAGGGTTATGATTAGAGATTAGGTTATGATAAATATGGTTATTAATCACATTCCTGACATAACCTCCTCTAATTCTATTTTAGATTAGGTATGGTTATGATAAATAATTGAGGTTACGGATAGTTATAATAATTAGGATTAGGTAGTTATATAGATGGTTATGGTAGTTAGGTTAGGTTATGTTAGAATGATTAGGGATGGTTAGGGTTATTTTATTTTACGAATGGTTACGATAGTTAGTGTTAGGTTAGTAATGGTTATGATATTTACAGTTGGGATTAGACTCTGAATGGTTATAATAGTTAGGGTTAGGGTAGGAATGTTTAAGATGTGTAAGATTAGGAGAGGTTGTGTAGTTAAGTTAGCGAGGCAGTTTTTGCGGTATCTGATTTACCCTGTTCTGTTTGCATTACCTAACATTTTTCTGAATCGATTTAAATTTTTTTCTGGTTCAAATGAAAACGTAGATTTGAAAAAATCGATTTTCTAACTTCTTTAATCAAATTGAAAGGAACTTTACTTATTGAAATGTTTGAAAAGAGAGCTTTGCGTGCATATGTGTGTGTATGGGCGAGAATATTATCTGTCAGCAACAATAATTAAATAAATAAAAATATGTTTAGTGATCTAATGATTTTTGTGGCTCAAGGGTAGACTTTGATTATTTGGTATTTAATCTCCCTGGTGGATACAGTGTAAGAAACCGTTAAAAGAGAAAATTCGCATTCATTTTTATCACTTGTACTAATTGTTATTTATATATTTATCCCAATTTCATGACCTTGTCCCGTCGCACATACGATGTACATAAACTATCCGACAAATTCTTCCCTTGGCCAAATTACGGCCAGGAAATGCATATAAACGGCCGCCAAGGAAGTGGGACACTGTAAAAAAGGCCTATTAATAAGTTGAGTGGGAGAGGAGAGAGAGAGAGAGAGAGAGAGAGAGAGAGAGAGAGAGAGAGAGAGAGAGAGG
>CM077100.1:33396840-33409915 GCA_039619505.1 Cimex hemipterus | reverse complement strand
ATATATATATATATATAGATGTATATATATATATATATATATATATATATATGCATATAAAGTAGAAAGTAAATGCACACATAAGGTACAAAAAAAATTGAGAATTCAAGATTTTTCGGACGGAGGAAACACAAAACTATATAGAATGAGTAGAGTAACTCAGTCGATGTTGTTTTTGAACAGTTTTCGCCTAATGATTGATTAATACGCGTTCAAGGATATTTTACAAGCATAGGCATTTGAATTTCAGAGCGAGAGTAGAATTGCAAGTGTCTAACATTCCCGGCGTCATATTAGCTGCCAAGGCCTACAGTTTCCAGTCCTAAATATGTTTCTAACAGTGGCTCAGAAACTCGTTTCAAAGGTATTTCGTGTCAAGGTTCGAGCCGGCGAACTTGAAATCTTGTGCCCAGTCGGCTGAAAGAAGGGTTTTAAAGCTATTTTTTCTCTCTTTATTATTCCTAGTTATTTTGTTTGAACAACTGGCTGGTTTTGACACGAAGGTCGGGTAAGTGTCTGAATGGAATGCGTTCTAAATTAGAAACACAATCGTCGTTTCTCTGGAAAGGTTTTCTTTTGCCACGGGACTTATGTCTTTAGGAAGACTTAACTCGATAACAAGTCGCTATTCGATAATTACCGAAACTATTTGAGCTCTCGGTTTTCTTGCAATTGGATAAAGTTAGACGATTCTCTTAACGTAAGCCTGCCAGGCCGCGTTACACCTTAATCAGTTTTGTACCGGTTTAACTATTAGCACTTGAAAAGTTTTCACCTAAAGGCTTTCCAATGTGACCCGCCGACAAGAAGCTGAAATAACGAAGAAAGAACCTGTTGTGGACTTAGCATGTATAATTATAATTGTTTTACAAAAGGGCCCTTGCCTGTGGATAATAAAATTGTTGCCGTCGGCTGGTTATCCTATTTGGTAAAGCCATAAAACCAAAAGGAGTTACAATTCCTTCTATATTCTACGTAATCTGACCTGAACATACAAAAAACCTCTTATCAAAATAAAACGCCTAACTTAATGAAATTTTGTGTTAAATATTATGTATAAGGCCAATGCGAAAAAAGAAAAAAATTTAATCCATTCGTTAAGCTTTAGTGGAACACATACATAAAAATATTATTAAATTTATGGCTTAAAACGTGAATAGCTTAGAAGAGCGAGCGAGATCTCCATCTTGTTCTCATATCGTATATAATGTCGATGCTCATCGGGAAGAAAACTCCATGCATGGAGTTCACATTAAAAGAAACCCATGTTTTGATTGAATTGAGCAGATTTACATTATTTAGACCATTTGTTTGCTTAAAAGTTCAATAATTATAAAAGAAACTTGACGGTGAAGGGCAATGTTGAAGAAAATTCCGTGTTACCACACGAGCAGAAACTCTAGGAAAACACCATACTCCTCAACTCGGAGGATCTCATTTTTTCAACTTGGTAAATTAGGTGTCATTCATTGCTGCATTTGGCACAAAAGGGATAATTTAAAGTTAAAGTTAGAAATTCTAGATTATCTGCAAAAATTCATGGTTGCCGCACAAGCGAAGAAACACGAGAACAAGATTGAGATCGTCCTAAATTCACGTGCAACCGCAAACCTTACACAAAATTGCTAAAATTGGTGTAGCTCTGAGGCAAATTTTATTCAGAAAGTGATAATTTCAATAAAAATGTACCGGTTTCTACTTGTACAAGTTTAAGTAAATATGAGTATTTCGAGATGGAAATTTTAGATTAGAACTGTTGCTCTGAGGCAAATTGTTGTGCAGAAAGGGTCAATATGAAAAACTTCTTCATTTAATTTAGGAGTCGAAACAAACCGTGTAAAGCAAATTTCATGAGCATTCCTCCCGTTATCGGCCGGGTCCTGTAATTTGACCGTTACTCAGGATTGTTGTACTTTCAGTTGCATTTTGGTTTTCGCCATCATCAGTCAAAATCATTTTCCCGCATAAGAACTCAGCAATTATAAGTGAAACTCGCCACATGATGATTGAGGAGCCAAGTTGAAGATCGAAATTTCTAGGTTTTGTTTTAAAATTTTACGTTCCTACTTGTATTACGTTAAACTCAGAATTATTGAGGGGGGCGCAGCGGATTAGGCGTTGACACGTCGCTCTTCTCTGCAAGTAGCACCTTTGCAGTCGCCGGGTTTTCTACATATAATTCTATAAATAATTGGTTTGTTGAAATGGAAAAAAAGTTAGATTACAAGACTTAGAAATATAAAATCCGAATTTGCTAAAATTATTAGTTATATCCACTGTGTATAGGATTCTTTACGCTTATTTTTGCGGTTAAGGCGGAACTGGGTTGGCGTGTTTTCGTCGTCGTGTTTTCCGAATTCTAATTCGGCGACGGCCCCGAGGCAGGGGTGAGGATCGGCTCAAGAGAGCCGGCATTGTATTCCAAATATAAATGTGCGAGCCGGGGGTGGGGGCGGTTGCGTAATGGGAGAGTTCCTCGTGACCCGTATACACACGTTGCAAGGGCCAAGGTTGGCCGGGAGAAAACTAGCCCATCGCCTCATCTCTTCGGTACGCTTTCCAAGAGAGGGACAGCGGAAAGTCTGAGCCGGAGCAGGAGAGAGATCCGAGGAAGGATTCGAGGGAGAGGGCTTGCTTTGCCGGGCCGGCAGCCTACTTCGAGGACCTTTCTAATTGGGCCCCCTCTCTCGCGACCGAGGCCTCGATACTCTTCCCGAGTCACAAACAGTGGACTAGAAACCCCTCCAAGGATCCCTTGAGAAACGAAGACAACCTCATTTTGAGCGATCCGCGTTCCAATTGTCGGATCCGACTAAAAACAGCCCTCTTCTACTTGAAAACCGCTGCCCCACTCGGCAGAGTGTGCCGATCCACTTTCTTTCTCGCTCTTCATCTCTGGGTCAACAGATTGTCCTAATCGATTCCGTTTAGGTCTTGTTTGACCAAGCACGACAGTTCCGAAGGCAGAATTTCCATGGCAGCGCAATATAATAAGTATTGGCCACAAGCTTATTATAACACCTCATCCCCTATAAACGTTCATGCCCTCCATTCACAGTTCGACGCGCGCTCGATGCAACTGCGACGCACTTTTGTCACAACTCTTACTTCCTATGCAAGTAGGTAGTCAATCTGTCGATTGTGGTCGACACCATTTCGATCCGTTCTCGACTTGATTGCGATGTTACTTGGATTCGATTTTGCGACATGCGGTGCATTGCAAAAATATAGCTAGTTGTGTGTTTCGGGTTAGTATCCCAGGAGGCGTCGAACATAAAAATTGTACAGGATGTGGAAACTGATTTGTACAAATACACACTTCCTGCTTATTCCAGAAAGGACACAACGGCGAAAGCGTGGAATCTGGGTTTTGTACAAATTATTACAACTTTTTGTTTGTATAGGTATAAAAAAGTATTAGAACCTTCTGAATGAACAAAAAAGTAAATAAAGGTAATACATGATATGCATAACGTGCATTCAATTGTTTTTCTTCCGCGGCTTATGCAATAATTGATTGTCCATTCTTTTCTTTGCCACCTTTTCATTTGACGGTACCAGTAGAACATCTGGAGTAATTCTGCTTGACATCGTTAAAGCATTCGGTACGGTGTGGCATAATGCTGTAATATTCTCAAAATGACACACTACAGGTTACCCAGATACTGAATAGCAATAATAGTCTCCTACCTAAAAAAATCGATGAATCGTATTTCAAGTTGAAAACGGTGCCTCAACTATCCGAAGCGCAAACTCAGTTATACCGCAGGGATCGGTTAGGCCCCACCTTATTCTTGGTATATCTTAATGTCTTCCCTAAGCTAGCAGGCCTTAACATAGCAATATTTCTCGACGGTGCAGGACTCTTTACATCATTCTCGCGTGTTAGTGCCAATTTGAAAAAATTACACAATACTGACAAAAAGCGTTTTGATAATGGAAGATTAGAATCAACCCGGCTTGGACGGAGGCTATTCTATTTAGTATACGTTGACCTCTTATAACCTTTTAATTAGCACCGTTCGCGAGAATACCCAAATATTTTACATATCTAATACGCAACTGCCAATTACAGTACATCATAATTGCACCGTACGGCTGGTTATCCCGGTATATCGTAAATGTAACCTCCAGCTGGTTATCCTGTACGATAAAGCCATGGAACCAGCTTGTGGTTATATATATTAGGCAGGGTCGGCTCACGTGTCCTGCATAACTCTCCAAAGCTTGAAGTTAGAGTTACGATTCAAAATGAAAGGGTAGCAGATCTAGTGAGTATATATACACATTTACTTAAGGTACTGAAAATTAGGGTTTCAAAAATAGTGAATTTATGATTTGTCACTAGGACGAGATCTACAACTCATTGTACATCTTAATTGTAACCTCCAGTTGGTTAATCACAGATTTACTGAATAGAACAACTAACTGGAGGTTAGCAGATCCCAGACACCGCTTTATTTGCTATTATCTCCAATTGCACTTGAATATTTTCGGCTCTAACTACTGTAATACTTATTTCGAAATCGTGAGATGCGGTCTGGTGTGATGTAGGTTTCAGAAAAACATTTTCTTTATCGTGCCGACGTTTTGATCTTTATTGAGATCATCTTCAGGCCTGGGATTTACGAACATTTTTTACATTTAGCATATACATTTTAGATGTGGAAACAAAATATATTTGTTTGTGTATTCAACCAAAGTATTTCTACTCACTCTAAATGCGTGTCTTCTGTGTAATTGAGCCATTCTTGCGTGCCGTGTTGTGAGTGGCAGCGAGATTTTGCTGTTTTATGTATATATACCTTGGATTTTGAAGGGGCGGGGAAGGAAGATGGTATAGGCCGGTATAGACAGCTTTAAGCTTAAATATTTCTGAATAATCAATTCGACGCCACTTTCCGACAGTCGGCAAGGAACCCTGATTCAATTATCTAAAAATAAATGCCACCTCGTTTCCAAAAAAAAAAAACTAACCAAACCGGTACTTGCATAACTTGATAAACAAATCAGTAAGTATTTATTTAGCCATGGAATGTTAGTTTACGACGATTATATAACGAAAACCTCAATGGCAAACCGAAATAGCCAGAGAAGATCAAAGGAGGGGAATATATTCGGCGGAGTGAAAATTAAGTTGTTAATAACGACAACAGTGTGATCTGTTTTTCGTCCAGAAGTTAAAAGTAAACGTAAAATAGTAACTTTATTAACAAGAAGAACATCGCGTAGTGATGTTAAGAACCTGTTCTGGAGGGGCTGCACAGTTGTAGGTCAGCTTTCCGAAAGAAAAAAAACTGCGAAGGAGGTTAACTGTACATTATTTATATTAAATTGTAATATATAGTATTTGTAATTCAGAAAAGGCCGTTGGTGTTGCTCTAACACTTTTTCGCAGATTAAATGGGTTAAAAAAAAGGGTGCGATGTTGGACGTTCGTGATATCGAGTAACGGAACGTTTCATTTCATGAAAGACGTTTCTGGAGCCGATTTCACATAGGCGAATCATGAGGACAATACAGAACGTGTAAGGCTGCGACGAGAACATTCTTTGAGGACGTTCACCAAGACTTTCTTCTCTGTCCTAAATCCCTACTTATTCAACCCTCTTTCCGGGTCGTCCTCTTCATCGAGATGAAGTCGTCGATTTCTCAGAATTCGAACCCCAAAACCCCAGATGGGATGAGTAATCCGCCGGTTTTAGACCTAATATAAAAGCCGGTGATGATTCATTAAGGGGCTACGATCTAAAAGAAAAAAAAACGAACTTCTTCTGGAGAAGGTCATCAACCGAAACGAATCCTCTCTTGCCAGCAGGAATTACGCAAAAGAAAGCCTTGTCCCAGGCTTTCGCTATTGAATTTGCTTAATGTACAAGAACCAGCAAATGAAAATTATTTATACTATAAACATCGGGGCATAATTTGAATACGGTCTAGATTGATTATTTCTGAACAAAATTAGAATACTTCTGGCTTCATTAATGCGATTTAGGAATCTTTTTTTTCTCTGTTCGCAACAGAAGAGGTCATATAAACCCTCAGGGTGCCGCTGTTTTTGAAAAAAGCCCATTTGTAAGTATGTCGGGTTCGACTGCAGGGCCGCTGGATTCGAACCCGGGACCTTCACCTTACAGCGCCCTGTCAAAGACTGAACCTTGCGGCCACCGACGCCCCAATTTAGGAATCGAATTAAAGAGTATGATACATTTTTTTCATGGGATCTCTTCCTCTCGTCCCTGGGGTACTCTAATTTGACTGTTGCCGATGATTGGTGTCCTGTTAGATGTATTTTGACCTTTTCGACATCATCAGTCAGAAACAATTGCCAGCAATAAAAACAACTAGCTCGAAGTCGCCATGGAACTGAGTGTAAATCACTCTACAATAGGTAGGGTATTTTTGCCCTCCATAGAAACAAGGCTTCAGACTAAAAGACCAGCACCGACCTTAAGAAGAAGGCTCAATTTATATGACCTCAGGGCCCGGCTCCCGGCTCATGTTCTTCTTACCACACCTCAGAAATGCGATGCATGCTATGGTCATTAGAAATAGACGTATAGACAACCCTCAACTACAGACGCTATGATACCAGCGGATTCTTCCCACCCATGATCCCAAAAGGCTGCCGGTTCCATTTGGCTCATAGATCGTATGTTAAAACTTCCATTAACACCTGCTAACTGTACCAACTATAAGAAATAATTAGAAACTATTAAAACCTTAACAAAACACAATGGGAATCTAGAAATCTGTATTGATAGATTGCTAATTAAAAGAATTAAAAAATTAAGTTTAAAAGAATCAAAAATAGGACTCAGCCACCCCACTATAAATGAATCATTAGGTGTCCGTTGTTTGTCATACATTGATGAATTATAGGAAAAGGTAAAATTTTTAAACAAGCACGGGGCCACTAAAAAACATCCCTCAAAACCGAAAGACAAGGTAGACTTGGCAAAAAGCGGGTTGTAAAATTGTAATAATCGTGGTATTAAATATAGAGGACAAAGCGGTAGAGAATAAAAACGAGGGTCAATCATCATAAAAATTGTTGTTAATACTATAATGTCATTTATTTATTCATCTACATAAATATTATGGTTAGGTTTTTGATTTCATTTTATTGAAAAAAGTTTCATTTGGTTGAAAAAGTTTCATTTGACTGAGAAATCCTATAAACATTTTCTTTTTAAATGTATTATTTTTACAACCAAACCTGGTATAGCAATATGTATATGTATGAATAAACCGAAATGCATTGAAATGTAAGACTGGTGCGTTGTTTTAATGGAAAAACTTTACATTTACCCCTTTAACTTGACCTGCCGATCGTTAAAGTCTGTCTATTCCAGCTGTTTTTGCCTGTTAGGTCTTTCGGTTTTTTTGTTATCATCAGTGTGTCTGTGTGCGAATCATTTGCCTGCCAGCATAAAAACTTTTAAATTAAACCAGAACCCACCCCTGGGTGGTGAGGAGCCATGCCTTGAATATTCCAAGATGGAGATTGGCGCCAACTAAATCAGCGTGGCGACCAAAAAACTGGATTTCCCCCATTACCTTTAACAAAATGTAACAGACCCACACAGCACTGAAGACTGCGAGGAGACGAAACGCAACTGAGCATGCGAGGTTAGGCAGATAAAAATGGTCGATAACGCCAAATTAAACGTTTTTATTATTAATTTCAATATTATAAAAAGTAAAGATTAAGTCAGTCTGTTAATCTCTGTTTTCCTGGGGGTGGGAATGTGTATAGGAATGATTTTCATCGAATACTTAGTTCATAAGTCTCACGTCACGCGAAAAAAAACGCCTTTCTGCAATGAAAGTCGGAATTTTTGACGCCTACCGGTTTGAAAGCCTCGTTAGTAAAATACAACATTCCGATTTAAAATTCGCCTCTGTCTCGTAATTCGTAGATTTGACTATTTAAATCCCGTTCAGACGAGTAATCATAACGTTTAACGGTAAATCTGTCCTGTTTAGTTTCGGAGAGCCAATATTCGAGATTGCTTCCCTCAAATCAACACAATACTGGTTCAAATTTCATTTCTCTTAAATAATAGATGGTGTTTTCTTTAGAAAAAATTGAGGAGCAGTGCTGGAGAATGAGTATTCAAAGATGGACCTATTTGATCGATAATGACTAAATTTCGGGATTATTCTCATTGGAAAAGATGACTCAAAGTGTACGTTTTTACAGTCTTTATGACATCATCTTTATGACATTTTGACTTTATTCACGTCAACTTGATACCCAGTGTTTCACACAGCAGTTATTTAAATTATACAGATTTCTCTAGAGAATAAATTTATAAATTGGAATTTTTGACCTTTTAACGTTTAAGAACGGTTGAAGTTTGAGATTTTCCGCCATTTCACCATGCCAGTCGTTGGGATTTACTACTTTTACTTTTGAAAAACCAACTACGTGACTTATTAAAAAATGGTATAGATATAACAAAGATAAAACGATTACTAGCTTTTAAATTAATATACTATTGGTGAAAAAGCTGAAGGTGGATGACGCTTAAAGGACTACATCAGCGATAACTCGGTTCCTAGTTAAGTCTTATCTACAATTTAGAGGTATAAGACCGTTTTTAATGTAGGACACGTCTTCATCTTAAAGGCGTTCTTCTCGATCAACAGAAAGGTCGCAATATAATATAGTTTTTCATGTTTAGTGTATAATTTCTACAAACTAGTTTCCTTCGACAAACAACAGACGATTTAAATTGATAATTTGACCCGGAGGGGATTTCGGCAGTCGTCTGCTATGGGTATACATCACATCGAATCTATTTTGAATAAATTAAACCATTGTACGTCCGCACAAAAGTTTGCAATATGTGGTTAAATCATTTTTGCAAAAAAAGTTTTTCTAAAATTCTTCGTCCCTCGCTAAGTTAACATTTCTATTTTATTTTTTATCTTTTATCAAGTTTTCGGGTCTAAAGTTAAGAAGACTAATTGTAATTCTTTATACACGGGCGTATCCGAAAATGTAATATCCGATCTAACGTATTTTCCACCAAGACCTACGGCATTTAAATTAAACCCGCTTTGGGCTTTTTTTGTTCTTAACAACGAGACAAATAAGTAGAGCCACGAAGTGACAAAGCCGTTATCGTACTGCCACGAAAGACCGATAAAGGAGTTCTTTGATAAACGATGATACAACGGACACTACAAATTATCTCTAATTTAAATACCAAACAGTACTTATTATCCTAAAATTAATTGTTCAAAACATTTCTAACTACACACGTAAAACATTTACGTTAGAGATAGATAGATAGAGACCGTGATGGGCTGTACATACAATTTTTTTGCTTGGCCATTTTTTGTCTTCGCAATGCGTTGGGTTAGGTCAAGCTTTTAGTAGTAGCTACCTTACTCCATACCGGGTTGAACAAAAAGCAAGTATAGTAAATACAACCGATGAGCCATTTTTAAGGCTATGGGAGTCGGGATCGCCAGAACTGTCTCTATGACAAAATTGAATAGTAAAGAGTAATCACCAAGTCTAGCCAAGTGAAGTTTCTAGAATGGCTAATTGCTAATTGGCCGAATGACTGCAGACTCCGCCTTGAATATCGAAATATGCATGCTTATCGTCCATCTAAATGAAACGTGCCGGAAATGAAAATTGCATTTTCTGAACAATTGCTGTCGACTTGACAAGAATAATTTATACATTGGTCTATCTGAAATGCACAACGAGTGCTGAATTTATTTAAACACCTTTTTTTTGTTGGGGGAGGAGTGTCATGATTGGTTTCATTGGATTATAAATGAATAGATTATGTACCCCTATGTTTGGGTAATTTGGAAGGCTAGTAAGTTGTGTTCTAGTCATCGACCCGGCTGATAAATGTACTGTGATAACAACCGACAATACATGCATAGCAGAATTGTTAGATCATCAGGTCATCGCCGCTTAAAGCAGGACTTGCTGGCATTTTCCGTAGAAACAAGGTTATACCTATCTTAACCCATAGTTGAAGTAAATATATAACGCAACATCTTGTAAACGTAAAACGATTTTAATTTCAATGTCGTATCCTCTTGCTCTCCCTTTTTCTCTGTAGTGTTAATCTGAATAAAATGTAAATCGAATAATCGCCTAGGTTATGTAAGAATGACGGACGAATATGTAGAATCACGTTTCGAGGCGGCACACCTTTTTTTTTTAATTTCCGCTTTTAAAAACTTAAATCAAAAGACTCAGTTTTTACTTACCCGCCAGCCTTTGCAGATTCAAGTATCGTACTTTTGCCACATTTTTTAGTCAAATTTCCGGTCGTTGTTCATGGTTAAGATCCACCTGTTATATTATGTATTTGTTCTACATGGCCTGTAAGCCTTTCAAATTTGAAATCGTTCTTCCGTTATCACGTTTTTTAAATGAAAGTCCAATTTTTAAAAAATTACACTTTAAAACGGAACATATCTGGATTGGGATGAGATAGAAATAGTATAGTTTGCGGCATTTAACTACATTTTGGTCTAGTTTCACCGCCTCGAGTAATGTCATGTACTTCTGTATAAAAGCTGACCAGTCATTAGGATTAAACAGTATGAAAGATTTAAATATGAGGTATCCATGAAGTATTTTTTCAGCTTTTGTTTTTTATTGTCGCATGATTTGGCTGGTTAGTCGTCTGGTTTCGAATAAAGAATCAAAATTTATACACATTTATTTAACTTGTCTAATCAAAACTGTGATGCTGTGACGGTTTGCGAACTAAAATTTTTACATCCACATTCTAATTTCTCCAGTAAGTTGTAAAACAAAAATTAATTGACAAAATACGATAAAAACTCTTTTAAATATCCGCAGATCGTTTCTGCACATAGTTTCGCGGCGATGAAGGATTCATCGTGCTATAAGGAAAGGGTGAAATATAAACCAAAAATTTTAACTCCGTCGATTGTTTGGAAAGATAGATAAGTTTCAGTTTACATCTTTGGAAATTCCGAGGAAAAAAAAAATAGAACAAGACCATCCTTTCATAGCTGTGACTATGGACGAAGTTAAAATGGGCTTGTGAAGGGGAAAAAAATGCGTCACTTCGAAATTTTATTTTCGCTTTGGGCTAAATCAATACATCCCTTTTCTTCTTTTTTACTGTTTACGCCAAATCAAAACTAATATTTATTTCGAATTACCAGACCAAAATAGATTAAAAAAATTTAAAAAATAAATAATAAAAAGTCATTAATTGGGTTCAGAAACCCAGAAATCGGTATAGATAACAAAGAAAACGCCAAATAAATATGGGAGAAGGGGGTCTTAAAGGTTATCGATGATTGGTTTTAACTTTTCCCATAAATGTTATGCAATCCAATGTTACAAGCAGTTTTTCCGTTTTTCTTCGTTTTATAATCAATTGGTCGACTCGGTGGAGGGGGAAAACCTGACCGCTGGATCCTGATAATGCGGTGATTTGTCAGGGCTGATATCAGCATGTGTTCGTCTCGGGCGGATGAATTATTTTTCGATATCCGCCGTTATCTACACACAGGCTTTCCATTAGTCAACAATAACAATTGTTATTAAAATTGACACGGTTTTTTATAAAGGCGCTTTCCGCCAATGACAACATATGTAATACGATTCAATGTCCAGCAAATGACTAATTTTGAAATAGTAAGGAGCGTCGAGATTTCTTAAATAGTGATTTCATCATATCGTCTGCAGTTCGTTCCCGATCATTTTGGTCTGCCTGTTCGCGCTGGATTGAAAAACGACGCGTTTTACCAACTCGCCGAAATGGGGCTAAAAATGTAAGTGTTACCAGCACAAGGGCAAAGTATTAGGAAAACTACTGTGCCCGTCCTAAACTCACGATATTTCTCGCAAATTTTGAACAAAATAGCTAAACTTAGGATTGCCCTGAGACTAATTTGAGCCAGAAAGGATTATTTTTATTTTTTTAATCTCTAGGTTCCTACGCGTACATATTAAGTTTAAATTTAATATTAAGATTCCAAGATGGAGGTTTTAGATTGGCGCCAAAAAATCTGTGTTGCCAACACGTGAGGAGACAAACTGAAAGACACTTCACCCGCTCTCTTAAGTTCTAATTGTAAACAAAATGGTTAAAATTGGTGTTGCTCCACGGCCAATTTGGGGAGAAATGGGTTAGTTATTTAAAAAAAGATTAAGAGCATACTTACATAATTAGTGGCTTTTCAGCATTTCGCCATCTTTACTATGTCTGTGCCTATATCTTTTGCCTGAATAAAAATTCAACAACTGAAAGAGAAACTCTGCCACTTGGTGGTCGGGGAGCACAGAGCTGGAGATGGAAGATTTCAAGATGGAGATTAGCTCTAAAAAAGTCAGAGGTGTCAAAACGGGCAGAAATGTTAGGAACAACGCTGTGCCAGGCCTGAACACAGAGGATATTGGATTGATTGGTGGCCAGTGGTAAAACAATGAAATTTCCCATGGTATATCCGAATCCCGTGTATGTCATTCTACACGTACTTATTTAGATTAAGAAATGTTAAATTGGCAAACAGAAGAGCGAGGACGGTTGTTATCAGAAGCCAAAGTCAATATAGACCGAGATACGGACAGGTTAAAATGAGAGCGATACAACAACGGTGAACAAATATAAATAAACTACTCACTTACTATCTGAACTCATGAAAATATAGATGAAATTTTTATTTTGAATAAATTTTGTCATGGACGTGTTATTTGTTCGTCATTGTAATGCTTACGAATTGTCTGTTGGTTTTCTTATTTACTGTACAAAGCATTTCATGTCCTAGGTCTTTGCAACAGTTGATAAATGACAACATCCAGAATCTAATCAAGGCTTACTCTCTCGAAGATAAAGCATTTAAAAAGCGAAAATGTTTTTTCTAAAGTTCTTTTGAACAGAAAGAAACAAAAACACGATATTAATTATTTTTGGCATATTATATATATATACCGAATTGTAACCTCCTTCTGACACCCATGGCTATGGATAACCGGCTAGAGATCAGGTTACATGGCTAAGTTTAATTAAGGTTAGGATTAAGAGAGGTTACAGTTACTTTAATTTTCTTT
>CM077100.1:33363892-33391840 GCA_039619505.1 Cimex hemipterus | reverse complement strand
AGAGACGTTCTCGACTAAGGATATATATATATATATATATATATATATATATATTTACGTGTGTGTGTTTAATTAACAATTTTCTTTCGGAAATGTAGGTTTATTGGTTGCACGGAAATTCTTAAGTCATAAATATGGTGGTTTACACCGTTACCCAAGTATCTTAAAGCAAGTTGAAACAGGATTTTACCTGGAGTTTATCTACGTAGGATTATCGCTTCTTTTTATCATGATGCATTTGAGAATAGATAAGGGGTTGACGTCTTGTTCGAATGCCTGCAGACCTCCCTTTTCAAGGGTGCTTTATCAGTTATTTTTGATCCTTGAACGCTTTTTTTAAAGAATCAGTTGGAATTATTGATATTAAATAACCGGGTATTGGGATGTAATGTTGTTTTTAAACAAGGTTATCTTCTTGTAAATAACCGATGTGATTTTTTGTCCGTTTCATTTATTCTCCTCTAAATATATTTACTGTAACCCTGCAAGCCCAGCAGTACGTTTGAGGTTGTATAATGTTGAAAACATTAAGAAGAAAAAAAGGTCGTTACACTATTAATGACTTTTTAATGAGACAGGTTATCTACCTCTCTTTCTAAAATTTGTTCTAGTTTCGCGTACAGAAGTACGAACAGAACGGATATACATTCAAGTACAAAATAAGAGGTAGGTTTTCCTTTTTAAATCACGAATGAACCTTTTTTGCCGTTAATACAAAAGGAATTCAACGATAAAGCCAATTTGTGAATATGACTTCATATACCCATGCAAAATCTACTTTTAAACAGTTTATAGATAAAAAAGTTCGTAGAAGTAGAAAATAGGAGTGCATTGTTCTAAACTACTGTTTAACGAGTAAATGGTGGTATCAAATTTCCAATTAAAAGAATGTCCCTGTTATGTAAAGCCATGGATAAACAACCAGTTGGAAGTTATAATTCCCATATAGAAATGGCGGGTTCTAGATTTCGTTTTCTTAAAACCTCACCTCTGTCTCATTCAATTTCTTAATCCGCTAACGAAAAAAAGTTTGAATCTGAACGTGTATGACGTGAGTCTTGCTGAGGAATGAATTAACAGCCGAATGGTTTCACCTTCTTTGGTTGTGTTTAGCGTTGCTTTGAAAAATGTTAAGGTATATAATTTAATGTAAAGGTTATAACCAATTGAATATTGGAATTGTAACCTCTAAACTGTTTATCTCCCCGCACGGGAGCTGGGAGTCCTCGGGGTGAAGCCGAAAACCCGACATACTTTAAACTTCAGGTAAATGTAGTGTAATTTGCCATAGTGAAATTTTCGATATTTCATGGTTATGTTTTATTGTTACCCTCCATGGGAACGAAATGTACAACTTATTCGTTCTATTTCTTAATTTCAACATCCAACTGGTTATCCCTGTATAGAGCTTACATTATTATTTCCTCCAAGTGGTTACACGTTTTCATCATGCTATGGATAACAATCGGGAGGTTACCATCACGATATAGAAGGGGGTTGTAGATTTGCTGTGGATATACTTTTTACAATTTCTTCCTTAAGTTTCTTCCTGCTTTGCTTACTGATATTAATTTTTGTTCAAATCTTGCAAGGAGATCCTCTTGATTATTGTTAGTTTTTTTTTTCTTAAGAGGACGCTTTACTAAACACAACAGATGATAAAAGGGGAAATACGTGAAAGGCAAGCGCCTTGAATTTACGTGAGCTTGGATGTGATTCATTAACCTACTCGCCTTGAAACATTACAAGCGTACTGTCAAAAAATCAGATTCTACGCTTTTCGTATGGCGTTCGTTCTAAGAGAGCCGAGAGTCTGTTAAGTGAATCTCCATAAGACAAACCGTAGTGTGATATTTCATACTGGGCCCGTATGAATTGCCTCTACTTCTTTTTTTGCTCTCTCTCTCTGACCTAGATAACTCTTTAACCGTAAGAGTGAGCCTCGGACTGGATGCATAGGTCAACTTTAAACGGGTAGCTATGATTGGAATATATTCCAGCCTTTGACCTCATCGGATTTGCTTATGTGTAATGAACGAGAAGTGTAGATTCTGCTATATAAGCATGTGAACAAAAAAACTTATGAAATTTCCTGTGCTTTTAGATTAGTCTCTGAAGGAGGTAACTAAGGAATCAAGTACGTTTTGTACTGTTCCAATCTGAATTTAAACTAGGCTCAATTTATCCATTTATTGAAAGACCCTAAAGTTTCAAACAGGTAAACAAAGCTTTGTAAGTGAGAGAAACATTATGCAATGAATTGAATGTAGCAGGAGGGGGGAAGCGCGTCCCTCCTGTACTTAACTCCTCAAGGGCAAAGATTCTTCAACCTGGTGAATGTTCGTACCGGACGATTTGTGAAATGGTGTTAAATAACGTGTTTACAACTGACCTTCTTCGAACTATGAAAGAGTGATTCCTTTCATGACATAGACAATCACTTCCAGAGCTTCTAATCAAGTGTCTTCTGTTTATTTTTTGATTTTCCCAAAGCGTCTTTATAATTGAAATAAATACATAGTGGTTTTTTCCCGAGAGAGAGAGAGAGATGCAGGGTAGACAATAGACTCGGTGGCCAGCGAGGGACTCGTGCATCAGGCAGCCACGTAGGCTGTCGAGACGGCTAGAGTTGACGCTGCGAATACCCTGCTGTTATACCTTGGTGAAACCTCGTCGACGAGTCTGAGATTAAGTCAGTCTTTAGCAGTTAGCACCCCTGCTTATTAATTATTAATGATATTTGAGCTTAGTGCTTTGATGGCCGCTTGGCTATCTGACATGATAGCTATATTCTTCTTTTTATACCCTTTACTTAAGTTGAGTTGGGTACATCTTTCGATTGCATGAATCTCAGTTTGGAAGATATTGGTGTATTTTCCCATGGGTTCTGAGTATTTGGTCCCAGGTCTAAATACTTCTGCCCCTGTATTTTCTTGTGTTCTAGATCCATCTGTGTACCGAAGAATGGTGCCATTCTTAAAAGAGCTGTTTTCCTCCCGTTCCCCTTCTTTTTTTGGAAGTTTTGATTAAATTCAAACATCCTATTCATGTCGTCTCTTGGAACCAAGAGTATCGGATGGTCTTTCCATAGTTTTTTGCTCTCTCCATGTTAGTTTTATTCCTGTTGGCGGTTTCTCTTTGGTCAAATTAATGATGGTTTTCTGCGCGGTCCTTATTAACATATGGTGTAGGGGGATTAATCCCAGTACTTTTTCCATGCTAATTGTAAGACATGTTCTCATTGCTCCCATTATGCAGATGCATGCAAGTCTCTGTATTTTTGTGAGTTCTTTGCGAATATTTTTTCTTTTCGCCCTGCGGATGGCATAGTTGTATGAAGTAAGTAACCTATTGTATTCTCTCCAATTACTTGATATTCTTGTTTTGTTAAGTGCTTTCCTGGTTTCTTTCCTTAGTTTTCCCAGTTCTGCGTTCCACCAAGGTGGTTCTCGTCAACTTTTTGAGACCTTCACAGGGCAACTTGATTCATGCATCAATTATATTCCCTGTGAATTCCGTAAATGCAAGTTCCAATCATTGCAGGTTTTTGGTACTCTCTGCACTGTTGCGTGGTTCAGACTATGTCTTACCATCTCAGTGAACCTCGCCCAGTCTGTGTTTCGGGGCTCCTAAATGGTGTAGGGCCTGTCTTATCCGATTCGTTGACGAACCTTATTATATTGTGGTCCGACATCGACTCTTCACCTGAAATCCTCCAATTATCACTTTATGTACGGCTTGGCTGCAAATGGTAATATCCAATACTTCTCGTCTCGCTTTGGTGAAGGGTTGATCCTATTTGTAATTTTTCCTTCACCAAAAATTCTATGAGCGACTCACCTCGTTTATTGTTGTTAGTTTGTTCCCCAGATTTGATGGTGTGTGTTGGCATCGTATCCCACCAGTAAATGGAGGTTTTTCTTGCTGCAGTAGCTGGCTAGTGTTCGTAGCTCTTCGGGGGGGAGGGTGGTCCTCCTCTCCTGGGAAGTACGACGATGCTACCACTGCTTCCAGTTTCTTCCCATCGGTTGTTATCTCCACCTTGATGGGAACTAAATCTCTAGTCATGAATTCTAAAAGACAAAGATAATTAGTATTCTTCCTAATTAATATACATGCACGGGGATTATCCTGTCTGGAATACCATACAGCCTTACCGTCTTTGCAGGACAAACCTCCAATTTGTCCTTACCACTGCTATGGTTCCTGGATTAGAATTGCCCGTAGATGTTGTCCTGTGAACATCCTAGCTATTACTGCCGACGCACCTTTAGCTTGGTGGATGTTCACCCGGGCTATTCTCCTTGCCTAATAACTCCTCCTCGGTGAGATTTCTCGGCTCTGTCTGTAGAGGAGGATGGGTCTAGGTTACCAGGATTACCTGGTCAACGTTAATTTCGCCAGTATTTTCGGAGGTAGTCTTCGTGGGTAGAGGCATCGCTGTAGGGGTCTGCTCCGTTTGAATGGATGGGGGGTTGGTTGGGGCGGAGGTGTGGGATTTTTCCGTTTTGTATCCTCCTCCTCCCCCCTCGCTTTTTCAGGCCCCTTACCGGGATCCTCGTCTCTGCCGAAATTTCATCAATGCCCAAAATCATGACAATCCCAGGCCGCTCCCCTTTGATGAAATGAACAAATATGCATGTTTTATGGGTTGATGTAGATAACTGGGCTAGAATATAGGAGAAAAGCGACTTTGGTCTTAGGTGTTATGACACGACACTTACATTCCCATTAGACAATGATTTGGTTAATGGTAGTTTATGAGGGTAAGGATGAAGATGAGATGAAAAGCTTTGGTAGTTCTAGTATGGTAGACGGAGGGAGAAGGATCTTAAATTAGCTCCGAGGTTTTGTTTTGATCGAGATGAACCGGGTTGTTTTCCCGTCGCGGGCAATTTTTTTGGAACCTGTCCAAACTTGTCGTAGGTCTCAGGCGGAATCGAGTGAATTTAAATTTTACCCCAACCTCTTTCCACCTCATCTCGCTGTTTTAAAAATAAATCCATCGGACCTCGTGTTCGTCCGTCTTTAGACGACGTCGTGATTCACCCGCTGTCATCGAACCCGTCGGGATTTTTCCAACCTTCCTCCCAATTTCAAGCCGAAAAACTCCCATCGTGTAATAAACCCTACTCGCCAAATATGCTAAAGCGGTGTATTTGAAGCGTGGGAGTTCTCAGTATTGTCTAGTCCGAAGAGTGAGGGCATTGGCTCCTTGAGGGCACCAACCCTCCTCCAAGGCTGAGGTAACCCGGCTTCTCTACGGACAGACGTCTCTTGTTATAGGCCAACTTCTTTTCATCAACGTTTTGAGATGAAAATATCTCTTGGAAAATAGGGGGATGATGCAATAACTTTTGCAATAAAACCATAACCACCGTTTGGAGGAGAAGCGTAAGTCCTTTCCAAGCAGGGACGAGATGTCATACCGTTGATAATGTATTGTTAAGACGTTTCAAATTTTTCTGATTAATTTTTAAGGACAATTTCATGTATGAATGTTGGTGTAATTTGTGCGTATAGCGGAAAGAACTGCCAAATTAGAATAATAAAAAGCTATTATGACAATAAAGGTGGTTTTAGAAGCAGGTTAGATTTACATTTCGTATTGTAAAATAATTTTAATGAAGCTGAATGGTTCCTATTTAAAATATTGTTTTCTAGCTTTTCACAAAGTTCATTGACTCTATAAAGATGTCTATCTAAGAAAAATTCCTTATTTCCTCTTTATAAATGTTTCATCGGCCCAATTATGTCATTTTCCAGTTGAGACTTTTCATGTCCCTAGGGTGAAAAGCAATTAATACCGAAAATTTATTGCGGAACGTCTGTCTTCTAGTCAGACATTGAACAAAGTCAGGAAGTTACAAAGAATGAGATAGAATGTTCACACGGTTTTAGTAGTGTTGTTGAGAGGTATTTTTCTGCGGTTCTGAGCGTGATGAACCAGGTCGATAAACTACTAATACAGTTTAGTCGTCCTGACTGTTCTCGCCTTTTTTATTCAGGGAGACGTGTTTCGTCATTTCTTCATCTACTGAGGTTAAGTACCACGACCAATATTGGTCTATTGTGCAATCTCATCATGTCTGCTGTTCTTTAAGCTTTTTACCGGATTCCAAAGCGTCTGCCGGTCTGGGCTTTTCCTCTAGGAAGATCAATCGAGAGCAATTCTTTTGATGAAATTTTTCTGCATCGTTCATATTTGTACAAGTTTGTTTCCTTTGCTGAGAATTTACTAGAGTCTACAATGCCCAGTAAGTTCTACTACCATTCTAGTTAGTTAGTTTCTGCGATGTCATTGAACCGAGGATTTGATTTGTAACCCATTTTCTGACGGAGCTGGATTTTGGCAATTTGGTACGCCGCTATTGGGTTTAGGGCCCATAGGCGTCCTCATGCAACTACCGAGGCCAGTTTATTGTTGCCCCTCTGCCCTGTGTGCCACAAGGTCAATTTTGTCTTTATCCAAATGCTCGGAGGTTAGTCTGTTTTGTAAAAAGTACTAGTTTTCCATATATTTAATTTGTCAGGCGCGTATAGACATGTTTAGGCGTGTTTCCATTATTTGAAGTAGTAAGTCTGTAGGGTAAAAAAGATTAGTGCTTGCATTTAGCTGTTTCCGATCGACCTGGTCTGTTACTGTTTCATCTTCTGAGGTCGTTTCTGAGTTTCATGTTGTCCGACAATCTGTGTGTTCCCGTTGATATCGATCTGTAAGACATGCTTAGGCATCTTTCCGTCTTTTGAGGTTAGTCTGTTAGTTACATCAGAAAGTCCCAGTGCATGTGATTGGGTAATCTCTCATCATCCTAGTTTGGCTATTCTCTTTGTTTTTGGTCTGACTCATTTCGGCACTTCTCCATCAATATCATCAGAGGTTTTCTAAACACCCCTGTGATATTATTCGCAAAGAAATCTAAAGACAATAACTTTTACAGACCGAACATAAATCTTTCAATTTTAAATTAATAGTGAAACTTCATATGATAAATATGTATCTAGGCCTAGTACGGAGAAAGCGGTCCTTGTTTTCTTCGAGTATAAAGCAGCCAGGCCGATTTCCAAAACATCAACGAACTGGTCCTGATCTCCACGAAATGAAGATACCGTGATGAATCCTGACACACGATACGAATCCGTTTTCTCGGACAAATTCAGAAAGGCTGGTAGAAAAAATGAGACTGCGTAGGGCGTTAAATTATAGTATTGGACGAGAGAGGGTCATGTTCGCGAAATGCAAATGTACTCACAACATTGTGTAACCGGGTCATCATCCGTTCACGTCTTTTAAAAATGACACCGCCTTTCGAAACCTTGAATCCGCTCTTCAATCTATTATTTCAAAGGAAATCTATACGCCATCGGATTTGATTTACCACATAGGACAAAATGGTGTAATACAGAAAAAGATCCGCGGCTATAACGGAATACTTCAAGAAATGTCATTCGTTATCTCATATTGTCAGATGCGGTTTTAAAATGAACCATACATCTTTCCTGTTGATAACATTGTTGATGTAAATACTTTAAAACATAAGGACTAACCCATGGGGTCCGATTAACCGGTAAAACAGGATAGTTTGACCTTGCTTAGCATTTTAAATATAAAACGTCATTCCTTCTGAATTTATGTTTTGGGGACCAATGTGACCAATGAAATGAATCACCAATATTAAAACATCTTTTTGGACAGATCTATTAGAGACCGATGTCCCCATTAGTCCAATACTCAGTGCAGCCAGGGGAGTGGATTGCCATATCGTTAGACTTCGTGTGTCAGTATGCTGACGAAAGACGTGTATCCTTAAAATGGACCTAAGATTTTCTCTTGAGGAAGGACGAGATATATATACTATAAAGGAAGGATTCCATTTACAGTGGTAATTATGGAAGTGAAATTGTTGGTCAGGAATGATGTGATTTTCATCATCCCCCAAAAAGATATTCTTTTCGACAATATTACTACGCATTTTGAATGGAATTCGCGTTTTTGTACCTCGGCAACGCTATTGATAAACGTGTGATTCTATTTTATCTGGACTGGAATCACAACAGCATTTAAAGGAAACATATTTGGTTCAACCTGTCTCGTCGTTCAAGTTTCCTCTTGAAAACCCGATTAGTGCTATCCTCCATTTCCAATTTGGGTATGATCTTGTAATTAATTATACGGTTGTGAGTTGAAACGGGTCCTCGTGTGGGAGAGGATGGTTAGGTTAAGTTGGGTTAGGTGAAGAATAGTTAAGATAAACAGGGTTAGTTTAGTTTAGGAATGGGTAGGATATAATTGATTGATTGCCTAGGATTATAATCGGATGCAATTACGAATGTTGAGAAAGTAAGGAAGAGTAGGGTTATAATTTAGTTAGGTTATAATGATTAGTGTTAGTTAGGTTAGTTAATGTTGGGTCAGAGTTAAAAGTTTGGTTATGCGAGGTTAGGTTAGCTTTATAACATTTGTAATTTTATTAAATAAAAAGTTTCTTAATCTGATAATAATGTTTTGCTTTTTGTTCGCAGGCGCCATTGAGAACTTGGTTCGGCTTCTCGATTTAGCGTCGTTTTCCATGAAAAAAAAATTTCCCGATATTCTGAGACTAAGCTAGGTAATGATTGTCTAAAAACTATGTTTGTTGGTTTCAGAATGTTTTGCATGGCTGATTAATCAAGACATTATCGTTTAAATTATTATTAACGCATGATAGATTGATTTGTCGCATTGTTTTGTTTGCAAAAGGTGAATTGAACAATTAAATTAAAAACACTTGAAATTTCATACTCGGCGACCAAATTCTAAAAATCGTCCCTGTTCACATATTTATTTTGCTTGTTTGACTTAAGGGGTTGGGGGGTGTCAATGTCGGACATTATTCAATCATTATCACAGAGAAAACAGTGTTTCTGTTTATGTAATAAATTCATAAACAATTATACAAAAGTAAAGATTTATTTTGAGTAGAATTCAGAAAATGGAATTTTGGGAGTCATCACTGCCTCATAAATACTAATTTTCTTTTACATTGGATGTAATTTCCTAACAATGGATTTGTTGCGTTGGTTTTAAAATTGCCGTATTAATTAATAATTTTGTTTTGTATCGTATACGACCAGGATTACCATCAACAATGAGACAATGAATAGATCTTGTGCGTTAATGCTAAGCTTGTGTCGCGTGGAGCTAGAAAAGTCGAACTTATATCTAAGCCCTTCACAAGCGCAGGCATTTAATCGTCTAATCGCGAACGTGATTCTGAACACCGAGTCACAACACTTCCGGATTTCTAGTGGTGCACGAACATAAATTGTTATGGTATAGCATCATTTTTTTATTTTTTTGGTCGAGCGTACAATCATCGGTGATTGTCTAGCTGCGAACAATTTATCTCTTCGATTTCAATTCCGGGTTGATGGAAACAGTCAAAATCCCAATTGGCGATACCAAATGTGACATGGTGTTTAATGTAAAAAAGAATTTATTATTTATTTTAAAAGGCGTTGAAAAATACCTAATCGTCGGTAGCAGTTTTAAAAGAAACTCGCCCCCTGCGGGTGAGAATCGAAGAAATTATAAATTGGCGAAAAAAAATCAGGAAATTTAGGTTCAACATTATGCTAACCCTAATCTCACGGGATTTCCCCCTAACCTTGAAGAAAATAGTTAAGTTGCTCTAAGGTATATCATAGTATATACCTGTGTAGGCAGGAATTATTTTTCGAGGATCGGTCCCCCCCCCGTGTCCTTAGACATTACACAGTAAAACGACAGTAACAACTAAGATGAAATTATCGAAACCTTTCACGAGTCGTCTCGTCGAATTAGCCATCGGGAAAAATTAGAACGGCTTTAATTGGGCCAAAGACCCCCGGGTATTATTATTTCCCGGATATAACCGACAATTCAGAGCATCGACTCGATCACGATATGTATTTAAAAAAAAAGACTGTATTTTTAATAATATAAAACAAACTAAGCATTTGTGGCAGCTGATTTTCATGGAGACTTTTTCGAGCAACTTTTACGTTTTGTCCAGGTTGTTCATTCTTGTCTTACTTTCAAGTTAGAGGAAGATTCCGTAAGCCATTACTTTCAAAAGATAGATCAGCTTTTCTAGTTACCTTTAGTTTTTCACAAACATAAATCTATTAATTCAAGTTGTCGTCAAATATTTGTTATTTATTTAAACGGCGGAAGATGCATTTTGTTTCACACAAGATGTCTTCTTACTAATGTCATCTCTGGTTTTCGCAAAAATTAGTTAAAAAATTAATGTTTTGTTCGGTTCATGACTAATTTCAATATTTTAAGTAATTGAAGTTCAGATGGTAAACTACAGTTTCATTTGCAGATTCATTAAGTGATTTAATGAAAAATTGCAAAAACTATTTGAAAATAGATTTTTAAAAATGTTAGATACTGCACAAAAAGAACTAGGCCATTCCTAACCTAACATTCCCCTAACCCCACCTATCCTAATCATTATTAATCCTAACCATTCCTAGCCTAACGCTATATATCATTTCCAACCTAACCAAATAACACTATTTATCGTAACCATTCCTAACCTACCCTGCATATAATTTATATCGTAACGTAAACTAATTCCACTTAGTCCTAACATACCGGGATGACACTGGTCATTTACTAGGTTCGTTCATACTTGCGGGTTTTGATATTACCCCAACGCACTTCGGCTTGCGCTATTTTCGGTGAAGAACTGTCTGATATTCTCTGGTGCCATAATCCCTAATTTAACTTAACAAATTTCATGCGCACGCCATTTGATAACGCGAAAGTAATTAAGAAAAAACATGATAAGAGATGAAACTAAAAAATGGATTAACTTTATTTATAATAACTGTTTCTGGTCTTAAATGTAGGAAGCAATAACCTGATCTATTTTAGATATTCATGTGCCTATTTTTATGTTACTGAGGAGTTCACACGCGTTAGGTTAGGTAGTATTAGAGTAAGGTCAGAAATGGATAGGGTAAGTAGAGTTAGGTTAAGAGTAGATAGGATAAGTAGGGCTGAAATTGTTTAGATACGGAAGGCGTACGTACGTTTAGTGTTAGGTTAAGTTAAAATAAGTACGGTTGCCAACTAAGGCTAGGTGAAGAATGATTAGGATAAGGAGAGTTTGACTTAAGTTGTGGTAGTAATGGTTAGGGTAAGTAGTGTTAGAGTTAAGTTAGGTTAAGTAGGATTCGAAGTTGGCTTAGGTTCCTGCTCGAACCGAATACAATAAAGCTCTGAGAAAATCTAACAGAAAATCGATGAGAAGTTTCTGTGAAGGAATGGATAACCTTCTCACTGCGACAACGACACAGAAAATTCTAACGAAAGGACAGGCAGATCTATTAAGCATTGATCAAAAACTAGGCAGTAAAAATTGGAGTATGGATACTTGTAAGTATAACCCCAAAATAGCGCATCTCTCACATATGGGATCAGAACCACAACTAAGTACTCAGTGTATGCTTAAGTTGGAACTAGAAAAATGGATTGAGGAAGGGAAACTCAAAAAAATACAAGGTATGAGACGAGCTGGATTTACACCCATCTCTCCAAATTTCTCTCTCAGCAGGGAGGATTTAAGGAGGATGGCTTTATACCGGCCACTACCCTCTTAATTATCACATTAAGAAGATGTCAAGGCTGAGACGGAAACATGCCGGCTTAGTCAGGAGGAGCCAGAGACATAGGCACATATCTTATATGTATAATGTAAAGCATTAGCCCCTTTGGGGTACTGCCATTTCGCCACCTAGGAAAGTGCTCAGTTTTATAAGAAATAACGCACTTCCCAAGGTATAACTGTAAGCCACAGGGGTTCCACAATAGACCAGTTTTGGTCGTAGTTGGATTCTTAGGATTGGTGTGGCTAGAGTTGTTGATGAATTGTATGGATAAGTATGGTTAGGGTGTAGGGTTGGAGTACGGGAGTATGTTTGATTTAACTTGATAATTTTTCAATCTCTAACTTTATTCTGAACCGTTTTTCAAATTATCTCCATTTTTAATCAAATCAAACAGACTTGATTTATCTGCAAATGAAAATGCATGTTTACAGTCGAAGAAATTTTTTTTTTTAGGTTGAGTAGTTAACCAAGGGCAAGGGGTTGGTACTGGTAAGTTGACACGCTGCCTATACTGTGATCGACCTATTGTATTAAATTAAAGGATTCTAATCTGTGTCGATATTTCACGTCATTTGTCCAAGTTTCAAGTTTCAAGCTCAAATAATCCAAGGGAAATTGTATAGATCCTTCTGGTTAACCTCATTACTTAACGGGCTAGCAAGATAAGTCTGTACTCCGAAATAATCCTTTTTTTTTTAATTGAACAATACTTAATTTTACACGGTCACACTAATACATAATTAATAAATTTGTACGGTTATTTAAAGAAGCAGGCTGTATTAAAAATAGACATCAGTTGTAAAAATATTTTAGACTATTAGTACACTTTTGACCTTAAATCCTGGGGTTAACTGCCGTAGGGGTCTTACCGAATGAAAGATAACCTCCAGTCCTGCATTGAAAAAATTAGTCTGAGACGAATTCGCGATAAATATATTATTGCATTCAAGCCAACTTTGCAAAATCTCTGATTTGTATTAATTACTGGGCACGATATTATCTCGAGAAGGACCATCGCTTCCGAAGACACGGTTTTGCATTTTGAAAAGTGTTGTGAACTTGGTGTGAAATTTATTTTCGATGTTCAACACTCGACGATACAAGGACAATTGCGAGGTTTGGAGATAACGATTGGCCCGAGGAGGGGCTGGCTGCGATTCACAATCTTTATCGGGGTTTGAATAAGTGCGCCTGTCTTTGCGAGATTCGAAGGAGCTGTGAACGAACATTTTCCTTCTTCCAGGTTTGGTGTTATTTCATAAAATATGTTTGTCTGTTTTAGCCGGCAATTGTGCCTGTTGGGAACGAGGATTCTTGGGGAAGGCCTCGAACGGCGATGGTCGATATGGTCGAGAGAACGCGGTTACCGACCTCGATCCTTTAGAAATTGGATCCTTATTCGGGTTCCTTGATCCTTTACGGCCGCTTACCCTCCTTCGTTGTTTGCCCCCTCTTCGCCATCCTGGTAAAACAAACAAATTCTCTAAAAATAATTACTCCCGTCATGATCGCCTGCTTGTGTTACCCATCCACTAGTTGTGCGAACCGGCGGAAGCGACTTATCTCCCATTGCGTCATAATTTTTATTTTTATCGTTTAATTGAGTGCTTAGATTTGAATGTAGGTTCTATTTTATTTACGAAGTCCGAAATCGCGTTTGTCCGCGGTGATTGCGGAGCCCCGATTTGTTTTTTAACTTTTCCCCCTTTCCATTTGGCCGTTATTTTAGTAGCCGTTTTAGTACAAACAGAAAATGTTCTAAAAAACAATATTCGATTGTTCAGTTATTTAACACTTTCTGCCGCCGTTGTTTATAGATACAGCAGATTTCATTAAATTACCCTACTTCTTCATTACCCTATTGTTGCCTGGGAGAAATAGAGAATAGATTTTATTTGTCAATTTAAAAAATTTACAATTTTACAGATATGATATTTATAAAACATTATATTATGAACGTAGATTTGTTGATTAACGAACGCATTCACTTGGTGATCAATTTATAATTTGGTCGTTACTGATCGACAGACGCAGGGTCTGTCAGACGAGTTTCTACTTCTCGCCATCTTACGTGTTGTGTCTGTTTACAAGATAACATCTTTAAATATGATACTTCATTATAAGAATGGCACAACATTTTAAGACATCCAGCCCATCATGGCAGAGGTTAAGAAAGTATTTATTACCAGTGTATAGTTTGCTTGATCCTAACCTTTTCTGTTCTAACCATTCCTAATATAACTCTACTTTTTTTTTTATCCTCGCCATTCATAACCTTACTATAGTTCTAGTTGTCTTTACCATTCATAACCGAACCAAACTATAACCCTACTTATGCTATCAAACGTAGCCTAACCCTAACACAACTTTCTAACTTAACGAAACTAAAACCCTAAAGTTTGGTTGGATATTTTGCCTTTAATTACCTTTACTATAATACGTATACATCAGTTAGAGCAGACACCTGAGTGGTTTTAGGTTCTAGAATGAACCGAACGGCCGTGGACTTAAAGGCGAAGGCGAAATCTGTCAAAAGCTGCATGTTTTTTCTCGACCGTCTGCACCTTACTGCACATTTAACTTTATTTTTGTAAAAAATGAACTAAACACAAAGAAATCGCCGCCAAGTTGCAGCTGTTTCTTTTTTTACCGAGTTGTGAAAGATAGTTTATAAATAAATAGATAAACTTACATGTCCCTACCTAACGTGCTCATCGTAACGTAGCCTATCCCAATTCATGCGCACAACCCATCCACAACTTACTCATCATAACCTTACCTAACCCAACTTATACACACTCCTCGTTTATACGCATATGATATATCAATGTCAAAAAAATGCATTCCCTTGGGCTACTTTTTTTTTCAGTTTGGCCTTCTCTGAACATCAGCTTATAGTTTATAAATAACCAGACAAACATTGTATTATGCATATGTATATAACCTTACACTCTCTAAAATTTACCTTATCTGTGCTCTTCTTACTCATCATAACCTAACCTATCCCAACTCATGCGCACTCCCCGTATTTGTAATATGTCCATGTTAAAAAAAAAAGAATTCTCTTGGGCTACTTTACCATCTCTTTTATAATTTGCCCAGCTCAGGTCATGTTTATCTAATTTATATATAAACGGATACATGTAGAATCATGGATATATCCTATCAGCCTATTCGTTGCCATCAACACCAGGCGTTGGAGGATATGTAGGGAGTCAGACCAGCTTGTCTTGAAAAGGTGAGACGTCATAGTTACCTTGTCTGTTTTCACACTGAGGGTTCAGCATTTTCTCAAGAGCATTGACGTTTTCTTGTACCTTGTATATTTACTCTTTTTTTCTACATGTATTTATTGGGGTGTGCCAATTGGCCCTTCTATCCCCCTTATTATGCTAGTTTGTCCGCCTGTTTGAAATGCCTTCAATCCTTTCGAGTTCTGGCCACCCCTCATCTGGGTTACCTAAACTTGCTTTTCCTCGAGTCGGAGGCTTGGCTTTTGCTCAGTTTTGAGTCGAAGGTGGAAAGGTCTAAAGCCTTCAGTACTACTTGGCTGACTAAGAATAGTATTTCTTAGGCACGGAGTATTGCACCTTAGCTTGAAAATTGTTGTGGGACCTTGTGGTTTCGCAAGGTCAAAATTTAGGTCAACCACTGCTGTATTCTATTTTTAATATACCACAATAAGGCCCATGCAAAGTCAAAGGTCGGTTTGATCTTAGTGTAAAACTGAGGAGGTGGCCGACTAAATGTCTCGTGCATTTAGTTCGGTGTAGATTTTCAACGGTGACGATGCGAAAAAAGGACCCTGATCTCCTGTCCCCCCTTCGACACGGGGATCGTGTTTCAATAAGTCTTGGAAGTCTCGAGGTTACGCAAACAAGTTCTTAATACACCCGGTGTACTCTGTATTGTGACGCTTTAACCCTGCTTCTTGCATCATCGTGCTTGCATCCTCTAATCACCACCTACAGCCACGGACTGAAACATTTCGTTTTCCTTACAAAATTACCAACTACCTACCCCACGTGCGCACATTTTCATCATTTTTAAACTCTATTTTCTTTGGAAAACTAGAGTATAATAGTAAAACTTGTCTTTAAATTGTATCTTATTATATGAGTTATTTCAAATCAGAACCTTCTCCTAATTATCTATCAAATAAACAAGATAAAAATAAACAGCCAATGACATTTTCTTAGATATTGAGACCTTGGTATAAATAAAACCCACTTCAAACCAGATCTCCGCGATTATAAACTACCTGAGAATACTCGCTTCTTCTTCTTCTTTTCTTGACATTTCCTTCGAAAGTTTTGCATTGTGTGCAAAAGAAGTGCATTGTTCTCATTCTCTTTTTCTTCTATTTGAAACAGTGAGTTGTGCAAATGCTGATTGTAATTTGTGAATCTCTGAATGTTAATATGAAAACAATATTTATTCACTTGAGGAAAAATATAGTTTCCAGTTCAGAAGCACGTTCTTTTGAGATTTTTCCGTTATAATAGCATCGTTAGAGATCAGTTTGGTCCGCCTATCGTCGCTGTGTTGGCCACCTTCAGTGTTTGCATCTCATTGTTTTGATGGCGAAAAAAAGGAAATTTCACTAATCCATGGTATTGAGTGATCGTGTCTTTGATGTATTTATATCTACCCTTAATATTTATTGTAATTGCTATATTTTAAAATTTTCAATGTGAGCTTAATGTGCCTTCAATAATGAATTTATGAGGTTAGCATAGTAGAGTGAACAAGAAGTAACTTCAATCTGGTTAGCAAGTTATATTTACGTCAGTGCCTCAATGTGACATTAAAATACATTGCATTCAGCAAATATTCAAACAAATTGGGTTTCTGTTGTTCTGTGCAGGTACAGAACTTAAGGAATCATTCGCTAGCGTGAAATCCAGCAATTATTCAAGAAACTTGCCCCTAGTGAAAAAGGATAGATTTTGAAGATTCCAAAATGGAGATTTTAGATTCGCGAAAATAAAATCAGTGTTGCCAATAGACAGGAATAGTAGGAATTTCACTTTAACCTTTAACAAAATTGCTAAATTTAGTGTTGCTCTAAGGCAAATTTAGGCCAAAATGGGTTAATTTCATTTATAAATTGTATCCCTATGTGTATTCTATAAAGGGGAACCTGTTCGCTAAAAATAAATAATATACGTTTATTGCTTAAAACTGAGGATTGATTTACTGCTAAGTCCTTTGTAGAACATAACGAGGTAATCAACTATATTTAGTACCTTGTTATTAAAATTTAGAGAATAAAATTCAGCCTTCATGTAGAAACCAACGTGTACAGTGTTAAATCAACATCTCCACTGTAACGAAATTTGAGGTTTGCGTGAGTCTAGCCTTTTAGTTTTTTAATTTTTCTCCCTTCCCTCTGCTCTCATATTAAGCTGATCGTCTCTTATCGGCCTGTTCCTTTAGAGAGAAGATCTCGTCGACGAGTCTATTCTAATGAAGTGCTGTGACTTCAGAAGCTACTGCTTGAAAGAGGAAGCGTTATTGAAGCTGTAGTGAGTCAGTCGCAACGTCTGTTAACCACGGGCACCCGTCTAATTCAATTTTTTAGTTAGAGAATCACCAGGGTGTTGGAAGAACTCGGTCTATCCTTCTAGCATATTCCACTATAAGCCTTCTTACAGTACACATTCACTCTCAGCACATGCAAAGTACATAAAACTATCAGTATTATATAAAATAAACCAACCCTGCTTGCTCCAAAATTGGGAACTTGGGACCCAGATGCTCAAGCACGATTCTCAGATCGGATGACATTCCTACATGTTCTCTATGTAGAGCCAAGGAATTACAGCCGTCAGTTAGCTTCAGGGCAGCTGCTTTCTGTACTGCCGGAAACATACGCGGGCTTTGATCCAAAGTAAGTGTCCATGTATCAACCTGGCATGCCCTATCCTTAATCTTGTGAGGTATATCTTTTCTTTTATGAGGTAGATCTTCCGAGAGCCATCCATGTAAAGTGCTTTTGATACGTGAGAGTTTCTCTGCCGACAGTCCCTACCACTTTCTTTTATTCATGTTTTTTGTTGCATTTTAGCGTGAGAGGGCCGGATCGCGGTGATTAAGTCAAAGGTTGGGTCGTCCCGGTCATAGCCGTTTCGTCGGCTCAGCTCGGTGCCGTGCTCAGCACGATTCTCCTATCGGGTAGTATTCCTTCACGCTCTGTGTACAAGGAGCTGCATCCTTCAGTTATGTGGGACACATCGAGTTGTTTAAATCCAAATGTTTATCACTAGGTTACTACAATGTAATAATAAAAATAAATAGCATTATTTGGGCAAAGGCTGGCCCGTTTTCAATCAGTGTCACAGAAACGGTCCAGGTTGCCTGCTTTCATCCTTAATTTTCGCCATGTGGCCTGCCCAGAATGTTTTGTATGAGATATTGTTTAGGACATTTAATGTTCAATTTCTTTTTTGTCTTTAATACCCGCTGTGGCAGAGTTTGTTTTTGCTTCACATCCATGCTTCATGGCTTTTCACTCGAAAATAAAATTTTAAAAAAGTATTGTAAAGTAGACCTGACCCCATAGTCCTTCAAACCCAACGAGCTTTGGGATGTCAGGCTATGCTATAAGACGTTTTTTCCATCTTCTGGAAATATAAACACCCAACATCTTTTCCATGGTGTGTTGCAGGTAGATTTTTTATTTTATTTTGCGTGTTAAACTCCAATTTGCAATCCGTCACTTTCTTTAATGCGATAAGTTTCCACTCAGTTCAATTTAAATTGGTTGTCAGGATTTCATTTTTATTTTCGGTATTTCCAGCCCTCTTCTCCTACTTTACCGAATTCTTTGATTGTTTCTTTTATTTGGGTTGTGTTTGTCTCAAAGATGGCATTATCCGAGAAGTTTAGGTTCGATAGCTATTTGCCTTTTATTTGTAAGCCTTTTTCCTCCAAATCCTGTCCAAACAATGCTTCGACTGAACAATTTAATAGAGTGTGGTATAACTTGTCGCCTAGTCCTACACCTCTGTTGTCTAGAGTCACTCTAGTCTTTACAGATTTTGTACCATCCTTGTTGGATTGTATTGTCTTCTTCGACGCCTTGATTTTTGCAAATGAATTTATGATTAAGAATTATTTGAGTAATTGTGTTAATTTGATGTATGACGGAAAATTATCTTTGTTCCTTGCTTATTCCGGAGGTGATTGGTTTAATGTTATTTTCACGCTATTATCATAACTTACGCAAAAATGTTAACAATCCTTACTGAGAGAGAGTCAATAGATGTTGTCCAATTGTTACATAAATCATAATTAAATATATGCATTGTACGTAAATATATTGTCCTGCTTTAATAAAGTGTTTTCGATCGCAATAACATTCTGAGTTCGAATTTTCGCTAACCATCCGCTCTATTAAAGCAACAAATGCCACAGCTGATAAAATACAAATAACCCCCCCTCCCAAAAATGGGATTAAAAACAATGCTATGTGTAATTTGTATTACATAAATAAATTCTAAACTTATTGCATTAATCTGCCAAAATAGCAATGACGTTTATGCTTATGCAATTTTATGTGCCTCCTTCATTCTCCTCCTGCTTCTTTCCAATACCTTTGGGCTCTCTTATCTAATTTTAACTAATCTTCTAATCTAATAAGTCTAATTTTCTTCTAATCCAATTTTTGCCTATTCTAGGAATCGCTCAGGTTGTGGGCTGTTGTCGAAGAAGATGGAGAATGGTTTAACTCTGACGTAGGTACTCCTAACTGTATCTAAAGCGTTCAAACATATCCGACTTTGTGTTTATGTAGATATAAAAGAAACAGCTGAACAATAATAATAACAAAAAGGCCTGAGTAGTGATGCAACAATTTTTAAAAACGCAGCTGTTGCGGACGTCGTGCGGGAGTGGGAGAGTACCGTTAAATCCTACTTTAGGCCCTACTTTGCTGACATGGGGTGAAATTCTGTCCTGTTCAACCTAGTTTTTAGAGGAGAAAGACGGAACCGAAGCCTTGGGTTAAATATTTATACATTTAAAAACTTGCCCACGAGATTCTTGTATTTTTTTACAACCAACCCCTTTTAGGCTATCCAGTCCTAAATTCGTGAATAAGGTCGCCTTTGGTCAAGGTTTGAAGTGGAAGTTCAACAATCTATTAACTTAATGGTGGATTTTGGTCTGGGAGTTGGTAAAGTCGAGCCGGCTCTGGGTCACTGGTTGGGTCCCTCTCGCCGAATGGTATCAAAAACTCCGAGAATGTAAACGGACCCAATAAATGACCCAGTGATTGTTCCAACAGTTTTTATATTGGTAATCTCCTTATAAAAAAAGTAAACTTAAGCACACATGCCCTGTGACAATAGCAATCTTTAATGGCCCTGAGAAGACAGCCACGTCGGCTGCTGAAAGTTGATGCTGCGAGTACTTTTTTTAAGGCTAAAGCCACTTTTTTGGTGGCTATTTTGCCTTGATTCCTTACCTAATAAATAATTATTTTAACTTAACTATACTTGATGGAGTACTATAAATCAGATCATGAACAGGGCTAATTTGTGTGTTACATAGTTACTGAGGTTGTTATTTTATTTGGAGTATCATATATTGGGGAGGTCCGAAGTCGTCGAATGTAATGTCCAATATGCTGCAAGTGCCTTTAATTAGTTCTCTAGGAATAGAAATGACGATAGTTTGTAAATCATGTTTTCTTTCATCATTGTCATCATATATTGGTTTCATCTGTATGTTACATTTTCTGGTACAGTTTGGAGGCTTTAAGGGACCGAAACAATTCATCCAGACTCCTGGATCGATCATCGAGGAGGTTCGGTTATTATATTATTATATATTATATATAATATTATTGGGCGATCTATGTAAAACTCTAAGATGCTCAGTAATGAGACAGTGTACCAGAATGTGTCTCATCGACAGTTGCTCATTAGACAACTCAGTGTCATTAGATACCCATGTGGATGATGTATGTGCCCTATTCTGAGTCTGGTCAAGACCACTTCCTCACGCCGGTTTTCTCTCGCAGATAAACTCCACGTTCGTTAGGTGTATATTATTATTCCCCTTAATTTGGTTGGCGTTTTCCAGTTCGTTTTGATATTTCGACCATGTAGCACCTTAAACAAGAGGAAGTCATTTGGGGGGACTCCGTTGCGCGTAGCCAGTTTTGCTTCTCGTTTCCGTTGATGCCTCAATGCTGTGATGACCATTGATTCACATTTTTCGTCTGCAGATGTTTTAATCGGCGAAAAATATCTTTTATCAACTGATTGTTTGAGCAATGATTCCTTAAACCCATAAAAACCGATAACGAGTCGGCGCAGACAACGTGATTGTAGGGGGCGGAAAGTATATAGAAGGTTTTTTTTGTACTGCTAGTAGCTCCTCTTTGAAATTATTACATAATGAATAAGTTCGTGAGTAGGTTCAAATATTCAATCTTAGTAACCGTGTTGTAGCTATGCTGGCAGCATACTCTACTATTAAAGTTATTTGAGATCTAGTTGACGAGTTTATTAAGTAGGTTGAGCTGTACAGTGCTGCTGCAAGCTCATTGGTTGCAGCATGAAAAGCCATTTTTGAAGTAGTGGTGAAACTTAATGGACAACAGGTTAACCACAGGCAGCCACCACAAAATCGTCCAACTTGTATTTGCCACGCTAGTTGCTCTGGGTTCTAATTCTGTCATATTTCTTTGTTTTTGAATTGATTACAATATGTAAAAAATATTGTAAGGTGTTTTAACCCGTCGTTCCGCGACACCTAATGCTTGGATGTTAAGCCCTCCTGTAAGACAGGAATTAATTTAATTTAGTTAACTTTGCCAACAAACAGTTAGTAATTAAAATCTTTAACACAGTTCCAACATAATTCCAAATCTGATTGTCTTCATTCCCCTGGGTTTTACCTAGACTCATGTGGTATGTCTTAGGGTACTAAAACGGCAAGACCTAAACAGCAGTTTACTTTTGTGATTACAGTCGATTCAGACATGAGAACTGTGGAGAACCGTTAAAACTTCCAGTACCCAATCTCCAATCATTCCAACATAAAGTCATATGTACAAATTATAGCATGTTCTTATAAACACCTCTACTTAAATCGGAGCGGCTCTTTCGGGTTCGATATAGATCATATTGCTTGGACCTTGGGAATACCGCAGTGTGCTTTGACCAACGCTCTATGTACTTTAAATCACAGAGGTCCCTTTTGTATATACAACTCACATCTTTTGCTGATGATACAGCAGCACTACCTTCTAACCCCAGTTGTACAGTTGCTATGGAATACTTTTAGAGAGTTACTACATGTTTTGCACAATGTGAAAAATGAAGATAAATAGAAGTGTTTCCATTTCATATTTTACACAACGAAGCAGATTCACATTCTCCTATAACAATCTTCCCCCCCCCAAATCTGACTGCATACCTTTGGTTCCACCTAGATTTATGATTATATACGCAACTAAGATATCAAGACCTAAATGGTCTACTCTACTTATGGGATATCAATACAAAACAAACTGACATTTTACAAAACTACAACCAATTAGGATGTGTAAAACTGTGGGTTCTGTTAAAATCCAACGTTTCCAATCCTTTCAATCCAAACTTCTTTGATAAATTGTTTATTGTTAAAATGATATTTCTGTTAACTTTAGTCATCCACCCTTCCTAAAAATCGTTCATTAGGATATTTAGCTTTTGCAGAACATGTCCAAGATGTTTGGGCACAAGCACATTGGCAAATGTAGGGCATTAATTTTAATGTTACCGATATGGACACCACTTTCTAGGACAAAAAATGTTATAGGTCTCAAGGGACACCCTTGTCTTTCTCCATTACCACTGGGAACTATAAACTAACACGAATAGCAGTCCTTGTTGTTATTAAGATAAATGCTCTTTGTTTTCAGTGTTATGTTAACTCATTTTAACAGATTATAATATAAAACGTAGCCTAATTTAAATGATAATTTTCTGCAGGCGTTATATACATAAAAAGTATATTTGTATTGTAAATTATTCAACTAGCCGTATACGTACAGCCCTGCCTTGATTTGAAACAACTGTTAACTATAAACATTCAAAACAAACAATATTCAAATGAGTTTACTAATGAATAAGAACTGGTGTTGTGTATTTTCTTTCACTTCAAGGGGAGCGCGTCACGTTCGTAGAATGTACTGATAAAATTTGATAGATCAAATATTATGATTCACACTCATTTGTCAAAACAGTCTACATAAAGTGGTCATTTTCCAGGAATGCGAGAGGAAATCAATGTGATTTAAAAGATTGGAATTAATCATTGCAGATTGTCAAAATAAATTTTTTATAAATAGATACTAAAATGTTGTATCATAATCTTAATCGCAAAATTAATTTAAACGATTATTATGTCGAAACAGTATAACATTATAAGAGTGGAGAAGTAATCGAATAATAACACTCCTATCATGGCACTATTCTCACGGAGGAAATTATGAAAAATTTTAACAACAACGACAGAGGATTCTGGATGAAAGGCGTAGGAATGAAGGTCTGGGATATTTATATAGTCATCCGTGTCGACTTCTTAGGCATTGAGGACAAATAGGATCCGAAAGACTAGTGGTTAGGGTTGAAGGCGAAGGGGGCTAGGAAATGATTTGAAGAATTTTGGGCTGGAGTCTGGTTTGTTTAGAAATTGGAACTTTTAGTAATGATGTGCAGATGTTTGTTTTGATGTGTTCGTCCTTTGAGTAGTTCGTACATTCTGTTCAGTTCTGTTCTTTTGAATCAAGTGTGGTGGCTCTAAGTCTTTTGTCGATGTAAAGTCCAAATAATGAATGACATCGATTGTTTGTAGATTAAAGGTTATTTTCTGGGTTTTTGTAAAGTCTGATCCTCTATTTCTTGAACAATTCTTCCAAACAGGAGATAGACCCTGAGACTGAATTTGCTGAAAGGGTGACTGTATTTTCTGCATATGTGAGGACTATCAGAATTGTATGCAGTGTTTAGTGGGTGTAAGGATGGATTCGTACAATAGGATTTTAGAATGATTTTATCAGTGAATAAATTCCCTTGATCCCACAATCCATCCAAGTTTTAACGTCTAAGAAAAGTTTCTCTGGCTCAAAGGAAGATGGGATGATGTCTACCAAACTGTAGCACAAAAATGTCATTCGAGTCTTCAAAGATGAGTTTGGAGGAGTTATTTTTTTCTCAAAAATTTTGCCACATAAATGAAACAGACCTGCTAGGGGGATAAAATAACTTACGAAAAATTAAAGAGAATCAAAGTTTTATGGCCCCGAATTGGTTTTAACAGTGGATAATGTGATCGATGCAGCTTTGTTTTGGTTTATTACAAGTTAAATTTGGTTTGGCAATAGTTTATACTGATTATAGGACAATTTACAAAAAAAAAGTGATAAATAACAGTTATTTAAAAGATACATTCAGATCCATCACTTGCCATGAGACAAACAATACAAAATCTGGTTTAGAAATTAGACTGAACCACTTTTAAATAAGTCAATTACTTTAAAAAATGTTGAATCTTGGGCGTGTAACCTAACCTTATCTAATTTAATCTAACCATCCCAAAAACATATCCAAGTTAATACATTCATACATTTTGAAGCTAAACATTTTTTTAAAGATAATTTTTAATTAGCATTTTATCGAAACGCAATACAATTCAAATGGCCAACGCCAGTTTGCATGTGAATTGTTTAACTAAATTGTGACTGATGAAAATAATGTAATTTATTTTTTTTCCAGATCCCATCCATTCCACATGATGGTTGGTGAATTTATTGAACGCCCTAATAACTCACCAGTGAATGGTGAAACTCTTCATCAGCCTGCTGCCCCGATTAACAATAACAATTCTACCAATGGTAACAACAACATTCCGACAAATGGCAATATGACTGGAGGGTCCACTTATTGCTTTATTGAGCCAAACGTAGACTTGAATTTGATGGGCAGAGAGGGTGATACGAATTCCAGTCCAGAGGCTAGTAATACTCTTCCTGATAATTATACTTCCACTTTTGAATTGAACAACCATCTTCAACGTAAAGACTTGTTTTCACAGAGGAAGCAGAGAGAATTTATCCCAGACAACAAAAAAGATGAAAGCTACTGGGATAGAAGGCGAAGGAATAATGAAGCTGCTAAAAGATCGAGAGAGAAGAGAAGATACAACGATATGATACTAGAACAAAGAGTTGTAGAGTTGAGTAAAGAAAATCATTTCTTAAAGGCTCAATTATCCGCAATAAAAGATAAATATGGCATCAGTGGGGAAACGATCGTTAATGTTGAGCAGGTCATGGCAACGTTGCCTACAAACGATCAAGTACTCAGTATGACAAAACGTGCAAAAATTGCAAATGCTCCATTGACTCCACCCATTCTTTATCAACCGAGTTCCCATCCGACACCCGTTATACACAGGACAGTGTCAAACAGCTCTTCTCCACCGCTTGCACCACTAAATCAGGCTTATCCAGACAGTGAAAGTTACAACGATGTGGACAGGTATCCGTTTCCACATTTTCCTCCGGTTTTACCTCCTCTCAATCCTCCTGCCCTGGAAGCTGGAGGAAACAGTGTTCTCAATCTGAGCAGGAGCGGTCGGCGCACTTCGCCCACTCCTTACGACCTGCCTCCAGTCGACCTACCTACATCTTCTAACAACAGCCTACCGCACAAGCTGAGACATAAAAGTCATCTCGGTGACAAAGACGTCGCAGCAACGGCCCTTCTCTCGTTACACAATATCAAACAGGAACCGAATTCCAGAGCGAGCCCACCGTGGGACGGCGAAGGCAGCAGTGATGAACGCGATTCGGGCATCTCTCTAGGCGCAGAATGGATTATCTCTACGCACAACGTTCCCGACGGCCATCCTACACCCTCTTCACCTCTTCCTCACAACCCGATTGAAAATGAAGACGAAGACTCTCATTTGAAATCTGAAGTCGCCCGCCTTGCTTCAGAAGTCGCCAGCCTTAAAAGTATGCTTTCTCGAAATAAAAACAACCCCCTAGGGATCAACTGAAACGGAAAGCGCTACATTTAACTTGTACAGTATTTATTTATATTTGACTAATATGATAAGATCAAAAAATTAAACTTGTGTGATCCTTCATTCACACTGTATTGTGAACCAAATTATTTATTATTGTGTTAAGGTAATATGTATAACGTATTTTTGTATATTTTTTTCATACAAGTGTAATATAATCTGTATATAATTGTTAAATATTTATTGTTAAGTTTCATAAATAGAGTTACAAAAGCTATAAAAAAAAGAAGAAAAAGAAAATGAGAAAAAAATTGGACATCTCAGAAACAACATGTGATACGTTTTTTTATATATTAAATAATTGATAGTTACTGTTTCTAATTATAATAAGAATAAAGATAAAATGCTACGATATGTTAATAAGTGGTTTTTATATGAGTATTGTTTGGTGAGCATGCAAATATTGATTGAAATGAGAACCTTTCCTGTAGATAGTAAAAACATGCCTGAAAAAACCCATGCCTAAAGTTTATGGCACATGTATTTATTTCATTTTCAGTCTTTTATCATATCATCTGGTAAAACAAGAAAAAATTAATTAATTAATTCAGTATGTGTGCCATTTACATATTTTCCCTACGGTAATTGATTATTTTAAATATTTCCCCCGCAAAATCTTAAAGGAACACTTTCAAAGCCTTACCGCATATGATACTTCATTTTTTTTTTTTTTTAATTGTAGATTATAGACTTTTATAAGGGATATTATTTATTATTATTATTATTTATTGACATAACAATGTACAGTGCACATTGTAATTTTTGAAAAATGTTTAATTTGTTAATTAATACTAATGTATGAGTTAAAATAGTTCAACGCGAAAGGTAGTCATACAAACTGCAAATGTATGTTTAAAAAAATACAACTTCATGTATAGATAAAGCAGTTTTTATTCTCGTGTATGCATGTATGCTATACAACACTTAAAAGTTTGTTTTTAACATTTTTTTTATTGTTATTCTTTTGCAAAAGATACTTTTTGCAGTTAAATTAAACAATATTGTGTAAATGTATGGTGCTTATTGTTTCTTGCATACTTGGGTCCATTGATTTTTTTTTTTTTTTTTGTGAGAACAAAATGGATATTATTTGGATATTTGTGGTTTATATCCCTTGGATTATTGCTATATAAATTATAGTTTTAAAGTACTTTCATTGAGTTAGAACATGGGTTGGGTAAAAGAAACAGCTATCAAAATGTAAATTAGAAATAATGTTTGTCGCTTTCACTTAAATATGGTTTCTTTTCATTGTATTGAATAATCATAATACACAGTACTTTTTCCGATTTGTACTTGATTTCCATTCGGAATTTTACTTTCTCAACTTTTTTGAGGCATATTTGATTGGATGCGTTCTAGTAAATCAGAAATATAACAATGGTATTCTTAACAATTTGTTTATAAAAACCATACAATTTTATTCAATTATTTTTTTTTTTTAGTTGAATAAAATTAGATGCATCTCTAAAACGTTCAATGTTGTTGTACAATGAGTAAATTGGAAAATTTGTGAATGCATTGTTCAACTGATACTGTGACTTTGTACATCCATGCGTAGCTTTGATAAAAATATATATTGTTATTATAATAATTTATTTTATTTTACCTCTACCTACACAATATAATGCATTTCTTGGACAATTATTAATTGCAACTGTAATGACTGGTCCCGGTTAAATTAGACCTCTGAAGGTTATATTTAAAAGTTCAAATACTGTATTTTCAAATTAAATATATTCAGTTAATTCAAATGAAGCATTTCTCAATTGAAACAAAGTACAAGAAGGTAAATTGTTGAAAGATAATGTTAAAAAAAGGTCAAAATATCATGCAATGTGAATGAATGAAAACTCTAAGAAAGCGGCTGAAATATGCACATAGAAAAAGATCCTAGCAAACAATTCTTTTAGCCCATATAAAGCACCAGGTATGGATGGGATTTTCCCACCATCCTGCTACAAAAAGGTGCAGGAATAATAAATCCAACACCAATGTATATGTATTATAGAAGAAGCATAGCATTAGGTACGTACTGCAGATATGATGTAGGGCAAAAGTGGCGTTTATACCAAAAATAAGAAAAAGAGACCCTGCATTACCAAAATCTTACATACCACACTAACATCTTTTTTTTTTACAAAAAGCAATAGAAAAACTGATATATATATATATATATATATATATATATATATATATATATATATATATATATCT
>CM077100.1:33346613-33363492 GCA_039619505.1 Cimex hemipterus | reverse complement strand
GATGTGTATAAGAGACAGTATATATATATATATATATATATATATATATATATATATATATATATATAGACAAACTACCAAACAGGACGATCAAGACAGATACTGGTTTGGACCAGTTAACCAGTGACCTGAGGCAATAGAATAGAATCAAAGGAAAAAGCTATTTGCATTCCCTTGGCATCTCGTGCATCCATAAAGGTCATAGACCATACCAAATATAGTTACATTGGAGAAATGTTATGAACCAGAAAAGCTGAGACAAGCATTGGAAAAGACACCCATGAACCACAGAAAACAGCTTGCTAATCAAGTTCCTTGATGAACTTGGACTCGGTGTGTTTCGCCATGTCAGATCGCCTAGCAGCCATCAAAGCACAAAGTCCAAGCATCATTGATTACAGTGCTCTGAAGGTAAACTAAATTAAATAGATTAGGTATGCAAAACGAAATCAGCCTACGCTAGGTTCTGGGCATGTGGGAGTAGAAGACGAGAAAGTAGATGTCCTTGCAATAAGAGGGACTCCTATACCGCTGATAGGACTCAAATCCTGTGGCATAGGAACCAGCACAAGAAGTATAAAAAGAAAATAAGGGATCAATAGAACTCATTCATTGGAAACAAACAATCCAAGAACCCCTAACAAACTTTGGAAAGAAAAGAGGTAACAGGATACATTAAAGGGAGTGGAAAAAAAACAGCGACTCCTAACAGGATTCTTAACAGGACCATTGCAACAACTTTAGGGAAAAAGTACTTTCAGGTAGTTACTACTTGTGACTATAACTATAAGTCTGATGATGACCATCATAGCCTAGACTGCTTCACCGATGGCTCACTCATTAAGGATAAGGGAAGCAGTGCTGGAATACACATACCTAAATTAGGGATCAGCATCTCCTCCCCTCTTTGTAATAACACCTCGGTCTTTCAGGCAGAGGTCTGGGCCATCAATAGGCTGAGGAACACTTATGGATAACAGGATAAAGGGAATAGATATTAAAAATTTTTCTGACAGTCAGGCCAGTCTGAAAGCATCACAAAATGAATTATCAACATATAGACTGGTAGAGGAAACCGTTGAACTCATTAAGGATTATTACCAGGTATGAGATTAGGGTAACCCTAATATGGATACCAGCTCATAAGGGGCACTATGGCAATGAAGAGGCAAACAGCCTGGTCAAGGAAGGATCAAATACTGCGTTTGTCGGGCCACAACCAGTATTACCCCACTCTTTAAGCACAGCGAAACAGAGTATAAGTTGCTGGGGTATGAAACAATTCCTTAAAGAATGGAATATGTCCCCCGGATGCAGGCAATCGAAGGAGTTTCTGAAGGAAATCAAACCTAAGGAAGCGAAATGGTTATTCTCTAACTCTAAGAGGGGTTCCTGATAGGTATCCTAACGGGCCATTGCCCTTTGAGAAGACACCTCTTCATAATGGGTACCCTACCAGACTCCTTCTGCGAAACAAAAGAAGAACCGGCTCGACACTACCTTGCAAAATGCAATAGGTATGCCAGGGAAAGATTCAGTACTTTCAAAGGAGAGGACGTAATCAAAATACTCCCCAGGATAAATGATCCACAATCTTGGGGTTTGCAAATAAGTCCAAAAGGTTTATGCAGGACTTGTCAGCCAACCAGGTCCCGGACCTGTTAGGGATGGGGTACGACTGTACGAGTCTACCCAGGCTTTTAACCCCACAGGTCCTGGTCGCCCGCCCTGCGTAATATATAATATATATATATGCCTAATGCCAGATATAAGCAACAAAAGAAATTTGTGGGGGAAAAAACCACCCTTGTTTGAATACCAGTGCATATGAGGCAGAGGGGCAACCAAAGGGCTGATAACTTGACCAAGTAAAGTTGAATCCTTTTGCATCTGAACTGCCAAAGTGTAGATCCATCAGGCAATGATAAAAGAATAAGTCAGGCTCAATATGGTTGCATTGTAAGACAGGCATGTGAAACGGTTCTTCAAAGGGGGACAAGAATGACTGGACAATGGGCTCCGGGGGCATACGTATAAACTTGTAGCAGCAGAACCTTTGTTGAGATTGCCAGGGAGAAGAGACTGACAAGGAGTTGACACATGGGAGCTCAAGTGGCTGGAGCAGCAGCATATTTGGCCGAAGGTCGTAGGTTCCAATCCAGCTCGTGACAGTGACTTTTTTATATCAACTAAAAACCTTAATTAATTGGTCAAGTGGACCAATTAAAATAGTGAGCTTATTTATATACAATGTGTAGAGATTAGTAATGGTTAATTGATAATTATTCAGATATTGTGAGATGCGGTCTGGTGTGATGTAGGTTTTAGAAAAGCATTTTCTTTAGCGTGCCGATGTTTCGATCTTTATTCAGATCATCTTAACCCATAACACCACATGTTGCTATGTCTAATGTAAATGTAATGAAATAACGTTAATAGCTGGTAATCGTGATGAACACGATTAGACACTGATGTACAAAATCAATGCACCACCCTTAAACTTAGGTTTATTCATATTTTGCATACCAGAAATCGGTTTGTTTGTAAAAAAAATAAAACATTTAAAAAGAAAATGTTTATTACCTAATTCTAAAAAAAACTTATTGAGTCAAGAACAAACAAATAATAATGCAAACAATAACTTGTCTTTAAAACGGAATATTTCCACCTTTGGCACGAATCGCATAGGTTAAAGAAAAGGTTTCTGATAAAATCCTGAGGAATTCTTTCCCATTCATCATTAAGAGATGTTTCCAACTCATCTAGGCCATAAGTTGGTTCCAAATGTGTTTGATTGGGTGAAAAATCTGAACTTCAAGCTGGTCACTCCAACCACTCAATTCTAACCTCATTCAGGTACTCATATGCAATAGGTGCCCTATGGTGCCTGGCATTGACCTGCATTAGCAAGAATCTCTCACCAATACAGCATGGGGCATACCTTTCTTCTGAGCATCTACATATTAAATTATGCTCATTTTAAGATTTACGGCCTGGGGGCGTCGGTGGCCGCAAGGTTTCGTCTTTGACACGGCGCTCATCACTGTAAGATCAAGGTCCCGGGTTCGAATCCAGCGGCCCTGCAATCAAACCGGACATACTTATGAATGGGCTTTTTTTCAAAAACACCGGCACCCTGAGGGTTTAAATGACCTCTGCTGTTGAGAACCCTTGTAAAAAAGCAAAAAAAATTTACGGCCAACTCTCACCATATGTAAGGATGTAAGGAGAATTCGTCCCTGATCTTCCAATGTCCAATTCACATGTACCCATGCATTTTCTGATGTGTGGTAAGGATGTCAACAAGCTGGGCCCTAGGGTATTTTCATTGAGCCTTCATTTTACCTACCTTGTAAAATACCCTCTGCAAAGTTAGAGAACTTCTTCGCACAACAACCAAATCGGTGCGGACGTCCAAGGAAATTTCACCCCAACCACCATGGAATGCCACCTAAAGAACCATACAACATAGAGCGTACCTTTATCCTGAGTGTCTCCGTGTGAATTAAGCCCATCTCAAGATTTGAGGCCATCTATTCTATCACTTCATCTGTATTCCATTCCAATTCACATGATCCCGGGCTAATTGAAACATGGTCATTTTCTGAGCTATGGTAAGAAGAGGTCCACGAGCCGGGAGCCGGGCCGTGAGGTTATTTAAATTGAGTTTTCGTCTTGCAGCCCTGGAGAAATCTAAATATTTTGGATTTGCATTACCAGATTTCTGATCTCATTTCCCATAATGCTGTGGTTTTGTAGAGAATACAGACGTCTCTCTGGTCTGTAGACCTAGGTCAACCCTGCCCTGGCCATCTAGTGTGAAACTCTGTTTCTCAGAATCACAAAAGAACTCTTCCTATTGTAGAGTAGTAACTCTGTCCTCCAATCTCTTGGAGACCTACTATCTATCCTTCCTCTAATAACTTTACGACCGTTACTCACTCAAATACCTGACTGGTGCTATTGAAAAAGGTTTAAGAATAATATTAAATTTAATCAACAAAGGAAAAGGATTGACTGAAAGCGATCTTCAGTCATAGTAGAATTGAAGGGCATAATAAAGCTACTTCTTGTGCAAATCAGTACCAAATGAAGTAATAAACCATTATTTACAGTTTATTTTGACTACGATAGCTCCTAATTAACTAACTAAAACATTAATGTAGAAAGATAATGGATTTAATTTTAAGCTGAATAAATTGAGTGGCTTGTTAAATCTGCCCCTCAATGTATATTTAATAAGGAGGAGGGTTGTCGATGGCCGCAATGGTATAGGTGCTTCATTCTCCAACGAATCTATATTGTAGAAATATCTTCCAAGCATATATTTGTAATCAATAAAATTTAAAAAATAATAATTTAATAAATATATGGGTTTATGGAACTGAAGCTGCTAACAAGGCGAACAAAAACAATTAGGAATTTTACTTTGGAAAACAAGTTTAATTAATTTACACAAAAGACTTCATTATAAGTAAGGAATCATTTGGTAATACACATAAGATCAGTCATTTTACATACTGTATTAACCTGTAGTTAATATATCAAAGGCAACATTGAGATTAAATCTAACTTCATTACCAATTGATTTTAGAAAGTATGTCAGCACATTATGTTTCATCTAAATTTAATCTTTTACACAAAGTACGCATCATAATTATATTACACTTAATTAATTAATAGGAACAAAACAGAATCCCACATGTAGAATAATTTAACGTTTTGAAAAATAAAAATATTGATCGTTGTGAGAACAAAAATTTTGTAAACAAATTTATAAGCTAGTTTGTAAACTGTGGGACGCTAGCTTGTTTTGTAGACAAGAAATTGCACTTAAAACATTTCAAAACTTTGCTGATTAATAAAATAAATCTGTCAAATTTTGCTATGTAAAATCCTTTTTAAATTTATCGTACGCTAGATTCGACAAACTGATAATTTATCTTACAGCCGTTGTATCAAAAGTCGCATATACGGTACTAGAAAAATACTGAAAAAATAATGATTAAAAAGTAATAAAACTGCACAAAAATATTCACTACAAAACACAGCTACAATATTCAAATAATGTAGCACGTACTCAAGACGTTTCAAACATTGTGACAAGCAATTCAATAATTATAAAATCTTTTACCACAATCGTCTTAGTTTAAAAAACAAAATAAAACCACTTTTCTATACTTATATCTGAACGTGTTTCATTAAAATAAATCGATAAATAAAATAAACAAATTAACATTAAAGTTTTTAACAAGGAGATTTCTTAAAAATGTATGGATGACTAACTCTATGGCTACTATTTTTTTTCTTTTCCAATAACCAATGTATAAAAAAAAAATTGTAAATATAATAAAATTATGTACAAAAGTTAAAATATGAAACAAATACAATAATTTATCAACAGATTGCACTATATTCGATTTTTGAAGAAAAGAAAAAAAAACAATTTTTTCCAAGCCAATAAACTAAAACTATTAAAATATGTAAAAACTAAAAAATAAAGCAGAAAACAGTTAAGTTAAATATCCAATAGGTAATTTGTATTCAGGTCATCTTTGTAACATAAAAAATCAAATTTTATAATAAACTTTCTTTGAAATTACGAAAAGTCAAAGAGAACTTAACCGTCATTTCCTAATCTATACAGATTTTTTTTTAATATTTACAAAAGGTTCTATCTTTGGTATTTATTAATATCTAATTACACATAGTTTATATTTTTAGCTTTTTTTGTTCCTTTAAATTACATTAACATCATTTGTTCGCTTTTTCTAAAAAAAGAAAAAAGGTACGCTAAAACCCAAAACAGATGAATGTAAAAAAATTGACTTTTTCCCTTTTTTAAAACTTGGAGCTATGATGATCAAACACAACAAAATCAACAAATTAAGAACATAACTAATAATCAATCACATGGAAGCTCATCAGTCAAAATTGACTAATACAATTTTTTATATATATATAAAAAAACTCAAGATTTAGGAGCTTTGGAACTCATTATAATAATTGAGATCTAGTTTATAGCAAATATTTACAAAATACTGCGTTACAAAATCAGGAACCTCATGTATTGTAAATCCTACGATTATGTTTCAACGTGCAAGAAGTATCACTTTCGAATACAATTTTCCACTTTAAAACGTAATCCAATCGCCAGAAATCAACTGTAACTTATCGTAAGCAGCAGTATGAGTGAATAATACGTGTTAATCACTTAGTATAATTGTTTTTATATACAAGTATATATAATAATATGTAACCAACATTCGTTTATACAATTTTTTTTTTTTTTTCAGTTTGTTTTATTTACAGCATATACCATCGATAAGCCAAATTGATTGAACACAAAACTTACTGCAACACAGAAAAATGCCAGGGTTTGTCAAGAATGAAAATACTGCTCAATGTTAATTTATAACTAACGTCAAAAAATATTTCCGGTTGAATTAATTAGATTACAAAAATAAAATAAAATAACACTAAGCTTCAGCCACTGCCTTGTTTTCTTTTCTTCCTTTCTTTTCTCTTTTAATAAATTTCTTATGAGCTAGTTGAACCGTTTTAGGAAAATAAATTTTTAACACTTAAAACATCAAATAAAACATAATAAAAAATAATATAAAATATGATTATGCAAATATTCTATAACAGTTTTCATATTACATTTGAGTGATTGGGGGGGAGGGGGGGGGCAAAAAATCGCTGTTAAGACAACCAGTGGACTGGCAGGCAGGATCATATGTTTTGAAAATTAACAGAAAGCAGTGGCAGAACTAAACGGGAAAAAAAGCGCTAATATAACGCTAAAGGATCAAAGTAAAACTACGTATCAAAAATATTTACGCAAAAATTATTTTTTTTTGCCCAGGTACAATTTTGACAAATAAAAAACAACGTTGAAATATATTCCGTCTTACTTTTGTTTTTGACGCAAGGTACAGAATCAGGTCAGGTGTTGATTATAATAAACTGTCTTAATCACCTTTATACTAAGGAAATTACCCACAATTTTTTGTTTTTGTTTTAGATGTTTACAATAGAGTGAATTTTGGATGAAAAAAATTGACTAGTAACAATGATTACTAATGATGAGTTAGAATATAATAAAATACTGCGGTACAAAATAATAGTTTTCTTAAAGTCTCATATTGCATTTTTCATTAAAGAATTTTCTTCATATAAAAAGAAAAAAAATCTAAACAATCGTACAATAGTCAGTGATGAAATCATTATGTCTAAAGTTTATTTGAATGTTTTTACACTAATAAACCTTGTGGAACATTCTGAAGATATAGTTTATATTTATCACATTTTTTTAAGCTTAAAATGAAATTAAATAAGAAAAAAAATGAGATCTTATAATCAGCTACTAAAAATAAAATATCCAAATCAAATTCAAAAAGTGGATAATAATTTTCATTGCGGTCTTAGTTAAACGAAATAACTAATCTTTTAAAAAATATAATTATTTTGATTGGGAAAACAATACACCTATGAGATTGTGGTTTAGATCCTTAATCTTTGTACAATACGATTTTTTTCTCCAAGTGTTCCTACTTTCTACTGTCGATGTTTTATCAATACATTGGAAGTTCAACGAATCATGGAAACCATCCGACATGATAACTTTTTTAATACTTATGCATTTTCTTGCCTGGTGTTTAGTAGTGATGGCGATTTTTGCAACAACAGCAGCTTGGACAGCAGTTGTGGTGATAATGGTGGTGTTGGACGTGGTGATGGTGGTGATGGGGAGTCCATCATCTGATATGTGGACTCGCGTTGTGCAATAGTCAGCCAAACCGTTCCTTAACAAGAAACATCAATTTCTTTTTACCCTTGTATGCGAGTTTCATGTTTTCGACCAGTTGAGTAAACTGGACGTGCCCGTCTTGAGCTAGTATAAACGTATCTCGCGCTTTTTCTAAAAAGTCGATAAAATCCCCATAATGCCTTGGGGAGATGTTGGTTAACCTGGAATGAGTTGTATTGACATACGCGGTCACTGCAGCGTCTAAGAGTAGTCGCAGTGGAGGCCTGTCGTACGGTAACGGTTTCATGCTCGCTCTGTTTGAACTGCTGTTACTCCTATGATGATGATGATGACTGTGATGATGATGGTGATGATGTTTACTCGTTTCTGCATTTGGGTGAGGGCAAGGGATACCAGGAGCGGTGATGGAACATCTCCTCAATATGTCAGAGAGAACAGTGGCACATTGGACATTTTTAACGAGAAGAGGGATCATGTTGCTCAGTTCGATTTTCCCCAAAGAATGGCTCAAAGCACACGCCCAGTGGATATCATTAATTGCTGGATGAGTGTCCTGAAAAATGCACAATTTTATTGATTAACTATTTCAAATCTAATCTATCTAGTTCATTACAAGAAATAGAAATTTTTTGGAACAAATTGATATGTTAAAAACAGGAGGGTATTTCATAATAATAGATTATATACAGATGCAAAAAACACATTTAGTTTGTAAATTAAATAGGTTCAATTGCTATATTTGCATATGACCTAACTGCCTTCACTATGTTCAAAACCATAAAATCTGCTATTGAACATGGAGTTGTATTTCAATGAAAGTCAATTATCTGGGAAATGTGTAGCCAAAATATTTCCTCTTCGGAGAATGCCAGAGCCAAAAAGATAACAGATGAGTAAAGTCATACTCTGGGGGGCGCAGCGGTTTAGGCATTGACATGGCGCTCATCACTCTAAGGTGTTGGTCCAGGGTTCGAATCCAGTGGCCCTGCATTTGAACTCAACATCTTACAAATGGGCTTTTTTTCAAAAACACCGGCACCCCGAGGGTTGATGACCTCTACTGTTGTGTGAGTGGGACCTCCACACCGATAAAATGAAACGAAATACACTAGCACAGGATATTATATGGAAACATGCTGGTGTTGAAGCTTTAGCTTTAGTATCCATCATGCAAAACTGGCACCATCTGTTTACTCCCACAGGTAATTTTTTTTATTGTTTATACATTTGCAATTCAATGAAATGTTGAATAAAAAAAAACATCCAATATCAAACATGTGAATCACACTATTATTTTCTCTTCTTCATGGAAAAACATTGAATCATGAACATGCCTAATAGTTAGGATGTGACCTTCTAACCTAACCGTATCCCAAACTCTAACCTAATCAAAGCCAACTGTCTTTGTCAAAAGATGATTTACTGGCACAATGCAATCATTAATCAGGACATTAAATAAACTGGGGATAGATTCTGCCAACACTGAAAAAAGTGCAACTTAAGGCCATGGACTCTGCCAAGAAACTTTTTGGTCGAAAGATGATTGGATAGAAATAGCCCACTTCCTTTACACGTTCAGTGCTGGTGACCTAGCTGGGCCAATCTGCCCCAATTTGATAAACAGATGACCTCCATGCAAGTCATGACACCAACGTTTCTAGGAATTTTTAATTTTTTTTTTAGCAAATTGTAAAACCAGAGTGCACTGAACGTGTTAAGGGAAAACAATTCATACACACTGCCAGATATATAAAGTGTAATAGTTGTGGGCAGTATTTCCATGGATAAAAAATGTATGCATTTGAATATATAAATTAAACATAACGTAGTTTTTACAGGCCCAAAATATGGAGTTGGATTGCCAGAAAAAGAGCAGCTGACCTTGAGATGACATTAACACGTAAATTCAATTTATTTTAATATTATACTTTATTTTAGAGACTCTTAAGTAGTTGGGATGTTAGACTCTTGTAGCCTGTAGATGTGGGTTTGATTCCCACCTTCTCAACTGCAATTTCTGACCCCATATTCACAAACATACTGCCTAATGTGGTAGATATGATGGTAAAAAGGTTATTTTTTTTCAACTCACCCTAAAAAGCAAATAATACATTACCTGGTTATATGCAAGGTGTACTTTTTTCATTGCTAAAATTGCTAGTTTGTACGCTCTTGTCGGATATCCTCGATGTTCCATGTATCTCGCGATAGTAAACAGTTGGGATGATGTCATTATAGCAGACGCAGCATCAATGACAATCTGGTAAGCTGTTTCAAAAGACAATGCTTCATTTTCACAAAGGGTCAAAGCATTCAAGGCACAATTTGGGGGATCCTAGAACATGGAATCATATGAAAAACCAACTTTTTTATAATTTTTATATATGTGTTTAAATGATGTACCTTTGAGGTGCACTGCAAAGCCAAAGTTCGAGCACATCCTGATAGTTCTTCTTGTTGAGCAAATGTCAGGTTTAGTCTCATAATGGTGCCTTGTGACATAATTGTGGTTGCAACTGGGCCTGTAATTTAAAAAGTTCACTCAAATTTTATTGACATTTTCTCTACTTGAATCACTTTAAATAACATGCTAATGATCAACAAATTTAGTGAAAAACTATACTTAATAATTGAAGATACTAATATTATTGGGTTGTCCGGAAAATAATGCAGGATTTTGGTATTAAACAAAAAAAAAGAAACTAGTTACTTTAAAGCAATGTTCTTTAATCAAAATAATTTCCCATACTCTCAATACATTTCTCCCAACGTGTTGGTAACTTATTAATTCCGTCTGAGTAGAATTCAGAATTTTTAGAATTGATAAAGTCAATAAATGCATTTTCCAGTTCCGTTTGATTTTTGAATATTATGTGTTGTAAGTAGTGGTCCAGGTGTCTAAAAAAATGGTAGTCAGTAGGCGAGAGGTCCGGAGAGTAGGGTGGGTGAGGCAAAGTTTCATAGCCAAGCTCCAATAATTTTTGTGACGTTACACGTGACACATGTGGTCGAGCGTTGTCATGCAACAAAATCGGCCCTTTCCGATTGACCAAAGAGGGCTTCATTACTGCCAATTTCTGATGCATGGTATTAATTTGGTTACAGTATGATTCAGCATTGATGGTTTCGCCAGGATTTAAGAAGCTGTAGTGTATTAAACCAAATGAAGCCCACCATACCGTAACCATTACCTTTTTTTGATGATTTTTTTCACTTTTCCAATCGCCTTGAGGTGGTCAGCGACGGTCGTTTTACTGACTTTGAGTTGCTCTGCAAGTTCTCGAACAGTTGTTTTGGGGTTTTCTTCCACCACTGATCGCAGAACATCATCATTAAGAGAGGAAGGCCTTCCACGACCTTCTTCATCTTCAAGGCTGAAATCTCCCTCCCGAAATTTTTTAAACCACCTTTGCACAGTGCACTCATTAACACAACCCTCGCCCCAGACTTGGTTAATGTTTCTAGCCGTTTGGGCTCCGCTTCGGCCGAGTTTAAACTCGTAAAAGAAAATCGTACGAAATTCTCGCTTTGACATTATAAGGATGACTGAATTATTTCCAAGTAGCGGAATGCTACAGAGGTAAACAAACAATATCATTTGGAAGAGGATTAATAAGTGTTGACATTCATACAAATGAGTAATCCTGTAAACGTAAACAGAATATTTTATATAGATTTTTTTTAATGAAAACTTAAAATCCTGCATTATTTTCCAGACAACCCAATAGTTAGAATTTGTCTATATAAAACTCATTTTTCAACATTTCATTGAATTGCAAATATATAAACAATAAAAAAATTACCAGTAGCCTCTGTGGGAGTAAACAGTTGGTGCCAGTTTTGCATGATGGATACTAAAGCTTCAACACCAACCTCTGTCGCACAAGTCACAAGCCATCGAACCATTTCTCGCCTCCTCCAGTTCAATGACGAAAGCGTCATTCGCATAACCTTGCAATAATAAATATAATTTTCACCTCTGCCTTTAGCATTAAATGCAATCTTTATGGGGAAATGTTTACCTGCAATCCGAGTTCAAATGCAACGCTCAAAAGTGTTGGATGTCTTGGTCCATTTTCTGGTGTTGCGAATCGGAATGCATCCTGTGCAAGTTTAAAAAGATGAGACGAACTGTGAATATGCCTTTGTGAAGACTCTAACACAGTGCGTAACCTCATCACTTCACCTGTAATACATCAATGGAATAATATCTTGATTGTTTACTGTACAAAGTAGGTCTTAGGCATTCAATTATACTGCACAATATTTTTGAACGTCAAAGAGTTTGCTCAATAGTTGATCAAAAGTTTGAGCAATGTTAATTTTTATTGTACCATATTTTTGCATTGCACTGTATGAAGGTTAATATTGCACAATATTTTTTGGTCTATATCTAGCATTTGAAGGACGAGTACTTCACACATGTTTGTATTGAAAAAATGGCAGAGAAACTGACAAAACTTAAAGAAAGGGAGTCCATTGTCGATAGCATACAGCTATATAGAGAATTGCCAGCTCTGTGGAATGACAAGAATAAAGATTACATGGATCGTGATATAAAAAATTTGAATACAAAGCATTGTTATATAAATGTCAAGGGATGTTCCCAGAGCAACAAAAGATGGCAATTCTTTAATTTAATTTTTTAAGAACCAATTTCCGTAAGGATCTGAAAAGAAACACCTCCATTCAATGAGGATCAAAAAAAGTCATTCAATAATGTCGCACCATAAAACTATTGTACAATGTTATTGAGGGCTAGGGTATGCCTGTCATCCAATACTATAGCACAATAAAAGTATTGTGCAATGTTATTGTAGGTTTAGTAAAGAAAAAATTAAACAAATTTTAAAGAATTAATTACCGCAAGGAGCTCAACAAACACTATAGTTAATGAAAATCAAGATGTCATTCAATATTATTGCACAATAAAAGTATTGTGCAATGCTATTGTATATCTAGATTATGTCTGTTATCCAATACTACGGCACAATAAAATTATTGTGAAGTGTTATCGTAGGTCTAAGGTCCACAAGTTCATATGAAAATGTTATAAAAAAAAAAGCAACAAACCTTTGGCAGCGCTCAGCATGGTTGATGCCAAGGCACACTGTTGAGTTTCGATATGCCCCAAGGTGAACCATCTCGGATAACCAGTAAGAACCCCATTTAGCGGATCGTCGCTATCTTCTTGATCTTCAAGTATCGGAAGCCTGAAAATAATGTTTAATTAAAATCATTAAAATATTTAAATTGCTAGTTTAACATACCTCATGGCCCTTAATCCAACTTCATAGGCAAGATCAGGGTAAAAGTTAAGAAGAGAATGAAAAAGAAACCTAGCGAATGTATGCATTGGGATACTTTCAGCATGAATCCCAATGCCAAGGCCGCTCGACGGACCACCTTCTAATAAAACAATTGCTTGCCTGCGAAGAACGGCAACTAGACCATTGTCAAGTTCCATTTCTTGTAGTTTTGATATGAGTCTGTCTTCTTGTTTACATGCTTTCTCCTATCATAAGAAATATACCAGTAAAAAAATCAATTATATAAATATTAATAGTTTAAATGAATTAAAAATTATTTACTTGTGCATATAGTCCAGGTGGCATTATGCGTTGTTGACCGAGGCCTATTAATGCTACTTCGACAGCTAGTGACAGGTACGTTTCCGAACGATCTCTTGAACCGACTACAGCAACATGATGGTATTTTGGTGGTACAGAAAGGCTGGTATCATCGGCTCCAGTTGGATCTGGAATGTATATACAATTAATCATTAAAACATTCCAACTGACATAATAAAACAATTACGATAAACAATTATTTTACCAAAATATGATGGTGTTCTTGGAACTTGATCATCATGGACTAACGATGCCTCAGCCAGGGTGTCAAAAAGACAACCGATGGGATCCAATGGATGCCCAATCCATCCTTCTGACCACATGGCATTGGCACATGCTTTACTTGAGCAAGGGGTTTCATTTTCACACGATTTATCTTCCTTTTCACAGCATTTTATGTTACAATTTGCAAGACACCTAGTCGAGTTTTGTCTGTGCATTTCATAGCACCGCGATGAGCACTGGATCCGGTAATTGCATTCTCCAAACCTCTGCTTGCAATATCTATATCCATTATAGGTGGCATGATCTGAATATTTGCATTTGGAAGTGCAGGCTTGTTGCGTATCGCCACACGTGGACCGTTCACCATTAAGCTGTTGTTGCTGACTTTCATGCCACTGTCTCTGTGCAGTTAGTTGTTGCTGTTTCATAGTTCGAACTACCGCAACAGCAAGCCTTAGAGCAGCACTCTGGTGGCCGTGAGATCGCAAAGCGTCAACCCGGGCGGCACACAATGGCAATGCTTCTGTAATCACAACCCAAGTTTTGTTAAATAAATAATAATAAAAGAATTTGTATCATTACTGATAAATTACCATGCCAAAGGGGCTGTCCTAAAGAGTTAAAACTGCCTGAAAGAAGTGCACTATCAGGAACATGACTGCAATAGGAATCGCTTGAGAGAATATTTTTAAGGTGCATATTATCCCAGGACATCCCAACTGCATCCAATGCCCTAAAAATAAATAAATAAAAAATAGAAATTATATACTTAGTAACACGTCAATGGTGATATCAATGATACTAGGGAGAGAAGATTTGGTATTCGCTTAGTATTGCAGGCCTTTAGCATATTATACTTTTCCTCGTTTCTTCGTTTCACATTCAAAACATGTGGCAGTGTCGTCCTCCTGGCATCATATACCCATTTCAGTTCAATTTGGAATATGACCATGTGGTAGCCCTATCAATCCTCTGAGCCGTCTCTAACACAGTGAGTTTTCAGTCTTGGTGAGGGTTGTTTTAGCACAAGTTTACTGTGTCCACTAGAGTTTATCGACTTTTGTATTTTTTTTATCCATCCTGTGATGGAGGAGTCTGTGTTTGTTATCCCAAGAATAAATTGAGGACATACGGTTTTGCAGATGCTCCTCTGGTTAGCGTGTCTGCTTTTAAATTATCCCAAATTCCTTTGTGTCCTGGTTCTTTGTTTTTGTTTTTCCCTACGTTTTGGAGATTTTGCTGGTGGAGATTCACTGACTATTTTTGATGTGATTTCTTTTACATGCTTTTTTTTTGTTGTCAATCTCTTTAAAATTTCTTTAAAGCATCGATGGCATTACTTTAGCTTGAAAGAGCAAGGTGTACGACTCTAATGATTTGACTGCCCATACTTTGGGGGCCATCTGTTCTTCTTACCATTTACAGACTGTTGAGACGTCATAGGATGTTGCAAAGAGCGTTTCCAGGATCATGGAGCAAGTTCCTACTTCTAAGAGTTTATTTTAATATGATTAATGTTAATTTGTAATATTTACCTATGAAAGATGGTCCTAACTTGAGGGGTCAGATTTGATTTATGAGAAGATTGGACCCAAGGCCTCCGTCGATTTGAGTCCATAAACCTTTGCGGATCGTCTTCATCATCACTGCTGTCAGACGAAATGTAGCCTCCACCAATTATCTGTGTTAAAGTTAACATCGTTAATGGCAAAGCTTTTTCTTTTTTTTTTCAAATTATTATTTAATTACATCATTTCTTCTTTGAGGTGGTGGCTCTCGATAATCTGGGTCTTCTAAAGGGCACAATTCACTCCGAGACCATTTTTCTAACAGATGCTTCCAGTGTAATTTCTCAGCTTGGAGGCTGTTGGAATTTAATACAATACACACCCAAAGTGCGCCTGAAGATAATGATAAATAATCAATTTCACAATAGGAGTGTTAAACGTATTGACAAAAGATTAAAAATAGATATAAAAATATTACCTAATTGATCCCAAAGTTGACGGCATTTATCTGTCATTGGCGTACCCTGCGATTTCCAAAGGAATAATCTTGGATCTGAAAGGAATTGCTCAGTTATTAATGTAAGCATCCTTGGACCATTTGAATCTCGAGCTCTCAACATTTCTCGCACCTGAAAAAAAATAAATTTTAATTTGACTATTTTTGTTTAGTGGTCTAATTGAGCAGATTACTTCTTTCAATTAATTTTTCTTTTTATGTAATGTCTTGGTTGAGAAGAAAAAGTTAATGTCACGAGCGGGATTCGAGCCTAAAGTCTTAAATTCACTTTTTTCATCTCAACCAAGACCTTGCATAAAAAGAAAAATTAATTTATAAATTAAGTTTTTTTTTTTTCAAATTTGAATATGAGAACGTACTTTGGCAAATAGTGAGTCAAGTTGTTTATTTGCGTTATAGTAGCTCCCTTGCGACAAGTAAGACTTGACTTGTTCACATACTTGCTCTTCATCTAAGTGCCACGTGTGCTCATCGTCAGCACTGGCACCAGCAGTTGGATCTGGGGCACCTAAAGAAAAAAAATTCCGTTAAATCATTTTTAATCATCACCTATTCTGCAGACGTCTCATATAATACCCGAATACTTACCCGGGATTTGATTTATAGATGATTTCTGCTGCAAAATCTCATCGGCTAGTTTTTGGGCCGTTGGCAACACCTCTGTGTGATGTTCCGATATGAGATATTGTACAAATTTTTGTAGTTGTTGTCTGTCCATCTGTAGCAGAGTTTCTGAGAGAACGTTAATTGTTAAATTGTTTGAAGAATATAGAAGAAAAGGAAATTAGAGAATATATTTTACCAGATATTGGCACTCGAAGTCTGACACTATCGGCATTGCGAATTCTATATAATGTGAGTGCAACGACATGTTCACACCAGAAAATATCCTTCAGCTCACAGCTGCACGTTACAGATGTTATTTTACATCTGGAACAGGATAAGCAAAAAGTATTAAAAATAGCATAATTATGTTTAAACATTTATTGAGAACAATTTGAACTTTTCACTATTATACACGGCTGCTTGCTAGCCGTACGGCAAAGTTCGTCAGGTGCTTCTACATGTTGAATGCAACAAAAAAGTTTGTGAGTTAATTCTCAACCATTTTTCAGACATTTTTTTTTCAATTATTTTCGCTTTCGTCATAAATCTATTCAAAACTCTTGAAATATTCATTTTTCAGATCTGTTTTTCTTTTCCAAAAAAGGGAGGGGGATAGAGG
>CM077100.1:33332024-33346213 GCA_039619505.1 Cimex hemipterus | reverse complement strand
GAAGGGGTGAGGGAGGAGAGAGGGGAGAGAGAAGGGGGAGAGGGAGGAGAGAGAGAGTGAGGGAGAGATGGAGGAGAGAGAGGGGGTGAGAGAGAGAGAGTGAGAGGGAGAGAGAAAATAAAGATTAAAATTTATAATTCAACCTGTCAGGGAGATTAAAAAGCCCCGCGTCATTTTTCTACGCTTTATTTAATTATTTCCTTGTTGTTTTGTACGGATAAAGTAAGTTTTTCTGTAATATTAACTAGAATTCAATGTATCAAAAATGTCAAGGAGTCCTTGAAACAAGCTCGTCGTTTTTGGCATGAGATACCACGAAAAAGTACATTTATTGGCTAACAGTTCCCATATATTTTTACAGAGCTTTACAATTTAAGCCGGAAAGTCTTTTAAACATCTAATTAAATACCTTTCCAGGGCTCTCGAAGCGTACAAACGCCGTGTTTCATTAGTTTTTTTAAATCGATTCCGGGGGCAGCCCTCCTGTTAGACAGGAATTTTAATGAGTCTTTAATCAAATTTAGCCGAGTACAGAAACTTAAAGCGTGGGAATTCCGTGGAAAATCGGTCCCCGGGGGAATAAGCCTAGACGAGATGTCGGCACACAACCGCTCAAATAACGAAAAAATGTCTCAAAAAGCGAGTACAAGTGGACACCCGTCTATTGCATCCCTTGTCTGACTTCCTAGATGAGGGAGAGCGGCCGAGTTGAACCCGGATAAACACCTCCTTAGGAAAGTTACATTAGAGAGCCTTGAGTCAAAGACCAGAAGAGATCATAAAGAAACCATGTCCCTAATTTATAAAAGGGCACTGATGTTGGTGGCTCGGTCAGTTTGGATCAAAGTTTTTAATGTAGTAAGACGAGCTAAGGCCATGATGTGTCGTTATTTTGTAAACATTTGAGAATGTCAACACATTTGGAGAGCAAACGGTAAGGACTTTACATCCTGGCCTAACCTAACACGAACTAATCTTGTTCTCGCCATCCCTAACCTAACTTGTCTCTCTTTTCCTAACCAAGTCTAATTCTACTTATCCTAACCATTTCTAACCAAACCTAATTCTCACCTTGCTTTTCCTAATACGAACCCCAATTATCCTAATTCTTCTTATTCTAACCTAACTCTAATTCTAGTTATTTCAAACAGCTAACTAATCCTAATCAGTAGCCCTAAACTAACTTAACTATAACCCTTGTTATCTTTCTAATTTAATCCAACTCTTATCCTACCTAACAACTGTAATCATAGTTACCCTAACCACTTGCCCTAACCTAACCTTACTCTAACCCAACTTATCCTAACCATTTCTAATTTAACCCAACTCTAATCCTACTTAACCCCTTTGATTATTCCTAATCCTACCTAACTGTAATCATAGTTATCCTAACAATTCCTAACCACTATCCTAATCTAACCCAACTTATCCTAACTATTCTTACTCTAACGTACTATATTTGGTCAACACGAGGAGCGCTGCTAACCCCTGATCAAATATATCCAATATGTTCATTTTTTAACAAAAATCTCATTAAATCCCTTTTAAATGAGTAAGTTAGGTTTTTTGATTAAAAACTTGTTTTTAAAACATCCTTAAGTTCATATAAGTCTTGAAATGGTTTGAAAATGTAGTGGAAAAATAGAAGAGGGTAAGTATCTGGTAAAAGCGATGCTGAAGAACTCCATTCTCCAGTTAGGGTAACTCACAACAATCTACTCTACTCCTTCAAGAAGAGAAAGAAACTTTTCAGTCGCTAGTTTTTACTATCATGAATATTAAAGTGTAGCGTTCCATCAGGGATCTCTCGAGTCTCGTGAAACGCCAGAGTGTAACGAAGACGGAGCTTCCTTTAGCCTTTCCGGCCGGAAAAATGGCCTAAATCTTTGACTGAACGGTGTCACTTTAAATGACTATTTTAAAAGTAAAAAGAACGACTGAACAAAAAATGGAGACAGGGTGGAATTTAAGGGAAGAGAGAAAGTGATTGTGGTGGATGGGGAACTATGCAAAAAATCTATTTTAATATCCCAAGGGAGGGATGACTTCAATTTTTAATGACACAAAACAAAAGGTTTCGAAAAAAGTCTGTATACGTTATTACACTTACTACAAACATCTTGTACCTTTTGGGAAAATTATGATGGGAGGGCTGTGAGTTTATGAACTACTACATCAAACACATCCGATTTGTAAGTTGTACAAGTTAGGGTTTTTGTACAAGTGAGCTGTTGATGTCAATTCTGAGGAAGTCGCTTGTTGCTCTTAATGCAGTTCGTTTGAAGGCGGATGGCTCTTTCCTTTGTTTGGAGTATCACTATTCCATTAAGAAGAGACTTCCTACATGTGCCCTCTTTCCGGTATCACATTTTCCTTTTTTATATATGTATATTTAACGAGCAACACGCGATATGTAAGCAGCAGCGCCCACCGGACCGATACGCATCACGCATCAACACGAAGGCTGACCCTTCTCCTGCCAGCTACGAACCGCAACGGACGGAAGTGAGTGACCTGCGCCTTTTTTGGGGGTTAATTTTGAATGAGTTTTCGGACCCCAAGGCCACATTGACTAATCCTTCCCTCCGAACTCGTTAACACTCTGATACAGAGATGATGAGAGTTTTCTGAACTGGACCCCCCTCCTTATAAGATTATTATAAGTAATAAGTTACGCAAAACCTTTATAAGATAGCACACTTGCACATCGGTTAACATGCCCCCAGACCCCCAGTGTGTCTAGTGTGCGAGAATACTGATGTGTTTGAATTAAGACATTGTATCTGACTGTCTTTTTAGTGTGGTTAGGGGTGGATATAATTAATGTACCTCTTCCTATAATGATAGACAAGGGGTAAAAATAAGGTTTCTCAATTTGGGTGCATACTAGGTTTTAGGATAATGGTTAAATAAACCATGGGACAACATGAAATTTAGTTTTCATGGCAAAGGCTCCTTAATAAAAAGAGAGACTTCTGAAGTTCTGACTATTATTGTAGAACTCGCTCTTAGTATAAGTAATTTAACTCGCCCCTAACACTATCGAACCTTATCTAAAACGTTCCTCATTAACCAAACCCAAACGATAAATACTCTCCCCAATAACGTGAAATCAAGTTGGAAAAATGGTCATACGAAAAATCATAAAACGCTTTTTAGACCTATAAATCATTTTCAAAGATTTTTCTTTTAATGAAATTGTTCCTAAAAACGTTAAAATCTTTTAGAGAAAAGTCCCGAGAATAAAGTGGGTGCGTAAGAAAACGCCGTTCAAACATTGTATCATGTCCCTAGCCTAACCCCCACTACCTAACCCAACCCTAACCCCACGTAATCTAATGATTATTCCTAACCTAACCATTCCTAATCTAGCCTACTCTACCATACCTAACCTAATCATTCTGTAAATCGCGCGTTGGGAGGGAGTAAATAGATTAAACGAAACGAAGAATGTAGATTAGACATGAAAATTCCAAATATAATTGGTTAATAAACTTATTCAGCAAGATCAAGAAGGGAACCACAGCGAAATTTCACGTGACCACTGTCATCCTAGACTTATGTTCCCCTTCTGTTGCGAATTCTTAACAAACGATATGTATTTATAATAATTTGTTCGGTTCTTGAAGAGCGGTCAAGAAAGGCAGTTTAGAAAAACACTTTTTTCATTTTTTTGGCCGACGTTTCAACTTTTACTGAGTCATCTTCACGGCATAAAGTACGGTGCTATTTCTGTAGTGTCATATTGGTGTTGTATGAAATTGTTACGAACAACAAAATAGGTAAAAAGCTGTTGGAGACAAGCCTACAGAATAAGTTAGGGTGTGAAAGAACTTCGTAGTCCAGCTAAGTATCCCTAAGATTAGGAGGTCAGGCGTGGTGTAGAAGTACTCTTCCGATTTACAAATGCAGGGTGTTTTTGATAGGTTTCTGATGCGTTTGGCCAATTTTAGGAGATCTTATATTGAATATCTCCAGCCCTACGGTCACCATATGTTTTTGTTTTAGCAAGTGTGCTGGCCTTTCGTTGACATTTAACCACACACCTGCCCGATTGTCCCAAACAATCCATTTTCCATCGTTTTCAAGAAAATGCTTAAATGCTTGGTTTTTGCCTAGCAAGCAACAAAAGACGTCTGCTGGAGCTTCAACTGTCGCTGCCGAGAGATCATTACCATAAACTTTTTGATTTTTCCGACGTTACTTAAGTGTTGAATCGATGCTGTATCTGAGTTGTATAGAGAATCGTTTAACAGTGTGAATACGGTTTTATTGCACAGTAAAGTTTGAGGATTCTTTCCACGCAGTCCCTTCCCCAAGAACAAGTTTAACCTCATAAAAATATGTAGCATAAAAATGAAGAAATGAGAAGGTACTCTAAAGAGAGCGCAAGATGTAATAAATTAGGGAGGTAATCAATACGACAGAAAAATAATAATTAATTGCTTGTTATGATCTATAAACACGCTAGTAGGAAACAGGTAACCTCTTATGTATAAAATCGTAAAAACTGGCATTTCGTGTGAAAAACTCGGTTTAAGATGAATCAAGTACGAATTTTCACAATATCGAGTTTATAAAACAAAATTTTCACTTTAATAACTCAATAAACGTTTCGACGAAGACTACGATAATAAGACATAAGCTCTATTTCTGTTTAAGAATAATTTTTAGTCTTTCTCATATGTAATTTTGTGACTTGATACAGAGAAACAAAAATATTCACTTTATATACAGACGTCACCACGATACCTCAAACCCCACTCCACACCGAATCACCCTGGAAGAATGTCCGGCTGTAATTTCCGCCGCAATAAGCTAGAAGGTTCAACGGTCTCGAGAGGTCTCGTTAATAGTCCCATGATCTAAAACCTAACCCCCATCGGGTTGTATTGTTCCACCTGCTCCATTCTTCAGGCCAGATGGTACGTTTATCGGCGAGACGGACCTGCCACAGAACGGCTTATAAAATTCGCTTGCGACCTGGGGGCGATGACGTTTGTGCATTGTCATATTCATCGAAAAAGGTTTTATGTAAAATATGATTTTTTCAAAATGGAAAATTGATATATAGACATGTAGCCGGTTGAATGAGACCTTGGATCCTTTGTTTCCCCTTTCCATTCATGACCGTGAATGGAATTTTTGCCACGGCGATCATACTGACGATCTAGATTCAACATAATAAATACACTTTGGCCCACTCTTTAGTGTCACAGTTTATCTAATCCATTTCACCTCGTAACTTTTTACAGAACTAACCTAAAATGTTCTTTCCAATCGTCTTTCTACTTGCCGACTACGTTGCAGGGGGCTGGGCGTCGGTGTTCGGTGGCTTATAAGCAGACAACGTACTTTATGTTCAGATTCGTCTGTATGTATATTACGAACATACCAAAAAGTATTTACCATACATCGTAGAACTGTATTTTGGAACCGTTGAAATATGATTGCATCGCTTCATTTGGCTCATCTTAAAGTTGTATATTATGTAGGTGTTAATATGTGATTGTAAATCATTTTTTTTTAGTTTTTATTTGGGCATTTGTAGACGGTTGACACACTTCGATGTGTCGACCCGTTAGGTCGCTAATACTCTTCTTAAATCAGATGCTCAGGAGATACTCGCTTCTATAATAAAACTAACTACTATAATACAGTAACACAAACAAAAACATTCACACCTATGTAGAGTGAACTCATGGTTAATTGGTGGAGTGCGCAATATTCCTCCATCGACATAAACAGAGGGGTGATGGTAAAGCTATAATTCGCCATCAACCTTCACCACTCACAATAATAAATACACGTACACAATATTGTATTGATAGCTCGAAATTCCTTCCCAACAACCAATAATGTTGACGGTATTTGAAGAAAATCCCAAAGAAAATTCCAATTTAACGTTTGATCTACAGTCACGCCTCACTATCTAACAACAATCTGTGATGGTACTACTTTACAAATGAAGAGAATGAATCTGTCTGCTAATTTTCTATTTTTGACCTTCCATTTTTCGAGTGACCTTTTGCAGTCGGTTCGTGAATGTGTGGATACATTTTTCGCTTCCTATTTTGTCGCTAACCTCACTATCCTCAACGACCTCAATATTCCTTTTGTCAACGAATCGATCCGTTCCTGATTCAGTTTCACACCAACCTCTGGATCCATCCTCACCCTACTACTCTACGACGATGGACTCGAGACCTCCTTGCCCTTAAATCCCTCACGCAGAGTGCCAGCATTGGCCGGCTTTTCCTCCGGATGCGGCGCTGGTGTTTGTGTTGAAAGTGTGTGGTGACCGTGTGAAAAAAAAACAACGTTTTTTTTATAACATTTGAAATATGTATGAATATGTAAAGAGTACAAATAAAGTAGAAAATTCGACTGAGAGGACAGCCGTGTCATTGGATGGGAGTAAAACAGAAGAAACACTGCAGATCAGATACTGCCAAGAAGGAGCGGAGAACGCAGAACACATTTTATGTTTTTGTTGAAGGCCTATCTATGTAGGTGCAGATTCTTGTAGGTAGGAAAGGAAAGCCGCAACCAAGATCCTACACTAGGGAGCCGCTGGCAACGCTATGCAGTTTGATTGACAACTTGAAGCTGGCCGTGTTATAAAAAAAAGCAGAGAAGCACAATAAATCTGCTCAGGTTGAAGTGCAGAACAAGGCCTTGTGGCTTATACTAACCTTATCTGTATACTTTGTGGTCTCTTTTGGGTAATGTTGTACTGTGACAAGTTTTATGCAAGGGCTGGTTTGTTTATGACTCGTCTCAATGGTATGTTTTCTTTGTGTATTTTTAGGCTTTATAATTAAAGGAGATTTGTTAATTGTGTCTTTGATCTTGTTGATATTACCCCTGCTTCAACAACCGTCTCGCCTTCCACTCTTCAGTTTAAGAGGTTACGGGAATCATGTATATAAGTAGGGGTTCTACCTGCTTATTTCATACTCGTCGACGAGGTCTCAGTAATCAATAATGGAGACAGCCATCAGCACCCTTTACGACAGCAAGGATACTCACGTAGTATTCAACTCTCGTCTTCCACACAGCCAACGTGGCTGCCTGCTGCACGAATCCCTACCGACTATACCCGCTCCGCTACATCCACCATACCACCCGCCCTTCTGATGGCCACCAAAAATCTTAGCCATTAAAGTGGCCGAGTCGTGGATGTAGTCTAATTTTGTGTAAAATACGGTGGCGTTACTTTTGTCTGCTCGTGTGATGAATCTTTTTGCATAGTACTTGTCATGACAATGACTAGAAGTAATGTAGTGGGTAGATTATCCTTGAAATGTTTACAACGTTCCGAAGGGGCAAGGATGACATTGTGGCTTATCAACCTTTTCCGTTATAGCGAGCGGCCATCACTTTTCGGTGTCAAAAATATTAGGGTTGTCGTTGATACCGGAATTTTATCTCAGTCTTCCTCGGATTTAGTTATTCGACTCGATCCCGTTATAAGTGTATAAAATGTCTAATAAAAAATCCTTTTTAATGTAATGTCCGGCTGGCGGGTGGTTTACAGCTTTTAAATGGCGGCCGAGGCGCTGAGACAAAAACAAAATCTCAGCGCGAATAAGCTCGAGGGAAATTGAAAAACATACTTCTATTTGTGATAAAGTTGTTAATCTGATTAATCTAACCGAGTGGTTTTTTTTGTGTTTTAATAAAAACCAAATGTAGTGTGAAGAAACACAACGGCTTAAAACACAACGGATTGATGTTGCTTATCAACATGGAAAAAATACTAGTTTGGTGTTGATGTGGGCCTTCATATGGCCCACTCAGATAGAATGAAAATTAAACTATATTGTTAAATTTCAAAAGCACTTAGATGTAGATCTTTCGGGTGTATCATACTTGCACCATTTAGGAACTGTTTGCATCTACTGCTCTGTACTTATATAGCATACGGTGAGTCCCAGTTCATTAAGGAATTTGTTAGTAATCCTGGTTTAAGTGATTGAATTTCTTCTAGTTGTAAGCAGGTTGGTGTCTCTTCTGTTTCTATGCAGAATCTACACGTACCGTGTTGTATTATAATAATCTTCTTCAGATACCCACTGCAGTGTGTTGTTTAAGATGAGGACTCCATAACGGGGACATGGAGAGGATATCCGGTGCGTCGATCGAATTGTTAAGCCCAACTTGAAGTTTGTGCAGTTAATATAAGAGTTCAGTTCGTACTCCTGGAGGAAATAAATTTAACAACACGGGACTGAATATTTCCAGACTTCTGTCACCTTTGGTAGAGGGTGTCCATTTAATCCCTGCATATTCCAAATGTACGTATTCTAAAACGGAACCTTTATCGTCTATCTTTGTTTCTGTCTCTTCAAATTTTTTGTAATTCTATTTATGAAATGTAAAGTTTTATTAGCACATTAATTATTAAAGTGCAATAAAAGTTAAATGTCATGTCGTTAGAATAAGTGATTCCCATGTCTTTAATGGTTGTTTGCCTGTCCAATTGGATGCGTTGTTCGGTGTGATTTTAAAAGACAACGCTACGTCTATGACTCTAATAACTTTACACTTATTTACATTTAGTTCCCTGCTGTCGCATCAATACTACACTCTACAAAATGATTTCAAGATCTTTGCATAATGAAAGTTATAGCAGTACAGAAGATGAAGACATTAACTGAGTAAAAAGAAAGAGAAATATCATTAATAAGTATTTTGAAAAGGAAAGGGCCGAATAACGTCCCCTGAGGTACACCAAGTTACAATTTTAAGTTACAGGATTAAGTTTCACAATTTGATATTTATCGTGCAAATTGTCGGTTTGCAAACGCTAAACTAGTACCAAGTTTGGATCTCCCATTTGGGCCGAGTGAATACCTTTCATTTCTTTTCATTCTTTCTATCTCGTTCTCTCAACCTCTCCTTCTCACTAGCGTTGTCAGATTTTTTTGTTCTCTTTCTCTCTCGTTGCTCTCTACTCCCACATGTCCTGGGACCCTGTAGAGGGTGATTTTAATATGCACACCTAATCCGTTTAGTTTAGTTTTACACTTTAGCACGAGTATCAATTATGTTTGCTTAATGTTTGATGGATATCTGAAATGTTAGCTATACTCGTGTTGTATTATTTGTTCAGATTGAACTGTGTAAATCGCTCTTTGGGGGGGGGGGTATGGACAGTGCGTATTCGGTTCCCCGACCACTCAAAGTAATTTCCTTTGGAAGTGAACCAACACCTTTTGCATAGCCAGCTTTTCTACAAATTGTTGAAACACATGGCTTTCATCCAAATAAAAGGATGTATATTTGTTAAATTCAACGTTGAGACTGAGTTTCAGTTTTATTTATAATTTATTGCAAATATTTTCCTCTTCAAGTACAATCTAGTGTTTCATGACGGTGATTTTCTTAAGCTAATCGTTGGTCCCAAGCAGAAACTATATTTCTTGCTGGATTATTTGTTCGATCGGGCGTTCAAAAGTTCTACAACCTTGTACCTAAAGTTATTAAGCGAAACAACCAATGGAATTTCCAAGCGTGATCTTCCACGTCGGTCACGTATAACAATAAAATCATCAGGATACGTATTGCACTTTTGCCGTTTCTTTTTTTTTTTTTATTTCAAGAGAGAGAATCCATTCATACGCCCCTGTCAAATCCATCACAAACTGATTTAAGGTAATTGCACGTTTTATAACGCGACTATTACCCAGGCGGAATACAAATTTCACCGGCTGAGGCCAATTGACTCTCATAAAACCCCGGTTGACATCTGGCGGAACAGATCCGATGGAATGCCCGTTTTAAAACGAAGGACATTACCTGTCGAAGCTCACGGAGACTTTGAACTTTTTGTCCGGCTCAGGGTTGTACGGCGGTGGCGGCGAGGATGTCATCGGTGTCCGGCAGTTGGATACTACCCCACTCAGGTGAAAGCCTGCAAAACAAGAACCAGAATTAGACGCAACGCACCCATATATACAATAAATATATTCAACAATGATTTTTGCATGAATGTTTAACATCGCCCAGCGATCACCTTAAAATATGTTCAGCATGAGCTAAACTTTAATTGCGTGTCTACCTACTTATTCTATGTAAATCTAGATTCTGCTATTCTTTGATGTATGCATTTTCCTTACTTTCTATTACTCTATCACACACGCGTTGACACACGTTTTTCTTCCTTCTTTCTTTTCTCAGTTTCTCAACTGTCGTCCAAACTCTATCGTTTGCTCTCTGCCTTTGTCCTGCCCCCTGTGCAATGTCTTTATTTTCTTCCTCTCTACCCCCTCTCAGTCTCCACACACACACACACGCACGCACACACTCACCTTACCTCTCCCTCAAAACTAAACTAAAGACATCGGAAAGTGCAATAAGCTGCAGTGCTTCGTGAACAAAAATCCCCACTTCTCCATCATCATCGACATCGTCGTCATCGACCTCTTTCTAATTACGGTTAGGTTTGTTAGAAATGGTTAAGAACGAATTAGGTTAGGTTGGTGAGGGTAATAGGGTTTGGTTAAGTTAGGAATGGTTGAGTTAGATTGAAATAGGGCAGAGTAAATTTAGGTTAGGATACGTAGGGTTAGGGACATGTAAAGTTAAGTTAGGTTCGGCTATTAACGTTCGGGAAGAGTTAGATTAAGAATGGTTGGATTGCGTACGGTTAGATACATGTAAAGTTAGTAGCGTTAAGGATAGAGCAAGGTAGGGTTAGAGGTAAGTTAGGCCGGATTAAGTGAGATTAGTTAGGGTTGCTTGAGTAAGAGTTGGAGAAGGATGTGGGGTTTCTTGCTCCCACTCTTTCTCTCTCTCTCTCCCCCTTCATATGTCACACACCACGTTTGTATCTCCCCCACCCACATTTATTCAATATCTTTCATTTCCTTCATTCTTTCCATCTCACCCACTCTCTGTCTTCTGTCCCTCCTCACTAACTCTGACAAACTTTCATTATCTCTTAGCCTTTCTATCAGGCACATTCAATCTTGCCCTCTTTCCTCTTCTCCCTCTCTTTATCGGACACGCTTTCTTTCTCCTATTATTCTCCATCTCACACTCTTATAATGTTTTATCTTATTCTCTCTGACTTTTATTTCAGTCTATCTTTCTCCGTCTTATCCCCGAACCGTGGTGATGTTTATATTCCACATGTACAAAGTGAATTCTTCAAAAGACACTTAGAAATTGAAATTAGCCGAACTTCATTTTTACGTCACAAAGTGATTTTTGAGACCTTGAACGTATTTAAGTTGACTGAGTATGTCGGGGGAGAGGCCGGGAGTCTAAGACCGTGTTACACACTTATCTGATAAAATGTGATAATTTTATGTTAACGTTATGGAGATATAGAAACTTTAAACCCAAGGAGATACGGCTAAGCGAAAACCACATCGAAGCAATATAACACACGTACCATTATCAAGGAAAAGTTCACATATCATCATAATTCCGACGATGAACCGAGAAATTTCACAGATGCGTTTACATTTGTATTATATATATTGTAAATGGCCACTACTGTAAAAAAGTCTTGGAGGAGTGGAATACTGTGCAAATGCCTCTTGTCGGATCTAGGCATTGTCCTTAATAGGCAACAGCCACAATAGCGAATTTCAATTGTAATCGATCCACGATTCTCCCCAGTCAAACTTGCACCATTACAGCAATCTTTAAATATCACTTCACATACAGTCAAGTTTCTTCTCTGAACCGACTTTATAAACTACCATTTTTGGCCATATTTTTCTCGAGAATGTTGCTTCCGCCACATTTGATCTTGTTATTGATCTTTTGATTGTTGGCTAATTGATTTTTAAAACACCTTTCAATTATTTCGGTTGGGTTTGTAGCCGGAAGACGGAAAAACTTTTTTACGCAAGGCCATTTCTGATATTCCTTTGGACCTACACGTCAACAACTTATGGACCCTTTCGTACCCAACGTTGTCTCTACACCAAATTTCGTAAATTTCCTATAGCTTAGCTAATTCCATGATTTTAGGGCGGCGACAGTGTTTTTCCTTCAAGGTTTCATCCTTGACTATACTGACACACTGATTTTTTAACGCCAATTTAAAATCTCCCTCTTGGAATAATTCATCACCAATAATGGTTCTTCATCCCACCACCGACTCATGTAGATTGTTATACTTTCCAAACATAACACTTTTCACACCCGGTTTCTAAATTTGTTTCTTCAGAGCTATGCCGACTACAGCAATTTTTAACGTTAACTGGAAATTCCGTTTCTTTGGCCGTGGCGGGCGCCGTGTTGTTCCTTCCCTGCTTCTGCCAGTGTATTGGCAACACTCTTTTTTGGCGCCAATCTAAGTCCCCAACACTAAACTTTCCCGCCAACTTTTAAACCGAATTGAAAATGTTGGTCTTGTTATAAGACCACATTAAGCCATGAAGAGTTAAAGGTTCAGAGTTCTTACAAGCTGCCAGTTTCGTTCTTTCTTCCTGAACAAGTCACCGGGGTCAACAGGTCCTAAATCCAACTTTGCTGTACAAATTTTGGCAGACCACGACCAATTTATATAAATATCGACACAGGTATTACTGCTTAAAAGAGAAACTACGTTATGAAATATAGAGTAGCAACACACTGATGAGCTGAGATTGAATGTTTCAAGACTTGTTTCGAACAATTTTTTATGCTATTTTCTTTCCTTCAATTAATCTGTAGATTCGAATTGGTGGTTTAATTTTGACCTTCATATTCAGTAGATTATGATAGTTAATATGTTAATCAAACGTTTGAGGTCTTCGAAACGACTGATTCCTTCGTACAGCCCTTTCTTCTCGTCAGATTAGTCGATCTATTGAAACTCTGGTGAATTCTGAAAATATTTGGGTTCGGTTGTGCCTAGAATGACAAAAATGTGTACAAAAAATCTTACCTACTTAAATGATGCGATGGCAAAAGCTTTTATATAAAGTTTACAAGTCGAACAGAACAAGATTTGTAATAAAGACGAAATTCTTGGGCCTCGGATATTACGGGCCCTTACGCTAATTTGGGCCCCGATAAACCTCTCCTCTTGAAAAAAAAATAAATAAATAAATAAAATTTTCCCCCATAGATACAGATCACGTCAAGGGCCCACCCTTATGATACTTGTTGAGCACCCCGGAGAGTGGAAAATACGAAAAAAAAGTGTGCGAGAAACGAGCAACACCCCCGCCCCCGGTGAGCAGGGAACTCACCCCCGCCCGCTGCCACCTGTGCACAGTTCTACTGAGAGGGACTGGCGGCTCTTGAATTTATGGTCTGATGAGTGCGGCTCTTTATATTTGGCAATTACTTCGGAGCAATTTACTTCATCTCTCATGTCCTCGCGGAATGATGATATTTCATTTACAATCCACTTTAGTATATCGCAGTGCGTTCAAAACATTAACGAAGACGATCGACACAATTTTAAATTTTATAACCTTCCCCATCAACAAACTTACATACAAAGAAATAACCCCTTGTTAAGTTATTGACTTCTAATATCCTAGATCAACTGCCAAACAAATGGTCGCATCCGTTTCAGAACCACAGATTTTCATATTAAATTCCACTGCTTCTTAAATTTGGCCAAGTATTAGCGAACCTGCGTAACCATAATTCCCCCCACACCACCCCGAACATTTTAACAGTTGACTATGACAAACCAGAAAAAGATACTGACTGCTCTTATGGCCCGAATGTGGATGACTGTAAAAGACAGCCCAAATCATACACATAATAATCGATTAGCACTGCTTATACTGGCCCAATTTAATATCTAAACATATACCTCCCAAACCAGCAACAATAAAAGATTTCACTATGAAACATGCTTTTTTAAAATCCATCGTAGACAAATTCTAACCCCTAGGAGATTAATGCCATCCAAGATCATGTACACAATGTGGACCTGGAGTCTGCGCCATCCTAGGTCATGGAGATACCTCGTCAGGGAACCCGGTGCCCAGTCTCTCCAAGGCCACACCACCCATGGTTTTGCAACCCGACGCCACTCCTATCTGAGTTATAAGGATATAAAACTGGCCAGTACCGGTGAACGGCAGTTTGAGAGAGAGAGGGATGCAAGGAGAGAGAGATGGAGATGGCGATGGAGAGAGAGAGAGAGAGAGAGAGAGAGAGAGATGGAAAGAGCGAGAGGGAGAGGGAGAGGGAGGGAGGGAGAGAGAGAGAGAGAGAGAGAG
>CM077100.1:33298961-33317748 GCA_039619505.1 Cimex hemipterus | reverse complement strand
ATATATATATATATATATATATATATATATATAAAATGTGTGTGTGTGTCATCCTTTTGTTCTCTTTCTAATGCTTCTTTCATGTTTTGACAAAACCCCATATCCAGTTCAGCATCGACCACGCCCCCACTGTTGAATCTCAGGGTGATCTTAACTGTTTACCGCCTGGGGAACGGGTTAAAAAAGGTCCCCAGCCCTCCTCGAAGCTTTGTCGGATGTTTGCTTTTTCAGTGTTGGTGGAGGCCTCCAAATCTGTCGCCAGGAGCAGCTGGTCTTCCTTTTATCGATTGCGCCCTTACATACAACTATAATCTGATATTTTAACGTTATTCCATAGTACATTGGAAATTAAGGTCAGCATAGATAATCATTACTGGTTTGGAGCCCCTACTTAAAAGTTCGACACAGGAAATAAAATTGGATTCATCATGGATAGGGTTTTGATTTTGAAAGAGTATTTAAATAAGGTACCATTTACAGTATATTTGATGCGGTGTGATATCACGAAGCTTCAGTAAAAGCTCAAATAGCAATGAAAGTAACTAGATTTAGTATGAATCCCGCGGTATTCAACAAAGAATACACAAAAATATGTGATAAACAGTTTAAACCATGCTGAAATGGATTAATAACCACACCTGGTGGATCCTACCCATTGGGCCTAAACGACCAATAGTAAAAGGTTACAGCGTCAAAGAAAAATTAGCTAGTTTCACCCCAATAGAGTCTAAACCGGATAAGAAGGCTCGATAAGAAAAAGTTACAAGTTATAGCACTGTTTCCTGAGACTATTTATAATCCTGAATGTCGTACGATATATGATATATACCAAAGAAGGACGGTACGATTGTGAAGGCATTTGTTCATAGTTCAACCAACGAGCTGGTAATAAACGCACCAAATACATTTATTTCTTTGTGAAATGGAGTAGCGATTATTGTAAATGACGAAACCTATGTAAAGATGTACACTACTGAAGGGCGACCTCAGATCATGAAGTTCCTCTTAACTAACCTAACCTGCTAGTGAGCATAGCTAACCGACATGCAAGCCAACCTCATCCAAAGGGAGAAACAATTTTTCATTATGACATCGTTCTTTTAATTAATTATTGCAAATCAAATGCAAACACAGGTTGGTTACTTCGATAAAGGATTAGTTAATGTTAGCAATGGTAAAACTATAAACAAAAATCACATAATTTGATATTTGATTTAGGATTTAGTAGCATACAAGCGTGACAACGTTGTAATAACTGAACAAAACGAGAAGATTTGGAGAGGATTGTTATTGAACGAGTCAATATTATCAATAGTAAATTTTCGCCGGCGCTCAGCGACTCGTATAATTTTTCACCGGATCAATATAGTGTCGGATACAACGGAAAAAACAATTACGGGTCAAGAAGGGACGTCGAGGCGGTGTCGGTCCGGGTTACCGGGTAACGGCGTCAATCTCAATTCGATTTGGTAACGTTATCAGTAAATCTCTCGGAACGCTGCTATACTTCCTTGTATATAAAAGGCCCCCTTTAAACTTGACCACGAGGAAAACAGTTTCCTTTCACAAACACGGTTTGTTCTCTTGTTGATAAAGGAATTTTCGACGTGAACCGACGTTTCAGAATGTTGTGGAAAAGAAAGCATAGCAACAAACCCACGTAGTGCATTTAGGCGACTAAATTTATCTTTTACACCGCAATCCGACCGTAAATTCCAGCCTACACAGCTCGCTGGAAAGGTTAAACAGAGGGAAAGGAAGCGTACTATTGTCACTCTGAGGTGGATTGATTAATGACAATTGCTGCCGCGAGGTCAGCGATGCTTCAGCCGTCTAGGATGATTATTTGGAATATATTTTTCTTACACGAGGGCTCGTATGGCTAAACTTCTCATAGCAGTTTTCATAACTTCAAGGAAACGTTGGATATTAAGGTCATTGTGAATGTAATAGTGGATACATATAAAGCAGAATTGACAATAGTACGGAGGATTTTTCATTGTAGGGATCGGATACATTCGAGGTTGGAACGTTTTGCTGAACTCCCAAGTTTGATGCATTAGGTCCATAGGGTCTCAAAATAGTGATATAAATGAATCGTTTGTTCTGTAAAGTTTGGATCGTTTGGCCAGAAATCTTTTCAAATGTTTAGTTCGCCTTTTGAAACGTGCGTGTGGGTTCCATGTAAGTTGTTTGATAATGAACAGCCCAAGACTGAGTGCATTAGCTATTGAGAGAAGGACACTATTGTGGTAGATGAAAGCAGCTGCTATTCTCCGAAGGGGTTATACATTTGTGCAGTTTGTAGTTAATATCAACCTCTTTAAATTCTGCTAGAGACATGGGCTATGGGTTTGCAGGTAGCTGGTTGAGATGACAGAATGTTTATGAGAACAAAGATGCTGTGTAATGTGCATAGGTGGTAAGGAAGGATGGTATTAAGACGCGGAATGTGTTCAGTGGTTAGAGGATGGGTCCCCTGGTGGAGAGGACCGACCATGGAGAGGGGGTCACTGATGACTTGGAAGTATCTGTCGAATAGGTATGATTTTAGGATCAGGTAGTAGATAAAATGAAGGACCTTCAAATTCCCTAGCAGCGCCAAGTGCCATACCCAATGTAGGATTGCACCGGAGCAGCACTCCATTTGCTCAAAACCGGTAGCGATGATATCCGCAACGCCAGGATTGCGGTTAACAGTGGAATGACTACTGCAAACAGTAAGGTACAACAAGAAAACAAAATCTGGTGCATACCGGCTCTGTACGTTTTCATTATCGATCGGATAAGCTGCCAAATAACACACTAGTCACAAGGTCTTTTCCTTTCCGCCCAAGAATAGGCAATATTGAGAGGAACATCCAGCTCCTCCACTCTCAGAGATGGGACAGGCTTTGATGAATTTAAATAATTCTTACCATGTTCCACATTTGAAAAAAGGTCAAGTGCAATTTGTTCTTGTCTTCGAACTTGAAAACCTATTCAATTTGTTACTAATTATAGGTAGACTTGTAGGTACCCCTTTTTGAGCAAACATGAAATATCCTAAGGTAATTTATTAATTGAATAATACAATAAAAAACGTGTCGAATTAATTTCGCTAAATCTGTAAGCGAGGGAATTCACGTAAATGATCACATCTGGGCCGCACTCACGGAGATCACCTTCGAGATTGAGAGACTCGAAATAACCCAGATTGAAAGAATGCACGTTGAAACCCTCTAACCTTTCGAAACCCGAGAGAAGCTATTAAAAAAATAAGTGTATCGCCTCAAAATACCAGGCCCTTCCTGCTTGACCAGATAGCAGACTTCCAAATAAATAGTCACAACTATGTCTGGAACCGGCTGACCCCGTTCGTACAAGGAGAATTGAACGAACATTTCGGCTCAAATCCGACTATGTCCCGATGGAATAGAAATTTACCTTGATTGATTTTTATTTATAAAAACTAATTATTTCAAATGAAGAAGATAATCTACAAAGTATAGCAAGTACATATGGATGGAAACCTGTGCTGCATGATGAGAGAGATGGGCAGTAGAGTAGAGGTTGTCGAGGCCCATCAACGTCTAATGCGAGGGTCATTACTCATTAGTTAAAAGTGGGTGAGCAGTTTTTGACAAAAGAAGATGCTCTTTGAGGCAAAATTGGGCTATATAACAAGAGGAACATTGCACAGGAACATACATGGTGGCCTCCTTGACTATTGTTCTGAGGAGTGTAGATGGGAGTGTATTAAGTTGGAACGCGCAGCTCTTCTGTACAGCTCCTCATCTAACTTAATTATAACCCTGCTTATCCTAAACATACTTTATCCTTAAATATCATGACATTTCTAACCTAACGCTAGCCCTACCTAGCCTCACTATACTTGAACCTTACTTATTCTAACCATTTTTAACCTAACTCAACCCCGACTTTAATTTTCGTAACCATTCCTATCCTAACTTAATATATATACACGAGGAGCACTGAAGACTCTGTGAACAAATATGATCAATATATTGAACCCCTTTTTTAACAAAAAAAAACTGATCAAGTCCTTTTACATGAGTAAGCTAGGTTTCTTTTTAATTAAAAAGTCCTTAAAATGTTTTTAAATTGTTCTGTTTAAAACAGAAGAGGGCCAGGCTCAGCTTGAGACTATTCTATTCAGTCACAACAGTTAAACGTAACTGGGGTGAGATGCAGACGTCAACGAGATGCCGCGGGTAGGTAAGCTTCTGGCCGAGTCTTTTTGCTTCTTTTCCTTTCGTTTGTCAGTGTGAGTAAAGTGAAAACTGAACACTTTTTTCTTTGGCCAGCGGTGTCCCTTAAAATGGGCCTTCCTGATTGGGCTCCACCTGTAGTTTCCTCTGTCTGAAAAGCGAGGAGTGAGTTATGGAAGGAATATCACTGTGGTAGTGGTGGCTAGGCGAGTTATAGGGGCTGGTCTTACTTTTTCAAATGTCTTAAGCCAGCGAATTAAGCAGGATGAAACACAGCGTACGACATCTTCGAAAGATTAGAAGCAAGTGCGGTTGTTAAAGCAATGATTTGCAGCAAAAGTATTAATATAATATGAGCAATATCTTACAATCTTTATCAAAAAATAACCTAACTTTTCTTTGCGTATCTTAATTATCTATTTATTTGTTACGCTAATTGAGATTATTATAAATAATTGTTGAAGTGTGCTTCTGCTATCACAGCACGGTTGTCATCTAGGAAAATCCGATGTCAGTGAAAGACACGTGTTCTCGAGTGGCAGCAACCGTTTGCTCAGTACAGGTTTTTTGCCTTATACGGCATTATTACTATTATTGTCAGGTGTCTGCAAAATAAAAGTTCTTTGCACGAAGGCATTCCTCTATTGTTCGCCGTGATTTCCATTGGCGGCCGTACACTACACAATGAAAAAAGAAATTTACAACCCAGCCGCCAAGAAAATGGGCTGAATTCTCAACGTCACCGATTCTGGTTCAAGATCATATTAACGATCTGTGCAGCTTCTGTTTGACGAATCATTTGAAAGGAATCGACTTGGCAAATGTCTACGCGAATAGTTTCAGGGGAAAATGAGAATCTTCATTCAAAACTAAACTAAGGCAATTTCACTGCAAATAAGTGCAAATAAATAAAATTAGTATAACTGATTATAAATCAAGTTCACTTTACGAATAATGTCAGTTTCTATCAATTCCTCTTTAAATAGATCGATAGGCCTTTTAGATCACACGATACATTCTAGCCGCTAATAACCTTCGATAAAGGCATTTTTTTAGCACTGGCATCTAGATCGACACGCCTTCTAGATTTTGCTACATATCCTAGCCACCATAAGTACTGAAAAGTTCGTAAATCTACTAATAAAGGCAAATATGAGCCGAAACATTATTATATGAATAATGACAAACATTGAAGAGAAGCAACAACAGCAAAAAACATTCATGTGTATTTTTAGCAATTTCATTTCTATACATAGATTCTATTTAAACTCTACAGCGAATTCGTCACAGAGATTGATACAGTTTTTTTTTCATATCATGATAATGGATAAAAAAACCTTTCTTTTTTTTTAATGTTAACTTATGATTCATTTGTTATTTCAGAAACTTACAATAGCTGTAACGTTAGAACAATCAGTCTTCAAATGATAATTTCAAGGAGATTGGATTGTTATAGAGGGGCAGTAGAAAGTTTTATTTACAAATGATTAAACTTAAAAAAAAAACAAAAAAAACTATAAAATGTGTGACTCACAGGGTAGTTATTGAGATAAGTTAAAAAATTCACCAGATTATCAGTTCAATTTCAATCCATTGTTTAATCTTTAATCGCAAGATACTTTTCCAAGGCTACAGAAAAAACAAATATTTTTCGTCCCCTTACAAAGCCATGAGTGATGAAACTTAAATAATTTACTGATGGTTTTCCTCATCAACGGTCAACACTCTTGCAAGGAATTCTATTTGGGAACTTCCAGGGGGGGAAAAGCGTTTTCAGCTACATCAAATAGCAAAAAAAACCCCGACCGGGTCTGCGATGTCAAGATCAAGCCGGAACCATGCGTGAAGTTTAAATTGAAAATTAATTGTACTTTCAAAATCCAATATTTATCGATGGACGTGCCGAGAAAGGGTGACACGTCTAGTTTTAATTGGCTCCTCGTCCAACAAAGCAACATTCTTGGTATCAACCTTTGTATGATGCTGACGTACCTGTACACCCTATTACTATATCACAACCTACCTGTACGATGCCTTATCTTAGTCCATCCAAGAAAAACACCTTCAGCTTACAGAAAACAAGTGCACAAAATGAAACGCCTTGGCACAGCTGTATTGCCGTATATTCTGTACTATTTTTTACATTTTACCCAATTTTGCATTGACTACAATATATGATAATCCGAAAGCAACTGTTATTTTATGTAGCAGGCGAGCTATGAAACTCATAGTTTACTTTGACAACATTTTAATACAAACGGTTGGAATAATAAAAATAATTTTTAAAAATAAGGGTTTCCAATGAGAACATAATTCAGCCAATCAATTGATAAATATGGATATGGGGAGAGCGCAAATGTTTTCTTTGAGGGTGGCTGGTTAGACGTCGGATAGGTGCACGAGGGTGCGATTCTGGGGTGGAGGATCCAAACTATTAACAGATATCGACCCAGCCACTGGCCGCCCTTCCTCCCTGATCCCTGCCTTTCTTCTTCTCTCTTCTCTGCTCTTTTGACGTTTGGCAAGGGAGATTTTGATTGTCGTTGCGACCCATTCCCCAGAAAATCTGGGCGTCAACTCGATCGGCCTTTCTCAATTAGAAACTGGTCCTGATTTATCTTTTTTTGTTTCCAGTTGGTATGATTTTACAGGAATTTCTTAAATTTAGAACAGACTTCCGACTTTTGGTTACCACGAAGGTTGTAATAGGATGAAAGAGAAAGGCTCACCACAGGAGAGGAAACACACTAGACAAATGAAGCAGGCGTTTATGTCGAGAAAACTACAACGGTTTTGGCGATATATGAGGAACTGATATATGATATATGAGGATAATGAAGTTAAAGTGAATATGCCAGGGACGAGAGACCAAAAGTGGCCAGGGATGGCTAACATAAAAGATTTTGTCCTTTTACATGAGGAAATATGAGGAAAATACGATAAATAACGGATGGATAATATCGGAATTGTAACCTCCAGCTGTTTATCAATGGTTTTACGGAAGATGACAACCATCACGAAGTTGTAGATTAAGAAGAGGTTTCAGTAATACAAGATGTTCACATTTTTGTTAGCAAGATCTAGAACTGATATGGGAATCAAATCCCAACTTTATATGGGAATTGTTGCTGGTTATGATGGCGGACAACCAGCTGGAGTTACAACTATGATAAAACCTCATCCATTGTATATCGAATTCCTGTCATATTGTAATCTAACTCATAAATTAAATCTTATAAATTCGCTTATTTGACACTGTTTATGCCGTGAATTAATATCAATCAACACTGGACACATTTACCAATGAACGTTACATGCTTAAAAAATTGTTAACTCTCCATGGATTATATTAATGTTCGTCACTTCAGACAAAATATAAATTAGCAATTGAATTGTAACCTATATCTCATAATATTCTGCAAAGCCAAGTTCTGTTAACTTACGACCTCATATTGATACAAGGCCTGCCTTCTATCACTACGATATTTCTGCCTGATATGGACCGTTAGCGGTTAAGGAGCGTTGCAGCGCAGAGATAATAAATTAAGAAGGGTAATTGTTATTTTATTTGTGTTGCTGCTCACGTACTTGAAGAACACTTGAAACTGGAAGGTCCTGGGCGGATGTTAACTTTTTTCTTTATAAACAGTTTCTCTTTTGAAGATTCCGTCGTTACGTCAAATTTGCAAATTAGCGGCGGCCGCGCGGTACTCTCGGGTTGTGGGGACCCCCTCCCACTGAGGAGGAGGACGGCTAGAGGCTCCCCAGTAGAGCGGCACCCTGAGGCGGCGGCACGTCCACCCGCCGCCCCCGTTCATCTCCCTCCCTGCCCTTCGTTTTTACCCATCGATCCGGGCATTAACCGATTACGGCCAAATCCCTATCGGCATACGTTTTATTTAATACACACCCCTTTCAATTGGACGGAGAGAGAAAGAAAGCCCATTTTTTACCAAAATGGTCGATTTTTCCTATGTGGAAATCATTTTATATGACACAGAAAAAAGTCCGTCTTTTCTTAAGAAAAATAAGGACAATAGTTCTTTATTACTGACCTATGATATCATTTTTATACGTCTAATAATTATTACTCATCATGCGATGAATCATGGTCACTGAGCTGCCAGAAATTGATTTTTTTTTTAAATAAACCTTTCGTTTGCTCTTCAATCAGAGTAAAATTCGTAATCATTTTGGTCTGTGTCTTACGGTGTTGGTCTATCATACTCATGTTATGATGTCATTTATTTTTTATAAAATCAAGAGAAATGTGTCGATATCTTTAATGGTTTTTTATTATTCTGGTCGGTCATTATGATCCTCGGTCTGTTTTCATTTTAACCCAGCTTATTATGGCTTTACGGTATAGGAGAGAGTACACCTTACAAGCACGATAGGAATGATTGAGCTGACAAATTGACAATGGAACAAAATCTACAACTCGTCCACTGAGTATCGAAATGTTAACCTATCCCGTAGACCAAGTATAACAAGCTGGAGCTTCAATCATTCTGATTCATCTCGTTCTACTGTGTTCTCACAAATTCATTATATACATTAAAAAAAAAAAAAAACAGTTTCAGTATGTAGATGCTCTTCTTTGTCCGTCGTTCATTCAATATAACTGTAACCTCCAACTGGTTATACTAGTCCATAAAGCCATTGATTTTAATACCAGTTACGATTCTACCAACTCATAAATTCATTTATATATATAACCAGCATCAGATGTTTCGGTATGTAGATGTTCTTGTTTGCCCGTCCGTAATCAATTACTGGGTTGACAGTGGGGCGAGTACGAAAACCCGTCAATTGTTTGTGGCAATTGGAACATCCACATCCAGCTGGTTACCCTCTTTGGTAAAGAAGTGGATAACTAGTTAAGGTTACAATTCCAATCATAATGGACGGGTTGTATTGGCAATGGCCAGGAGTTTCACCCCCTACTCCTTGAACTCCACACGTCACACCAAATACAAATGTATCTCCATCGTTTTAGTCTGCCCGACGTTGCTTGTTTGTGTTGGACATCACCCCACAGACCCCGTCTAGAAATCAGACGATAAATTATCAAGTACCCGAAAATAAACATACAAGATCAATCTTTCCTTTTATAAACACAATATCTTTGTGTATCTGTTTTATTTGCCAAACTATTAAATTCTAGTGGACGAGCGCAATCCGGCCGACCTGAAATGCATCCCCGCCCACTGGGGAAATCGCGTGTACGCAATTTAACAAATTGAATCTAAAAATTGGAAAAGTTAAACTGGCGGAACTAGACTTCCCTTTGCAAAGGGAGGATATGGAAAAAGTTTCGTCCCAATGATAGAAAAGTTAGAAAACGTTTAGATTAAGGACTGAAACGGCCAGTTTATTTAAATGTGAAAAACGATTAAATATTATTTCACATGGCAGATAAATCAGCCTGTTAACAATAGAATGGGACCGTGTTTCCGAACTATGCTAAAATAACTTCTCCTTTCAAAATGAAAAAAAAAAAAATAAATAAATAACTTTAAGAGACATTTCGGAATATATTCCGAGTGAAACTGATTCCCTAGGCTATTTACAGAAGAAGAAGAAATGCCATGGATTGATTCTACGTTCCTCGTATCGAGAATAGAACCAACTTTGCCTAGAAGTAATAAACAATTGCCCAGTACAGGGGGTAAATTTGGAGAACCACACGAGGCACGAGTGGATACGGGCCAATTCTCAAAAACGGTATTGTAATTCTAAATTTATACAGAGCTCGTTAAGTTTTAATTTCAAAATTATTTCGAAAAATATTGGTGGTTTCCCTATCCCCTTATGTCCGAATCTCCGTTGTTATAACATAAATTATTGGAGAATTTATTCATGATTACAAGCTTAAAAGACTGTTGACTCATGGATTATACGAAGGTTCGTCACAAAAGAAAATCATAAGAATAATCGATTAACAGAATTGTAAACTTCAGATTTTCATTGTATTTCGCCAGTCATAAACTACCAACTCGAGGCTAAACTTTCGATGTAGAATGGACGGATTGTAGCTCTTGCTGAAAATCTTCATAGAAATCGTACGTCCAAATTAACGTTGTAACCACCAGCTGGTTATTAACGGCTTTTAAAAAAGAGGGCAACTAATTGGAGGGTACAGTTCATCTCGTTCTACTGCCAACTCATTAAATTCACTTAGTTTGAAGCTATAATTTTCAGAGGTTTCGTTATGTTCTCTACGATCACGATATCTATAACCCGTCTTAACCGTAACCAGCAAGAGGTTACAATCTGGACAGGATACCTTCAAAATTTTATACACGTTTCATTCTGTTTTACCGACCGTTCCAATCACCGAATTTTTTCGAATGCACTGGAAAGAGTTCGATGATCTTGGTGAAAAAATTCAAACCAGAAGGTGTCTATTCGGTGGGTTTGTTTAGTTCTGTTCGACAAACCTTTAAGGTGTTTGTGAAATGTAAAAGCTAATGATTCTACAGTGGAACGAGATTGAAAACTGGTTCATTTTGTATTGTAGTAGTAATCTCCAACTGATCTATGGTTTTACAGAATAGGATAACCAGGTAGAGGTTACATTCTGTATAGGGTACGTAAAAAATCTCAACCATGTTTCATCCTATTTCACCGACCGTTCCATACTTCAATCGACTATTTATCGAATCATTGGAGAAACAGTTCGATGATTCTAATGAGGAAAAGAAAACCAAAATTGTTTTTTATCGTGGGGGATTTCATTTAGTGTTGTTATGAAAAAGTCAGGCGTATTGTGAAATGTAAAGGTTATGAATGAGAACCGGTCCATTCTTTATCGTAGTTGTTGTAACCTCCAACTGGTTATCCATCGCTTAACATAATAAATAAGACAACCAGCACTTGGTACAATTCTAATATAGAATGGTTTTGAGATTTCCTTCATTCTGTGTGTAATCAAACGTTTCAATATTGGAAGAATATATGAACAATAGATATACAACAGATCCAATCTATATCATAATTGTAACCTATAATTGGTTATCCACGGCTAACGGGAATAGGACTCGTTACAAGTCGCATTACTCGTGGATATCACAGTGCAAGTTTACTACAAAATGATTCTAAATGTTAAAAATGATTTTGTTAGATTTTGAAATGAAAACATCTTTAATGAAACTTTCTTCAGGTCGAAATTCCAATTCATTCTTGCAAAAATTAATAAATTTAATTCTATTCCTTGAAGGAAAAAGATGTAGCAACTGTCAGCTTTTCTCAGACGGAGACGACTCTCAACCTACTCCATTCAAGTTAAGAGTGTTCCTCAAATATCAAGTATTCGAAACTCCACGTTGCAACATAAAAATAAACAATTCCAAGCTTTATTGTCTCTAACGACGAGAAGGGTTGGGTATTTAGCGGAATTACAGAAAGCTCCGAGCCTGTTCGTTTCAACGAGGCCCATTGTAAACGGCTTTTCTTCAAAATCGGATCTATTTTATTATTGGAAGGATTATATCATAATCTTAGGGAATGATTCTTATTACTCGTACAGGAGTATTTTAGAAGGACGAGTATTTTCATAATAGGCCGTTAACCGGGAATTTCCTTTATGGCACATTTCGCCCAAATTAGTCTGCGGTATCCTCGGCCCACTTTTTCTACAAAGTACAATAGGAATTTATGCCTTTCACAATTATTGAACAACGGCCGTTTTGGTTCACGTTCGTCCCAATAAATTATCTATTTGCGATGTCATATCAACAGGTGGTCGGTGTTATGAGTGTTGACACTGATAGCATTTTTTTATTTGCATATTTCTACTACCTACGACTCTACTTTCATACTCTTTTCTACTCTTTTTCAGCTCTTCATTGAATAGAAATAATAAAATGTTATGTAAGAACCCTGAGTGGAAGCAACGAACGGTATTCCCATATTACCCGATTATACCACTAAAAACTTCCTCTTGAAAGGTTATCGGTCAATTAGTACTAACTACATTTGCTGACAGTTTGATGGGACATAACAAACATCATCAAGAGTACAAAATAATACTAATCAGATAAGCAGCTTGTCTGAACTGCCTAAAAAACTGAAATCTTGAAATAGTTTAACCATACAGAGTTTCGAAGTCCTCAATTTCACGACAAGGGGCAGAAATCGTAGCTCAAATACCTCAGAACTACACCATATGGTTTAAATTGTAGGCACTTTATAAAGAAATGTCATAACCTTAGCAACCTCCTATAATCATAAGAAAACAAAACAAACATTGGGAACGCCTGCTTGAAGCAAAAAGACTGCTCACCATGCCAAGGAGGAAGAGATTCTCCCTGGACACGCGTCAGTAAAATATCACTTAAAATAATGGGACTGTAAATGACTGTCGATTGTACCTGGAGGGGACAGAGACAATATAGCACATATCAGCATGTGTTTCAAAACACCGAACACAAGACACCTAAAAAAGTCCTTCTTGAGCAGAGCAGAAATGGATTTCCTACCCCTAAGAAGACTTAATGAACTCAAACAGGATGAGAAAAACGAACACTTTTCCTACTACTACTCTGCCATCCAAAGGAAATAGCTGAAGGAAACCCGTTCTTGACCTCGATCCAAACCATTAAGACTTAACCTGCTATTTAAATTCTATCAAGGAAAAAGACATGTCTGCAACTCCTCTAAAATAGCCAGGTTATAGGGAAGACATTCTTGAGCAATGAAGACCTAGATACTCCTGAGAAGTCCTAACCGTCCCTGTTAAATTATAACTAAAAACAGAGGTCTTCCTCTGCGACTGACCAGTAGCAAGTAAAAGGCTATGGCATCTAGGAAAACCATCTTTGAGGCATGTAGACTAGACCTCGATGATGAGACCTTCCTTTTTTGGAGCTGCCCTGCGATAGGTAAGAATAGGCTTTGCTACATAAGAAAGATATACTTGAGCAATGAATAACTCGATACCATGCACCGTGAGAAACCACAACTTTCCCTTTTAAAAGCTATATGAAGAACCCAGAACACGGCAAATGCCTTCCTTATTAGCCGAATGAAATTTCAATAGTGCGTAAGGAAGTCTAGTGCAAGTAAGCAGTGCAAAACTCGATTACATACCTCTAAGAATACCTAACCATACCATTTAAACTAAATGACGACAATAGCAGACTTCCTATGCAACTGACTAACAATGTGTAGTAAAAAACTATGGTACTTTTAGTCCTTCTGCAATCTAGACCTCGAAACCGAAAACAAATCTTCATATCCTTAAATCTTAATAAAGAAACCGGAGAACATCCTACGTAACCGCCCTGCAATAACAAAGATAAGGTTACGGTATTTAGAAAAGCAATTCTTGTGCTGTCTAGATCTAGAAATCATAGCCTTTTGTAGCCCTAACCATCCAATTTAGCCTATATGAGGAAATGATTACTGAGAAATCGTGAGATGCGGTCTAGTGAGATGTAGGTTTCAGAGAAACATTTTCTTTATCTCACGATTTCTCAATAACCATCCAAAAACGGTCACTAATCACCACATATATGAGGAAAATAGAGCACATGTTGAGCACCTTTCCTGCTAAAGCATAGAAATACAGTGGTACCTGGAAAAGCCATTATTGAGGAGTATACATCTTGAAAACAAACCCCCTTCGAAGCCCTAACCATCCAATTATAGCTTTATGAGAAAAACAGAGCCCATCATCAGAAAAGCATTGAACATACTGTGGATGTGTGAAAACATTTTCTAGGATATTTGGAATTCTAGGAAAGCCTTTCCTGAGCAAGGAAGACGTCGATACCATAGCCCATGTATTAACCTAAGACCCTAGTCTCCGGGAGCCTTTATCATAATCCTATTGAGAGAGGAATTGTTTTAATCGAAAAGACCTCACTAATACTACAAGTAATATACAAAATTTCAAGTCAGCCGTACGGTTAGAGAGGGAAACTGAATCAAATTTGCTGTTGCAAATGTTTGATTTAGTTAGTGAATCCAACCGGTTCCTGTAATTGCCTATTGCTGTTATTATTACAGCTATTAACCACGTATTAAGGCAGAATCAGTTATCCATCCATTATTTCACAAATGTAAGGAAAATGGGCAATATTGAAAAACGAATTTATAACTGTGGTGACGTTTTCCGGTCTACATTTGTGAGGGAAAAAACGAGTATTAACTACACATTTATCACAGGTTTTATACCCCTCCTATCTTCAAACTGTAGCACTACTTATACCTTCCATATCACCTACTGTGTGGAACTTGGAACCACTTTCCAGCCGGTGCAATGCAATGGAGTGTTTTGCCGAAAGTACTCGCCCTTTTTTCCCCGTAGTATTTTTTCTATTAGAGGTCTTATCTCTATCAGTAGACCCGACTCTATGCGATGACGTTGTGAGAGTTAGTCTCTAAATTCAAAAACAATTGCAAAGCCAAGACTGATCCATATATTGCATGTTTTCGTAAGTCTTATAAAATTTTGTCCAGCCAAAGGACAGTAACTTGTTCGCCATCACTACTGTAAAATAAATCCACCAACATTGTTCATAAATGCAGGAGTAAAAGTAATATTTTGGTAATATAGGCAGTCTGAGATGAGTGTTCCCAGTACAGATAATTTGTTGTACTTTACAAATATTTTTGTTATTAATGATTGTTTATTAAATGGAATTCTGTCGATTTTACAACTTATACATTACTTTTGTAATTTTTATTAAGAAATAAAATTGTACAAACTACAAGATGTTACACTGATTATATTAATTTGTATTTCATTATGAAACAAGGCCCATAAGTTAAAAATTTATATTCGTAAATTTAAGATGTACATTTGTTGTCCAATAGCATCCTACATCGGCCCGTATATTCTCATTGTATACACTGACTTAAAATGGATCAAACAGTGGGCAAATTTGCCCTCCCTGTGAACATTTTAAAATGTTTATAGAATTTCTCGTATCCAAGTCGGCGAGGTTTTCCACTTTGGGACACTGTGCCGAAGTCAAGTTTGCGGATTTTATAAGGCAGTTGTTTGGAACAAAGCCAGCTGTCGTCCGCCTTTAAATTTAAGCATCGTTGACTTTTTTTTTTTTTTTTAAGTGAGGGGGAGCTAAAGTTTTAGTTCACTATTAAAATATACATAATGAAAAAAACACCGAGTAACAGGGGTATTTTTATTTCATCGTATCGAGTAGGAGTTGGTGAATTCCTTGAACATTTTTCAAAACGACAATAGAAGAGAGGAGAGGAAATTGACGCAAAGAGACGGAGATTCGTAGGAGAAAGAGGAATAGATATTGATCAGGAGAAGAGAGAGGAAGATTGATAACAAGATACAGAGATTAATAAAAAGCCGGAGAGATAGCGATAGATAAGAAGAAAGGAGAGAGTGATGGAAAAAAGATTGTTAGGAAGAAGGAAAGATAAATAGGAAGAAATAGAAATTCATAGGAAGCTGAGAGAGGTAGATGGATATGGAGAAAGAGATGAGGACGAATAGAAAGAATGAGAGACTGATGGATAGGAAGGCTCACAAGAGGGTGCAAAGTCAGATAGAAATATTTCACAAAATTTTGTTCGAGCGATACTGCCCTAAGTGGCCTCTACTGATATTATACACGAATAAAAAAAAATGAACGCCAGTTTCATTAACGAATTAATGAGACGGCATTAAGACAGTTTGAAAATTAATCTTCAGATCTCCATTTTATTTAATTAAAAGTTATGAAAACGGCGTTGGATGAAATAGTAAATAAAGGTTTTTCGCCTGTAAAAAGAAGATTTTGAATGCAATTTAAGATTTCCCTACCCTCGGAGTAATTGCCTATTTCGAAAGCGTTTTAAAGAAAGGTCCTGGATTATTTCTCTCCCCCGGCGTGAAAAATACCTTTAAAAAGTAATTCTACTTGTTTTCAAAGAGAATTTAGCCCAAAGCGATTTTTTTAAAACGGGAAAAAAGTTTTTAAAAAGAGAAGACCTGGGCCGCCTATTTTAAGCCCGATAAACGTTTTTTCCCCCGTAGCATCAGACAAACGTTCTAAATGTGGGTATGCCTCAATAAACACTGCATATTCAGAGGCAAACTTCTATTATCGGTTTATTAATTATTAATCTTCCATATCTACTCCAGCGATGCCTCTTATGCCTCTCTTCGTCTTGTATAGTTTATCTTCCGTGTAAGTCTGATTTGCCCTTTACAGAGTCTACTCTATTCTGACAGGTGTCAAAAGTGAATTAGGGTTTTATCGCCTGTTTGTTCCTGTTCGATTCGTCAGTTATGAAGTGTTTTCACACTTTAAACTGTCTGTGTGTAAATTGCAACTTAATTGTTTCCCAATGACTTTTATCGTGGTTTATTTCCAATGGGCATTTTTTGTGATTTCTTTTCATCATGGAATAATTCTAAAATGGATCGCTCTCCGGGACAAACAAGACAGCAACACTTCAAACTAGTAACGTTACGAGAGCAATATCAAATAATCTTTGTGTTTTTATAAAGAACAGTTAATTAATAATATGGATATGCTATTTGGTTTGGAAACGTACAATTTTTCGTTGGTTTCGGGGTTACTGGGAAGTGCACATGCTTTAGGTTACGTTAAGTGGGGTTTGGTTAGTTTAGGTTGGGTTATATTAGAAAAGACTAGGTTAGGTTATGTTAAGATAGGCTACAGTTGTGTTAGGGCTAGGAACATTTAGGAACATAACTATGTTTTTCTACATAAGTAACAATGATTAGCCAGAATTTCCTCCTTGCTCTTGCTAGGTAATTCCATAAACAAATTATTCGTAATTATAATTATATGTATTCCTCATTTATCCCGTCAGAACGCGTTTTACAAACTGTTACGTTGGGAGTGGCTAGGGTAGGAATGGTTAACATAGGAAGGGTTAGTGTTAGGGGCAGATTAAGTTACATAACCATGATTTAAGTGGCTTTTTTCCTAATTATAAACATAGTGTGGAATGAACAGTGGCATGTGCCGATTCGACAGGGCTCCCACCCTTCATACTCTTCCTGGTAAGATCATAAAACAATTATATCGTAATTAATAATAATAGAATAAGTAATAATAATAATAGTTTCAACTACACTTTGATCTTAGCCAAAAGGCAGAGAAGCGAACACGAACAAACAGCAACAACAACAAACTCTATTTCTTTCATCAACCTACGTCTCTTTTGTTCTTATCAATCTTGATGTCTTTTTATCAATCACCCTCTACGCCCATCTCTTTCTATTATATGTAATCTTTCTTTCTTTCAATCTTGATGACCCTTGTGCCAGTCAGTCTCCATGCCTCCTTTTTCCTGTCAACTTCCATCTTTTTATCTTCCAAGCATACATAAACATGATTCTTTTTTCCGATCAATCTCTTCCTATCAACGCCCGATAACCAGCTGGATTATAAAATGGCAAATATCGACCGGAACCACATTAAAACAAAAACGACAAATTAAGATAACGACGACAAAACAAACCTCAAACCAACGACCTTATAAAAGAGAACTCACAATAATCACACAGACTCAACACTCAAGATGGCGAAATGTCTACTTGGTTATGTAGTGGGCACACGACCTTAGCTTATGCTCCGGTCAATAGAAAAAAATCTCGCAAAAGAGTACAGAGAACAAAATTAAAAGAAAGGGTATTTAGACGATGATTTCGCATTAACGGGGAGTCCATATTCCGTGAGTCAGGTTAGATTAGGAATAGTTGTTAGGTTAGGTAGGGTTAAGATTATTTTAAGGAGTGAATATGAGTTTATTTTTATGTATTTATTTTTTATTCTTACACAGCTCTCCATAATAAATATAAATATCTCAGCACTCAAAGGTAATACTAGACCGTGAAAAATTTGTGATGAGACCCAATGCTTTTTTAATATTAATTAGCAGCATCCACGGCCAAGTTGAAAAATATTTCTAAGGTGCAAAGAGGGTTCAATATTTACTCAATGGAATAATAATTTTAACAATTTTATAAAAGAAAGAATGTCTTTTTTAATGGAGTCAAATAATTCTGTTTTACCACGAATGATTCCGCGAAGTTACATTGTACATTACTTACAGTCGACCAGACTCCTCCATAAAGAGGGAAAAACGGCCTACGTACCTGAAACAGAAAAAAAAGCTCAATTAAAACTTCGAGAACGTCTAATAAAAAAATTATAATAACAGGGCAATCCGGGGACTGGAAAAATTGATAGGAAAATGGATGGAGATTGACAGGAAGAAATAGGGATTGATAAGAAAAAGAGCAGGGAAGTGATAGGAAGATAAAAAGATGCAAGTTGACAGGAATAAGGACGCATGGAGACTGGCACAAGAGTCATCAAGAAGGAAAGAAGAAAGATTGCATTAAATTTAATAGAAAGACCTGGGCGAAGAGGGTGATTGATAATAAGACATCAAGAGTGATAAGAACAAAAGAGACGGAGATTGATAAAAGAAATAGAGATTGATTAGGAAGTAAGAGAGATAGACATTGATACACGCAAAGGAAAGGGAGCTTGATAAAAAGATATAAAGATTTATAAGCAGAGAGGAGAGAGAGAGAGAGAGAGAGAGAGAGAGAGAGAGAGAGAGAGAGA
>CM077100.1:33265700-33298561 GCA_039619505.1 Cimex hemipterus | reverse complement strand
GAGAGAGAGAGAGAGAGAGAGAGAGAGAGAGAGAGAGAGAGAGATTAATAAAAAGATATAGAGATTGACATAAAGCAAGAAATAGAGATAGGTAAGAATACAGATACGTGGAAATGGTGGGACGAAAAAGAGATAGAGATTGATAAGAAGAATGAGAGATTCTTAAGACGTTGAAAGAGGGACTGACACTGGTAGCAACAATGATGGGGAGGAGTTAAGGCGACGTACCGTTCAGGGCATCTTGAGCTTCCGATTTCTTCCTATTTCCATAATTGAGTGCCAAGTTGTTCCCTAAAGTAATTTGGGACTGCATTCCCAAGGTGACAATCCAGCTTCGCCAGATACGTTTCTATGAGAGTGATGCCTGTGCAGCCACTCTATGTCCCAATGATCATTTTGGTCTGATGGTAATTCATATACAATAACTATATATATCAGGGATTGCTTTCAGATCTACCAAATCTTTGATAGAAAGAATACGTAATCTTAAGTAAAATTTAATAATCGAGTTGAGAATGTGATATTGAAGTGAGAAAAAACTTGGTCATGTTAATAAATTGTTGTTAAACAATTTTTTTTTTATGTGTTTCCCCTCTGTCATTATTGATTTGAGGATGTAAAACGCAAAAAATCCCTCTGGAGGGCGAAGAGGGACATAGGGATTTAATAAAGGCGTAACATTAATAAAGCATTTTTCAGTGCAATCAAACTCCGTTGCTAAATTAATTCTTCAGAATATTTTCCGGAATCGGAATTTTATCAAATTGGGCGAAAAGAAAAACAAAGATGAGGAGGGTGAGAGGGGGAAGGGGAAGGGCGAGTGAGTGGAGAGACAGAGGGGGGGGGGAGTGTGAGCTGCTAGAGAGTTAATCTTTTGTATTTTCATCCGAAATTGGCAGAGTCTGTAAACGTTCTCCATTCGCAGCGTCGGCCCCGCTGAGAAAATTAACAACATATTCATAGATTAATTAAAACAGGATGATAACGTACTTGTCCGATCCCGTGTCAAAATTGGCTAGATTGAACGAACAGTTTTCCTACGTGAAACGATTACGGTGCGTCGTCGGCAGAAAGTTAAGTATGTTTTTTTTTAATTAACAGATCCGACGATAAGGTCGTAACGGGGATAGACACGGTTTTAAAACTTTTTGTTCTATTTTATGCCTAATGTATTCATCTTTTTTTTCACTTGGTCGGGAAACGAGCCATATCGCACCAATTAAATCCTATCGCTCGAAGACCAGGCAACCATTTATTAACCACCTTTACCTCTTAACTGCCGACTCGTTTAAGCGGAATCTTAGAACTTCATAATGTCGGCAGGAATTGCCGACATTTTCTGCTATGCCGTCCGATAAAGGAGTCACTTTACTTTTAATTTTTTGGTTCAAGGGTATCAGGGAAGTTCATATCTCAATACTTTTACCCTGAAGTTTTGAAGCACCGTGACTTTGTTATGTCCCCGAATCCTTGAATTTCCAACATGGATATGTTTATGGGCTGGATACACAAATTTTATCGCGACCATTTTCGCGTTACCGAGGAGTGCTCCTGGGCAGTGTTAGATATGGATTATTAGGATATATAGGGTTAGAATTATTTTGGGGAAGGTTATATTAGGAATGGTAAATATCGTATAATCAGTTTTTCGCGGCAGGATGGAAAACGATAGGGGTATTCACGACCTTTGTGTTAACTCTTTTAGGTCTTGTTAGATCGAGAAAAATGATGTCGTAGACTTGTAATAACCGGCTAATTAACACTGCTCGAACTAACAGGTCAGGGTCAATGTTAGATGTTAGGTCGAGAATGTAATCACATTGCTACCCGTTAGGGCGTAGATAAACATGGCAGCCATGAATTTAACAGTTTTTTGTTTACACGTATTTTTAGTTTTACATACGCATTAATTAAATTATACAAATAGATTTCTTTTGTTAATTTCTGACGTGCCCTTATATTCTCAATCATTATAAATACATCCCCTATCCTATAAAGTTTGGAATTACGTGTTAGGAAGGATTAGGGTTAGATTTGTGGATTCGGAATTATTAGAGCCAAGTAAACAATTGTCTTGAATGAAGAGAGTCCTGTGACGATTCGCTTCTTGCTGTTGAGCTCATTAACCAACTGAGAGGTTAGGGTATGGCTTGGAAGCAGTTAATTTAGATGATTCAATGTTTTTTCCGTGAAAGTAACGATAGATAAACATACAGTGGGAATGTCAGGTACCCGGAGAAGTAGTGTTCTCGTGTAAATGGAACTAACCCCAAAAAAGAACCAAACATTGGTCAAGAATTTGGATGGCTTCTCTTCCTGGTTAAGTTCATAAAATTATCCTTTGAATTCCTTATTCTTGGTCTCCAGCGGCAGATTTACAGTTCAAATTTAGTTGTGTTTTATCAGTCTTATGTCACCGTGTGAAAATTGTCTTGGATATCGAGTTAGACTGGTTCAAACTAGAGTGCTCATTCCAAATTGTCAATGTTTATATTATTACGAAGGATGGCATGTTGAATATTCCCAACGTTATTTTTGTATACAACTTAATAATAAAAATATAAAAAGGGGACAGTGCAAAGAACGAGTTGAACAGAGGTTAGGAGTTTTGCCATTAGTTACATCCGCCTACACCTGAGTAGTTTCGTTGTTTATTTTCAATAAGTAAGAAAAATTAAAATGAACCAGGGAAAGAAAAGTGAACATGAAGAATTCTCGCACGTTCGGGTTTTTAAAGCGGCGAACGGGTCAGGTAAGCCGAAGGCCTGGTAAACACACTACATTGGAAGGGGGAAATCATACGGGCAAAAAATGATAAAGAAAAATAAAAAGCACTCAGAAGAGAACAGAGGTTAAAGGAAAGAGTGCGCACGCATTCCTCGAGCTAAGTCGGTCTTCCCACCTGTTGTGGGGACGTCGTTTCCCTCACGTCCTCAGTCGTCGGTGGAATACCGGACGAAGAAGGTGTTTTGTTATCTTTGTCACAATTGAAATTTAAAAAATGATGTACTGTTATAATAAAATAAACCGGTAATTAAATCAAAAGCTCAGTCTTCTGAAACATAGTTTTAATGATGGTCCGTACTTTTGTAAGTGGGAAACGGCCCAACCGATTATCCTTCAAGGAACATTCAAAACTCAACGAATGAATCTGAGATAGATTTGAATTACGTTTTATTTACAATGATTCCAAAAGGATCGATTATCCTTTATACCTCGGTTTCAATCCTTCTCAAAACCATTCAACTACCTTCAAAAAATAAATACTCAGGAATCGATTGAAGGGATCGTTTTTCATAGGCGTCTTTTATAAGAAACTTAAGTGGCGTTGTCGTCATGGTCCGGTGTCCATGCATGTAGGCATGTCGGGTCATGCTGGAAACAATTATAACCCTTCATCATGCATCCGCCACTTCACTATGTCCGCTGTGTCCAATTTAACATCACCTTTTAATATCAAACAGTTTGATGAACCCTTACGTGCATCAAAGATGTTCATAATCAAAACAAAGTCATAAACCTTAATTTGAGGTAATTTCAGGAAACGAGGCTACAGTCACCATAAAAAGTCACCCAGATTGCTAGGCCATCACAAAGGCCCAAATTGCTTATGTGGGATAACATTAGCATCATTAATAAAGAAATTGAATAGTCGGTTAGTAGAGAACACGACAAACACTGGGATATCCAAGCAGAAGGCTAGCGAAGACAGTAGTCTCAAAATCCAATGGGAGAATGAAGAATTTCTTCTCAGCAGAAAGAAAAATCCTAACCATTAACGGGATAAGATCATATGCTCGTCAATTATCATTAAGGAAATTGGACTAGAGGAGTAAAATCAACTGTGTCTTGAGTAAACTGATAAAACAGAACACATCTATGGAACTGCCCTGAAACATATAATAAAAGGCTACGATACGTAGGAAAACTATTTTTGAGTAGTGCAGACCTCGATACCATGTCCCATGGGAAACTGCAGTATTCCATTTTAAACTATGAACGAAAAACAGAGTACTTCCCTGCAACTGCACTAGAATAATAAAAAACTATAGAACCTAGGAATGCCATCCTTGAGTAATGTAGACATAGATACTATACCCCTGAAAAAAATTATATAAACTATATGAAGAAAGCAGATTCTTTACACCTGCCCAACAATACCTAGGAAGTCTAACATACCTACGAAAAGTCTATGCACGAATGCCATTATAGTGCAATTTAGCCCAACCGTAGCGTATAACCCTCAAAAGAACCTAATCATCATATTTAAACTATACGATGAGGAGGTGTCGGTGGCGCTTTGACACGGCGCTTCATCACTCCGTGTTCGAAACTAGCGTCCCAGGATTCGAACCTGACATACTTAAAAATGGGCTTTAACACCGGCAACTCGGGAATTAATATAACCTTGTAGTTGAAATACCGTCGTTAGAAAAGAAAAAAAAAACTACGACTGTCCTCTAAAGGAAGGAATAGGCTATGGTGGCGACTAGGCAAGCCATCCTTGGGCAACGTAGACATCGATGGTATACTTCTGAGAAGCTCCAACCATCCGATTCAAACTACATCAAAACAACAGACCACAACGTCTGCAACTGTTCTGAACCGCAAGGAAAACGCTGTCGTGCCTAGGATAGCCAATCTATTGAACGAACCTAACAATCTCATTTAAACTAAATGAAGAAAACAGACCACATCCGATCAACAGCTAATAACAGATACCTTAGGAAGCCGTTCTTGAGCAATGAACACCTCGATTCCTTATTCCTGGTTAAGTCCTAACCTTCGATTTTAAACTATAATCGAAAAAAAGAAGACTTTCTGTGCAAGTGCACTGAAACAAACAAGAAAATGCTATGGCTCCTATGGACCAATGTAGTCCTTGCTATCATACCTTTGAATGAAACAGCCATTATTTAAACAAAATGAGAAAAATGTATTACACCTACACAATGCCAAGGAATATGTAGGGAAAAAGGCTAGGTACCTAGGAAAGCTGTTCTTGAGCAATGAAATCTCAACACTATACCTAACCTTCCATTTTGAATAATAAATTTAAAAAAATACGACTACCTCAGCAACTGTCTTCCGATATCAAAGAAAATTTAGTGCCACATAGAAAAGCCATGCATGAAAAATGTTGACCCGATACCATACCGCTGAGATGATATAACCACCCCTTTTAAACTATTCAAAGGTAACAGGGGGCATCCTGTAATATTAAAGAAACGGCAATGACACCTAGAAAAGCCATTCTTGAACAACGCAGATCTCGATACCCGTGAAAACTCCTAACCACTCCCTTTTACACTATAAGAGAAAAACTGAATTATCCAAAATTGTCTTATGGTCCTTGTTGACCACACTGGAGTTTTTTTGTTTGTTTTTTTGAAAGCATATCGTTCGCAAACCTCCTAATCTTTACATAATTTCGACAGCTTTCCCACAGCACGCCGTATGCCTCGCGCCTTCTCATTTCACGGTCTTTACATTATTTTAATATTCTTTTTCGCTCTCGGCCGGCCCTCGTTTTTCACGTTTCCATGCCTTTTTAGGCCACCCGTACACAATAATCACATAATGATTTTACCCACCCATATACTCGCCATACACCCACACTACTCGTTAATTTTACGGGGATTCTATCCGCGTACTTCTTATACCTCGGAATCTCTTTTGACATCCCGATTCATTATTATTTCAAAACACTCGAAAATCGCTTTTGAGAACAGCATTAAACGAAATGGGAAAATTGGTTTGCCGAGGAAAATGTTATTAGCGGAAATACTTTTTAAAAGAACGTTGAGCTATGAGGCCTTCCAACTAGTTTCTCATGTCCCTATCCTTTTTCTAACAATAATTACCTAATGTAATTTTATAGATAATAATGTTTTTCTTCAACAAATATTATACATTATGCGAGTTTCTTGACGAGGTGCTACGCATGTCTTTGACAAAGGGCCCAGAGAGCAGACAAATAAGGTTCCCATGTTCTTATGTATTTCAAGGTTATTATATATCAGCCGATTTGTGTTTTTTTTTAAACATAGGATTGGACAAAAAAAAAACAAGGAAAAAAATTATTATTAAGTGATAATATATGCACAAAAAGTACAAAACGCTATCAGCATAGTAGGCCAAAAAATATATTTCGGTTTCGTTTTAAGCAACCTTTCAAGCCCTCCAACACTAAATTGATTAAAAAATAGACGTGTTTAGTCTAGATGAGCTGGGAGAAATTTTTCTCCTCGTATGTACGACTATTGGAAAGCGTTTTTAATTTTTTTAACACATTTATTTATTAAAACTGGTCAAATTAAACCATGTATTAACTTTACAATGACTGACTTAGGATTAAATAAATAACTGGTCCATTCGTCAATGTCGCGGTTTATCTAATTTAGCGACTACAGGAAGTTTCTACAGAACTAAATCATAAAATAATGGCTTAGTCCATTTCAAACGTTTTTTTGCTGACTACATAACAGGCGGCTGGATTCAGTGCCCTCCAACACGAAGTTAGTGCTTGCTAGAAGACCGTGTGATCTTGGTGTCGATATGATGACAGTTTTTCAAAATGCGGGGGTTTGCCAACTTTATTGTAACGATTGCGAGACTAAATATACAGGGTGTACCAACTTCTACAGCCCACCCATTCAATTCGGGAACGTTTAACTTTAACAAAAAATGGTCTTATACAATGGTATGGTATGGTCGGAAAGGATACCAGGAGGCGGGGTTTGTTGGCGCAAGCACTGCAGCCTTCTGGCTTATTGTACCTTCCTAGATCCTTGGTTTAGTCAATAGACTCGATCCTTTTTCTCAGAAGTATCAAGTCATTGACTGTTATTGCTTCAATGTGGTTCTCTGAGTCGCTTTTATGCGTCAGATTGAACCTCCATTGAGCCGTTGCTTCGCATTCGACGATGATATGAGTGGCTGTTTCTTCCTCCTCAATAATAATTTGCAAATGGAATCATCGCTGTATATGCCCATGTTATGTAGATGTTCTCTCAGATGCCAGTGGCCAGTTAGTAGTCCTACCATTCCTCTGAGATTTGCCCTCTCCAATTGTAGCAGTGTTTTTGCCAGTTTTGATGAGGGTTGTTTTATCATGAGTTTATTGTGTCTAGCACTGCTAGTGTTTATCCACTTTTCTCTTTGTTTTGTTTGGATCCATTCTGCGATGGAGGATTCTATGTTTGTTTTTGATATCCCAAGGATAGGTTCGGGGCCTATGTATGGTCTTGCAGATCCTCCTCTCGCCAGTCTGTCTGCTTCTTCATTACCCGAAATTCCCCTGTGCCCTGGCACCCAGGATACCGTTACCTTGTTGTGTTCCCCCAGGTTTTTGAGATTTTGGATGCATTCACTGACTAATTTTGATGTAATCCTTGTACATGCCAGTGCTTTGATAGCTGCTTGGCTGTCTGATCTTATGAGGATTTTTTTGTCAGTGTAACCTCTTTTAAGATTTTCCAGGGCACAAGCATTGATAGCATGTATTTCTGCTTGAAAGACCGAGGTGTACTTCCCTAATGAGTTTGATTTTGGGCTTGTACAGAAGACAACTGATCTTGTCCCTTCATTTGTTTTGGAGTCATCCGTATACCATATCATTGTATCCGATGTTCTCCTGTGTTCTTCCTCTCCTTTATAGTCTGTTGAGATTTTGTAGGAGGTTGTGAATATTGTTTCCGGGACCATGTAGTCTGTCCCCTTTTCTAGTAATGGGTGTCTGATTTTGTCAATTATGATTGTGTGCCCGAATTTTTTGGTTCCTTTCCAATTTAATTGCTTTTGGAGCCTGAATGAGATTTTCCTAGCCTCTCGCTGTATGAATATTTCTAGTGGAGGTAGGTGTAGCAAGATTTCTAGTGCATTTGTTGGGGTTGTTCTCATCGCCCCTGTGATACATAGGTTTGCTAGTCTTTGTAAGCTGCCTAATGTTTGGGTAGTTACTTTTTGTTGAGCTTTGGAAACCAGATTAATGTTTCATAGGTTATTCTGGGTCTTATACAAACCCCAAATTAATTTTGGCAAGAAATCGCGTGGTGGTAACAGATTTAACATAACTTTCATACAACTGGGAATGACAGTAACTTAGCTATTTTAAATGAGAATCCCAAATTTTTATTGAACAATATTCCATTCTAGAGCTTATTTTATGCCATTTTACTGAATGGAAAATTTTGATAGGATCGACCATTTCTGAGTTATGCCCGAAGAAATACGCGTGACGGGGGTAAGTGTTTTGTAACAACAACTCTTACTTCTAAAGTATTTCTTATTATGCCAAACAGCATCTTGCATGATATCAGTAACACTCTGCTTCACGATCAAGCTGATCCTTTGTTTTTAAATTACCCTTTAGGCTGAAGTTATAAGACAAAAAAATCATTCCAGTGTAGTTGTTTTTTTGTGTACAAAACTAATATCGACGCTTTGCTAATTTAAAAAAAATATTTTAACCCACTTTGCAACGTCTTTACACAGAAATTATTGTAGATAGAAATAAGATGGTTTTCTGTTGTTTTTTCTGATTTTATTTCCATGTTATTATGTCATTGGATTCATTTTTTTTAAGCAAAGATCAGAAAATAACCAGCAGAATTGTATTGAACTAATGGTAAATTAAGTCAAAGGTTTTTTTTAAAGCAATTCGGAATTGTTTTAAGAACTCTTTAATGCCCCGAAATACAAATTTTTATGGCAAATAAAAAATACACATTTTTGACCAGCATCCCCGGGGGCAATTTTTCTTCCTCGGGTCTCCAGTGTTCCACTTAAAAAAACATAACTTTTCTTATGATCCAAATTCAACCCATCTAAGTTTGTTGGAAACTTGAATATGTCTACCTTCAAACATAAATAATGTTTGAGTTTTATGTCCTTCATTAGAAGTGAGAAATATAAGGTTGAAAACGACAAAAAATTCTCTAACATTAAATTTATTTTCTAAGGTTCTAATTTATTTGTAGAAACCTGGTTTATTTGTGGCGGCCATCATGTGTATTTTATAGGGTTCTATGTAAAGTTTCCTGTAGACCCTGTACATTCCTTGCACAGTTATAATATTTTTCATTGAGTTTTGAAAAAATAATCTTAAGCAATGGGAAGGCATAAATCCTATGAGCTCATTCGCAAGAACCTTCGGACTAGTGCCTAATATTATACCTAGCAACACCGAAAAAAGGTGATTAAGATCTGTGCTTTAAGATCCTACAGATAAGAGTAAAACTCCAAAAATTCGTACAACAACATCCACCTGCAACTGGATAGGAACACCCCTACAAAACCGGAGAATCACAAGGCCGGAAAAGGACAAAGCCATTTGAATCCGTCTAGCGAAACAAGAAAAAGTTGACTGTAGATAAACAGACAAGGGAATCCGGTTGAATATCTGTTTAGTTTGAATTTCAAACTACGACGCCAAGGGAATTATTTTCTATAAAATCTGAAGGAGCTTTTCCATAAATATTCATAACCGGTGATCCGTATCTTCCCACAACATGGATGTTATTTACAATTGTTTTAATGGACAAAGGGAGAGCTGCCATATTTTCAAGGTCCTCCTGGTGTAAATATTTAATAACTATCCATTTAAAAATATTCAAAAAATTAAATAATTCCATGACTTTTCCCCATCTTGTTGATCTAATGAAAACCAGACGGCTTTTATTTGAGTCCTTTGTTTATTACACTAAGAATCAGGAATCCACCATGAAGAATATGACGGAAGCGATCATAAAAAAAGGCAGGAACGGCTGGGGGCCGGTTCAAGGGCGAGTGAGGGTCCGGATGGAGGGAGGGTCGGTCGTCGGGTCGGAGTCGGACTTCGGAGTGAGATATCCTGGAGCGAAGGTGAGGAGGTGGAACTCGTGTCGGAATTGGGCGAACCGGGGGACGACCTTGGCCGACAGCCGTTCCCGGTCCGGCAGGTCCGTTTTCCTCCTTCCTTTTCAACCCGAGACGCCGACCCGTCAGACCTCCTCTCTTCCCTGTTTCCTCTGAAGATGGATCCACGCCAATTTCAAATGGGAAATTACTTCGCCGAACCACACGGCACTATTTCTGCAACGTCCGCACATGCGTTGCTTCATAAACAATCGTGGATTGTACTTGGCGGTTAATTGCCGGCAAAAGGCCATCTTCTTCATTCCCTGCCAAATGGCAACACTACTTTACAATAACGTTTTTCCATTGAGGAAGAGTTCTTAACAAGAGTTGGTAGTAGACATCGATCATCTAAATGAATTATCTGAAGCAGGGAGATCATGACTTTAGGTTAGATTTGGTAGAAACTATCCCCTCCATCTTTGAAATGTTTGCCCTTTGTAAATCAGGGGTAACGTTTTGTTGAGACATGCTTCTTATTTCTATGTCCCAAACAGTCTCCGAAACCACGTGCATTGTAAGAGCCAGTTATCTGAAGCAGGAACATTATACTAAACTTGAAGGTATCAAGTTTCTGTCACGATCTTTTCTACTAACCTCTCTGCAGCCCTTCCCTTGTATTCCACAGTGGCCTAATTCCTTTCATGCCCTGGTTAGAGATGGTAAGAAAATTTGTTTTTTGGCATTAACAAAGACTTATATAGTCTCGAATCCAAAAGAACCAACTGATCGCACAACTTCTTACCAGTCAGCCTGGTTGCATGTCTTGAAAAAATGCACGAGAAGCTTCTTATCAAACTGCAAACCTAACACTACTACTCCACCACATACCCAGGGGCTAACCCATAGACACCATCCCACCCTGTTGAAGCAGTACCGTCCAGGTGTCTGCTTGAACATCTTTCAAGCATTTGACCGTGGCACACTTTCTGCTACATCTATTATCGCTGGTGTGTGTATAAGAGTGTAAAGGTGTGATGCCACTTTTATACCCGTTTCTCCTTCACTGCAATTACCTTATTTATTCACATATGACCCGGCTTCTCTCCCCTAACAATTGCTCGAAATCCCTCCTCCACAGACTCCCTCAACAATATTATTATACTCACACAAACCACGTAAATTACTACTCGGAACCTAGACAAACGGTTGAACTGGAACTCACTGCTAGAGAGCCGTTCTAAACTGCAATACCTCTACTCATATGGACGTATGATCTAAACCTACGGTGGAAAATTCTGCCTTTCCAATTTACAGTCCTCCCCATTACCATTTCCACCGACCTAAATGACAAGACTATGTGCTAGATCTTGCCAATCCGGATGCCTTACTCCGATTCCAAACTAACCCCACATCTTAAGGTTCCTCTATTTTTCCAATTATCCTATCTACGTTGGTTTTCCTCATATATACACCGAAACCTGTTCTTCCTTCACTAAAATAACCTGTTTTAAACTGAGCCCTTTTTGTTAGGTTTTTAAAACGTAGGAAGACCTCAAGGCGTTCAAGAACAGGGAAGTAACACAAAGGGTTTTCAAGTCTCCAATGGCCCTGATGTGTAAAATCCGGCCTATACTAATTATTATCTTTTTGTCCATTATTCTATCCGTGTGAACTTAGGAGAAGAAAGTTATGTTAATTCTCGACGTAATCGTTCTCACGACGCGGTAATAAAAGGCGAATTAATCCCAGGTGGCACGAGAGGAAAGAAGAAATTTTGAAACCTAACAAAAAATATTCCCAATAGGAAAAAAAAGGAAATTGTATAGTTCAGTTTCATTACCATAGACGTATAAATTCGACCATGAACGTTTTTCTGGATGAAACGAAACCAGTTTCAAATAACATAAAGAGTTAGGCCCTTTACCAAAACTTGGTAACAGTGTGACAGGGTTATATGTCAGTATTACTAGTATCAGAAAAAACTGCTATACAACCACGGGTATATTCAATGACCATCTTTCGTTCTACCAGGAAACCCCCCCCACCAGATTGTCTTATCTAAATGAATTGCAACGAAAGTTAATAGAGGTATCCACGATGTTTGTAAGATGTTAATTCGTGTTAACTCGAATAGAGAAACGCCCCCTTCTTTTCTTAGCATGTTAAACGTTAATTTTCCCGCAATACTGCGCGGGGCGACAAGTAGAAGCAAACATAAAGTTAAAAGTCCTTGACGGCTTGTTGTTGTTTGTTTTGGTTTTCTTTTGGGTTTAATTGTGAGATGCCATAAGTTAATATAAAAGGAAAATTAATAAACTCTTTCATGCAAAATGGTATCCTACGCACTCTAAAACTAATAACACGTGCCGACCAAAATATCAAGCGTTCGGCCTCTTATGGTATCCCCACTACGACAGTGGACATTTCCCGTCGTTTACTCGAAATCGGCCTTTCCTACGATAGCTGCCGGATTTCAACGGCAATGCCCGGCCGCCGGGTATTGATTACTCCTCCCATAGATCGTGTTAAGATTGAAGCATACCTTATTTGATCGCCCAGGCTTTTTGCAACGTTTGAGTCCTCTAGTTTTAAACATCCTTAGTGCTGAATCAGTGTAATTTTGCTAAGGCATCGTCTTATCTAAAGAAAAAGCGTTCCGTCCCGACGAAAGAAGTGAGAACCCGATCAAAACCGTTGCGACGAAGCGAGAAACCAAACCGCCCGGAGTAGCTTCAAGGAAGTTATTATTAAGAACGTACAATGAATTAATTATTGACTAAAAATTTTAATAACGGTGGGATAACGGATGTTCGGGCGAGTTCTCTCTCCGGATCTGGTTTCGAGGAAGTGATATTAGTCTCACAAATAACGCAATTACCTCCGGATCGATAGATTGAGAATAAAAATGATACAGCGATAGATCTGAAGTGGCTTGTCAACAGGTCTTCCCCCGGAGCGGGTTTGCGCTTAACCGATAAGGCCGTTACGTCCCACACTAATCACAGTTATCTCGCAAATTCAAATGTTTGCATTATGTTACGATTGAATAATACGTAAATAAATGTAAATTAGGGGAGTGGATTTTCGAAGGCCGGAATAACTGGGATCGAAAACTCAATAATTCAAAACCTCACGAGTCAAGATCTACGGACGGATATCCTCCATTTATCTCAACAGTGGTTTACGTGCGGTTTTTAAGTAATTATATGTGGTTTGAAATCAATTTTTATATAGTGTGGCAAGATTTGAATAGGTTTTCGGAGTCGAATCTTCAATGATGAAGAGCCTCCCTCATCCGGACGGTGGCCCTTGAACACGACGGGCAATTAATCCCATCTCCCTCCCGTGGGAACCCAACAAATAAATAGCGAAAAAACTCAAATTATTAGATGACCGGCTTTTACTTTTTTATGACTCTTCCAACACTCGTGAATTAAGGAGTAATCGGAAATAGATAATTATCCCGAGCAGGTAGTCTTGAAATTGGTTTTTCAGGGCTTGCCAAGGCTTCCAACACCGAGATATCCGAGGCCAGGTACTAAGGTACCTAGATCGATATTGTGGGTGGATGTGTTCTCTTTTAATTTTTGAAGGGTTTCAACAAACCTTTGCGATGGACACGAGGCTAAAAGTAAAATATTGAAACTGAACCAATTGCCATCAACATGCTTCACAACTGACCCCATCAAATAATGGGAAAACTATAAAAATAAAATTAGGACACCTATGGGTTATTTTATTATTAATTTCATCCTCCAACTAGTTATCCATGGATTTACGAAATAGAATAACCAGCAGGGGATTGTAATTAAAGTATTGAATGTGAACATTTACTTACATTTCTGAAACTTTTAGTTTCAAACATAGTAAATTTATTCTATATGATAATTGTAACCTTATTACTTATATCTAGTATACGCATAGCTTGATACTTTATGTACTTTTGACGTAGGGACGACACAAACTAGTTCAAATATTATTGTCTACAAAGAAACAAAAGTCACATTCGTTTTTGACGCATCCCCGGATACAAATTCTTCAGAAAATCAAAAATATATTTTTCCCTTGATTTTTTCAAAATTCACAAAAATTCAGATTTACAGGAAACTTTACATGCGTTTAGAACTTTTAAAACTACAAATAACGACACTGGCCTCAGTAAATAAATAGGGCCTGATAAATAAAATAAAACGTTAAATTTGCTCTTGTCCCTTTCATCCTTATTTTTATCACTTACAATGGCATAAAACTCAAACATTGTTGATACAGTCTAGCTTTCCGAGTTTTCGCCTTCAATTTGGCTTCTTTTTCAAAACTTTTTACAGAGAATTCTTAGCCTCTTTTTGTGAAAAAGATACCACGATGATCAGGATGCTCAGAAATCTTCGGACTTCTTTCCGACCGTTTTCGCCCCGAAGGTCACTAATAACATCACGTACAGAATAAAAAATGACGAGAAGGGTCCAGGGTTAATAATTAAAATGGGAACCGAGCGCAGTTTGAATACTTCATCCCGATGCCGATAAAGCTACCGATGCCTTGGTCAAATTTAAAGGGCGTTGTAACAATCGAAAGGGAATAATGAAATTGGCATTCTGATTCAAAAACCGTGCCTTTTTCATGCAATTACGGCTCCGAGCTACGATTGTTTTACTGGGGCCCTTTTATTACTCGGATTCTCAATGGTCGTTTTGTTGAAGCCATCTTTATTGCAGTGAAAAAGCGCGTTTTAAAAGCATCTGCAAATACTATTGGAAGGATATGTTGTTCTTCATATCAGGACGCACGGATGAGTCTGGTTTTGATAAAATGTCTAATAAAACAGAAAATCCAGTAGTAACAAAGTGTAATATTTTCTATATTATTGGTCGGCCTTTGGAATTTTAGCCTCGAATCTAGGTGCAGAATGCCCATTGTCGCACGTAATCCTTATTCCAAAGGAGAGCCGAACTGGAAATAAAAAGGGCCCTGATGCGAAATCCACCTTCCTTTCACAACGCAGAGTATCCAATGGGCCAGCTGTACAGTTCACGTCCGATGCGGGGTGGAGGATGTAAGTAATAACATATCTTGAAGAGGTTTAATTTTCAAGAACTCACCGGACTCCGTGTAGCATCTGGTCTGCCCTCATTTCCATTTGAGAGGCGCATATTTAAAAAGGAATACAAACGGTATGAGTTCGTTGCCTTTTTCTCAGCACTAAGAAACTTGTGAACGATTTTTCTTTTGTTTATTATTATTTATACGACAGCGTTAGAGTAGAAACAACTTTCTTATCTATATTGAATTTATTTTAAAAAAACAATTCATTTTCCTCACATTCCCACTACGGAAGGTCTTTAAGAGTTGAGTACAAGAGGAGTCTGGCGAAGGCGTTGGGATGATGGTCACAGGGATTACAGGTCTTAGGGAATCTGGCAGTATGGAGTCACGCTGACGGCCCACAATATGGTAACCTAAAGACACAAAAGTAGCAGGAGGGTAGACCGAAGCGTACTATCGATTTTCCGGAAGCAGGGTTGAAATGGCAGGCGTACAAGGTAACATCAGGCAAGGAAGGTCAGAACGTAATAAGGCCGAAAGGGTACTGCGGATATTCCAGAAAAAAGGTTAGATCGACCAGGGATACAGGGTGACTTGAGTCAAGTATGAAGGCAAAAGAAGAGGAGCTGCGGATGTTCGGGAAGGCGAAGCCTACCGGATAACTTTGGACAAGGAATGTAGGAAAATAGCTGTTCTTTTGGAAAAAAGTTTAAAGTGACCATTGGAACTGGGTGACTACAGGCAAGGAAAATTGGACGGTAGAAAGACAGAAGCTTATTACGGATATTACCGGAAAAGGATTAGATCAACCAGGAGTACCGGGTGGCTTAAGGCAAGAAAGGAAGGCTGAAGTGTATTGCTCATCTTCCGGAAGTAGGTTTAGAGTGATCGGGCACACCTCGAGTTAGAGCGATTCTTCGGATGAAATCGGTTAGGCTGACGATTACTCGCTGAGATTTAGTTTCAGATGATGCTTCTTTTAAGAACATATCCAAAAAACGGAAGATCCAGGAGTCACTTATTGGGATTGCAAAAAGGATGACATACTTTGGAATATGTAACGAATATTGCATCGAGATTGATGGAAGTGGAAAGTGTAAATGAAATAGAGTGGTATCAAGGATCTAGCCTTGCTAAACACTTACTTGTATTTCTCTTGCACAAAACTTCGATAAACGTAAGGTGTTCTTGCGGGTCGGAGAATATTGTTGCCTACGGTTGCACTGGTTCGCAATAGTTACTTTCCTGATTGGAAATATTTTCCGAGACCAATTCCGTCCCAGTTTTAGCCTCCAAAGATTGAAAAGACTTTAAACAATTCTCTTTTTATAACTTCACAAGCGGTCTTAAGATATAAGGAGTTTCTATTATAACGACACTTTTTAAATTAATTTCCTCCACAAGGGCTATGCAAAAATGTCTCATTTCGACGCTCAAAGAATGTAGTATAATAAAATTACGGGATTCATAGGGTGGCCCAAGTTTTTCCCTGAACCTCTTAATGAAATCTCCCGAGTTGGAGCAAGTAAAGAATGACGTGCCCGGAGTTTGGCTCATTTTTTAAGTATTTTGTAATATATTACTATTCATCAACTTTCATATTGTAAAGTCAGTTTTTTAAAATTAAAACGTAGCTGAAAACGTTTTAATTTTGTTCATATTATTTTCTTCGGATGCACGTGTCATAACTCTTCACAACCAGGCCTTTAATAAGATATCTACAATTCCCCGAAAAGCTCAGTTTTACTTTGCAAATTTTCAAATAGTAAAAGTGTGGTGGATTATTAATCATTTTTAAAAATGATATAAAAACTGATTTGAAAAATAAGCCGAATGGAGACTTTTGGGTCATACGACAAAGAATTCAGCTTCGAAGTATTTGAAAACAAACCTGCATTTATGTTCGTTTTGTCGTAACCGCTTATAATAACAACAAAAATTTTCAAGCTTAACCACTGGAGAAATGTTTTATCTATGAATTATAATAAAATAAAAAACATTTATCTACGATATGTTTTCGCGCTGCATTAATATAAATAACAAACTAGATCAACTCAAAATGCCTAAATACACTTCAAAAAACCTAGGATCTAAAGCCGTAGGTCAAGAGGAATTATATAACGTGGTACTAAAATCCTTTTGTGGGATAAATAGAACATGCATTAATAACAAGAATTTTGGGTTATCTACTCGCAAAACCAACAGGACAAAGAATTCTTTTTCAAATTAAAGGGACAAAAGGGAGACTAAAAAGGGACTACAAACCCTTCTAGATTACTACTTATGGAAAATCAGGTCTTAAAAAAAGAACTCGAGATCGACTGTATCTGGAGGGGCTAGAGACCACAGATCATATCTCTGGAAAAGCTTCCAATATAACAAGTGAAAGGCCTATGGTAACTAAGATTTGTGACCAGTGTAAACCTTGATCCCTGGGAATCTTCCTTTTTAAACTTTATGTGAAAGAAAATATCCTCTTCAATTGCACACCAAAAGCTAGGAAGAGGATATGGAAAGTCATTTGTGGCCAGAGCAGACCTCGTACCATACCCCTCAGAACATCTAACCACTCGTTTTAAAATATACAAGGAAAACAGAACAAACGTTTTGCGACTGGCCTCCTAAAGTTAGGAAGAGAACTAGGCAAGCCCGTCTTGAGCAGTGGAAAATGTTGTTGCACCTACGGAAAGGCATCCATAAGCAATGAAGACATCGATACTGTACCCCTGCGAAACCGTATATATTACGGCCGTATATTTGTTATATAAAGAAAACAGATGGGACCTTCTGCAAATGCCGTTCGATTAGCTAGAAAAATGCAATAACAACTAGGAAAGCCATTCGTCACTAGTTTACAGCTCGATCCCATACCCTTGAGATCACATCACCATTCCAATTGAACTATACAAAGAACTATACAAGTGAGGACACCCTCTGCAACTGCCCTGTAATAGTAAACAAAAGGCTACAGCACCTAGGAAACTGAGCAGATACAGCTTAACTCATTAAAGAAACTTAGGTAGGCCGTCCACTGGAGCCGTTTTCGGCCGAACTAGCTCGGATAGGGCAGGACGATCTAAAAGCGAAGAAACGAATGAAGCACACGTCCATTAGAACCAACATCCATTTGTGCTGTGTCATGAACTGACGAAAATCGGCTACAGTGGACGACGGCGTTCGGTCTAATCGTTGTAATTCGGTTCCAAAGGACGAGAAGCCTTAAACCTGGAAAAGCTCGGACCAAAACTTCCTATCGATTACACAAATTTGAAAAATGGCAAAAAGGAGGGAAAATGCGGTTGAGATAGTAGGTTGGTGTTCGAGTGGATCGAGGTCAAGATAGCTCAAGTGGTAGAGCATCGGGTGTCTAGCCAAAGATCGTGGGTTGGAATCCGGCTCATGCCATTGAGTTTTTATCTGAAGTAAAAACCTTAATTAATTGTAACATATTAATTGGTCAAGCGGACCCCGAAACTAGTGAACTGAATAACTTTAAAATGAAGTATACCTTTACTAATTCTCTCCGTGGCCATTTTATTTGTCCCCGAGAATCCAATCCGACTACACGACATTTAAAAAATGGCAAAAAGGAGCGAAAATTCAAAAGGTGCGGTTGATATGGGAAGTTGGTGTCCGAGTGGATCGAGGTCACGATAGCTCAAGTGGTAGAGCGGCGGCGTATCTAGCCCAAGATCGTGGGTTCGAATCCCGCTCGTGCCATTGACTTTTTATCTCAACTAAAAACCTTAATTGATGTAATGTACTAATTGGTCAAGCGGACCCCGAAACTAGTGAATTTAATAGTAATGTTGCTTTTACATGAAATTCAATTGTTTTATTACCCATTGTACATGGATCGGATTTTTATGCTATGCTTTGCCAAGAAATGATGCCCCATGTCGTACACGTCCGACTTAATTTTAAGCAGTACATGGCCAAAGACAGATTGTTGAGAGCGATAAAACCGCCAGCTGAATTTCTGCAATGGGTCTCGCCATTATTGGCTTAGTGTGGCTGTTTTTCAAAAGGCAGGTGGAAGAAAGCAACACGGCGTGTCGGAGGTCTTACGGTCCCGTCCCTTTTCTGGATTTTTTCTCTCCGTAAACAACCGATGTCGATTTTCCTCAATTTTGCAATTTCAAAAAGCAGTATAATATTTAAAATATAATATTGTTGATTGACAATTCCTATAAACAAAGCAATAAGGCGGCTTGAGGTTGCTTGAGAGTGGTTACATCTATCTAATTTGCTAGCACTACTAGTTCAGAAAACTAAGTAATAACTTATTTTCATAAATCCGAAGATTAATTAAAGATACAATCCTGTTTTCTATACCTGCTGTTATAGAATGACGAAGATTTTTATGTTTATCCACCAGCCCGCTGTACCTAAGAGGATGGACTCTACACCGGCGGACCACGCCAATTAACTAAAATTTTGGCTCTCGAAAAGGGCTTTATGCATAAAGCTTTCCTCAGACCCTATTCGTCTTAAGATGCGGCTTGAAGGAAAGGTAAAAGAAGATTGCAGAAAACGGCTAATAATAGACCCTAGAAAGAGAATGCTCTGCTTTCTATACCTGCTGATGTAGGAAGCCCTTGAAGTTAACCAGCTGGAGGTTATAATTCTGATATGCACAGGAAAACGACGGTGTGGTGATTGGGTCAGATTCGTGTTTGCACACAATGGATCAGTTAACAGTGAAACGAGATCCATTTTAAATTGAAATTGTAACCTCCAGATGATTATCCTGCTGGTATAGGAGGTCGTTGAGGATTCAAACTGGATGTTAAAATCAGCTCAACCTCCAGCTGGCGATTATCAAATATGAACATCTACTTATAATACTGGAGCTGACGATTACAAGCATTATTATTGCATAAGCTAACAGTGGATGACCTACATCCACATGAGCTACAACCCGTCCATTCGCTAATGCATTGCAACCTCCAGATGGATTTCGTGAAGTCATTGATAAATAGATGGAGTGACAATTATGATATAGCACGGACCGGCTGTAGATCATAAATTGAAACCTGATGAAGGAATAGCGTACATTGAAATTTTGTCACGTTGGGATATTAGCGTCGCTTGTGTTGGTATCCCCAGTGATATAAGTTTAAAATGTAATCAGCAAACCAGCGGGGAGGGGTTAATCGGTTAAAATACAAATTCCTCCAAGGTGGTTAAAGGAGAAGTCGTAGGAAATATTTGAAAGCTGGATAGGTCAAAATTTATTTACACCAAGTCGAAATTACGTTTAATTCGGGGTGCGGCGAAATGTTGTACGAAAATAACCTCCCTCGCATGGCCGTGTCCCTCAACACCACCCTGATATTTTTTGTCTGTTTCTGAATGCAATCATAAATCAAGGGCCGATCTGCAAAATGAGATATAAATAGAAAAAAAGTAATGTCGCGCTTCCTTATCAAAGATAATCTCTTGGGCTCTAGAGGCGTGAAAAGGGAATTAACATAATCCGGCAATAAAGGGATAATAGAAAAGACTGTGTAGAGAGGGTGTCTTTCATCTTTGGAAATGTTTCATCAGCTGTCCATATGCTAATTAAGCAAACTGGTCTTTTATGGAAGGTTGGGCCCTTTTTTCCTCCAAAACGGTTTTTTCAAATAAACCACATGGTCCAATACCTACATTTAAATTGGACAAAGAATAACAGAAGAAAAATGTTACGATAATCCAATTGAAGTAATTAATTGGAACCTCGGCGGTTATATGGTCGTAATAAGTGAAATTTATATACATGCTTTTTTGAATTACCGTTCTTTCCAACAACAAATATCCTGCTTGTGTTATATCTAAAAATATGAAAAAACTGTCGTACTAAATACAAAAAAAGGCTCTAAAACAACAGTCTACTGCCAATTTTTATAATTAAATTAACCATGATCGATTGACCTGCCGTGTGATTCAGGACCCTTACATGGTATTGGAAAGGTCATTCTCCTAAGACTGCAGTATCCAGTCAGTAGTCCTTTTGTAAATCTGGCCCAACACTTCATAGATTTAGTAGTTCCCGTACAGCGAGTACTTACACTAACAAAATTTTTTTCCTTTTTTAAGGATCTGCTTTTTTGGCGATTTTGGTATGCCTGGGTTATAGAAATCTTCATCAAACTTTCCTTGGTCAATTTATATTTTATTTATGGTAAGAGTACTCAACTGGAACCATATCAACTCCACACCATTTGGAGAACACACCGTCCAACCATTTATGGTTCGATCATCCAAGTCTTCTATCCAATCATTAAATATGAGACATGACAAATGTGTCCCCTCACAGAAAAACCAGCGAGATCGTTAGGCCCAAAATGATAATAAATAAACCTCAACATACTTCAATTTACGCTTAGATGTCGAGTATGCATAACTAACATGCTGTACGAAAGTAGAGAAACCTCGCAGTTCCATTGCACACTAGAAATTGAACGAACAGACTAAAGGTAATGAAATCCCAAAGAAGTATTGGACACCGGAGAAATGAAGACGACCTTTATTTGGGTACCAAGGCTTACTACAGGGAGGGGCGAGACAAAAAGACTTAATATTGGGCAAAGGAAAGTTCCATAAGGAGCCTAGCGGACCTGAAACCTTTACGTCATCTATATTACCAAACCCCAGATCGATCAAACAATGGGTTAAGAATAAGTTTTAGGTTCAATGGAAATTATTCTTAGGCTGTTTATTAACGGTTTTACGATACAGGATAACCACCTGAAAATTACAATTCTGGTACAAAATGGAGGACTTGTACCACTCATTCCACCCATAACTATTTCTAATCATTTAAAAGCGTAAAAAATTATGAATGCCCATTACATTTAAAATTTGGTCTTCAACAAAATAAATTTATAATTCTTTGTTTAGTAGAGCGGAACTTCTACTACCCGCCAATTCTGCAATACAACTGTAATCTCAAGGTGGTTATCCATGACTTTACTACACAGCGAAATCAAATGGAAGTTTCAATTCTGATACAGAATGGATGACATGAAGCCTTGTTCAACTGTCAACTATCTCAAATTATTTAAAGGGTTAAAAAAGTTGTAAACTTGTAATACATTTGAAATTTGGTCTTTAACCCTTTATGAGTTTTTCGTTAATAAAATGAATAAGATCTAACACCCGCTCATTCTACATTACAATTGTAACCTCCAGCAGTTTAACCTAACAGAAGCGGTTGGACTTCTCTTCATTTGGCAGAACCAGCACTGAAGACGGCGAGAAGCTGAAATGCGTCTAAAAAACAGTACAAATCGGAAACGTACTGAAAAACCGGACTTGATGGGATTTGAACGAAGGATAAGTAAAATACGAGCATACATCGTTCCACTTGATAAGATGAGATAGAATTTATCACGAAACGCTATGGGGGAGTGCACTGGGGCTTTGTTTACTTGTATCGTTTTTGTGCGCTGGATGAAGGCACATCTGCCGAACTATTCTTCATCCCCAACCGAGGCCCGGGCGGGAGGAACGCGAAGACAATTATCATAAATCTGATACACATCATCCCCTTAGCGCGTGTGGCGAGGAACGTCCCAGAGTCGATTTAATTTCAATATTGATTTTTCATATCCGTGGCATCTTTCTTAAAACTGGACTGCAAACACAGCATATTGCGCAGTTCAACGTCCTTCAAATACAAGATTGCACATAAAAACATAATCGATCTAAAAGAGGCGAGAGAAGAATCAATAGTAAACAACTAACGGCCCAAGTGTTACTGTTTTTACTGGATTTTGTCCAAATAAGCTGACAAATTATGTTAAAGCTTAAGAAAAAAACACCATGGAAAACCGACCTGAAATTTACTGTCATAGCCTATTCTACTACACTTGCATATAATTTTACTATATTTTAGCATTTAACTTTGCTGTCATATTATATAAAGAAGCATAATTATTCAGACATCGTGAGATGCGGTCTGGTGTGATGTAGGTATCAGAAAAACATTTTCTTTATCGTGCCGACGTTTCAATCTTTTATTGAGATCATCTTCAGAGCCTTGTGTTGTCTACATTTCAGCAAAAAATTGATGGCCGATGCGAGTTTCTTCTCATTGTTGGCGATGTCCTTCAGAATACTTTTAGCTGTGGGTCCGTATGTAGATGAAATTTGTTGCTGAAGATGATCTCAATAAAAGATCGAAACGTCGGCAAGATAAAGAAAATGTTTTTCTGTTACCTACATCACACCAGACCGCATCTCACGATATCTGAATAATTATCCATTAACGGTCACTAATCTCTACACATAAAGAAGCATCTTTGAATTGTTGATTATTATTTACACTTATATTTTCGGTTGGAATGTTTACCAGTGGAAAAGAGCGTCCAACCAGGGTGTTGTAAACCTGTTTCACAGTGTATTAACATAAACCGGTACTAAATCCATAAAAACAGCATAGAATTGTGACCCGAAAACCAAAATCCGAAGGGGAAACAATCTATTTCGGGGCTAAACTGAGAGTGAACCTTGTTCATAAATGGCTACTAAGGCCATTAAAAAAATTCGACTGCCTGATCCAGACCTCGGCCAAACGTTGCGAAAACGTACAATTAATTAAGGTTTTTAGTTGAGATAAAAAAGTCATTGGCATGAGCGGGATTCGAAGCCATGAACTTCGACTTGATACTCCGCTGCTCTACCACTAGAGCTATCGTGACCTCGATCCACGCGGACACACTAACTTCCCATATCAAACGCACCTTTTGAATTTTCCCTCCGTTTGCCATTTTCCAGTTACGAAAACTCTTGACACCATCCAAGCTGAAAACTGTGCAGGATAACCGGCTTGAGGTTACAATTCCGATAAATAGACCCAAATGGTGGCCAAACAAATTGATAGTTGCTAGGTTTGCGTCCTAACTGCTCCTATAAGACAGGAATTACATAATTTTGTAAGTACTACAAGTCCTAAAAATTCCGACTTTCTGCTTTTCTACTTCATCAATCTGAAAGAACGGGAAAACTTATAATAGGCCAAGGAAAGAGAACTCACTGCTTTATATTTCTGCTGTTCGAGACGGTCCTTGCGGATAATAGCTAAAAGTTACAATTTTGGTAATAAGAGAAAAATGGCGATGGAACTGTGAGGTCTGATTCGAATTGAACACTTTAGCCCTCCTCTATTTCTAGAATACTGAACTAAGTATTAGCCCAGAAATACCTAATTTACAGACCCGCTGGTTAATTTATTCCTCTTAAATCTTAAAGACCGATTAAAAACCTAATGATTAGTTCTACTAATGCTTTGCTTAAGATAACCAGCTGGAGGTTCCAACTCTCATAAAAAAAAGCCAAATGGCGGCAGAGTGGTTAGGCCCGACGTTAGCTGTTCAGATCCATCTTTGCACCCATCTTCTTCAAATATTCTACACTCCTATACATACTTTCTTACTTATAATACGCCAGCCATCATAAATTAATGTCGCATAAGAAATAAGCTTTCTTTTCCTGAAACGCTGCCTCCAGATGTGAATAATCCGGTCACATAATAGCATTTCAAAGAAGCGTGGCGCCAAAGATACAATAGGCTCCCAATTGACTATCACAAGGGACGAATTTTATACTACGCGTTATAAAAAATATATATAAAATAAATAGATAAAAAAGAGTGAATAGAATCGTAACAGATTCGGTTATTACAGGCCGAAAAAAGGCCCGGAATCCAGAATTGGCGTTAAGGCGGCGAAGGACCCCTTTGTCAAAAAGGTGTCGGACGGTAAACGTCTCGGCAGGGCCATTTTCCCTTCTGCGCCACTAAAACCCAGTTGCGCAACCCAAACCCTAAATAAAGCTTTCGATACAGTTTTGCGGAACCCGCGTGAAATCCTTTCCGATATGATGCCCTTCACTAAACACAACCGAGACCATCTTATAACGACGTTACCAAATGATCCGAACAATTTCGGAATCGAGACATAATATGCCACTTCAAACAATGAGTTTAAAATTTCTTTTATTTAAAAAACAAATAGAATGTTACCAACTCCACTATTCGGAGAACATACGGATGAAAAAACCTATGCTGAGGTCTACATCTGCGATAGAAAAAGCCAAGGCCTGAAAACAAGGGAGTCCTTAACTGTGAAATCTCATAAAATCCTTAAGAACGAAGAGCCCTAGACAAAGATGAAACTAGCACAATATAACCAACATTGGAGCAGCGGATAAAGCCGAGGACGATTCCTAGTGATCTAAACCTTCTTCATTCGATAGCCACTACTCGGACTAATAAACGACTTGGGTAGAAAGGTCCGGGGCTGTATGGGATTGTGATTCATCAAAAATCATCCAAGCCAATTAACCCAAGGTCAGTTTTGCCAATTGGTCAAATAGGATAGTATGCCACTGTACGCCAATCGGAAACTATGGGTAGTGAAAATTGTGTCACAGAAATCCAGAGGCTAGGAATTAACAATAAAATAATAGAAATCTACTAATTTTAGTTGGAGCTTTTGAATAGCGCGAGAAGATATAACCCGTCGATTCTGTAACGGGATTTAACCTCCAACTGGTTGCCCAATTTCCTAACCATTGATATCCGGCTCGAGGTTTCAAAATGAGTACGATTTGATTTAATTTGCTGCAGTTAATAGAAGTCTCAGCCTCGAAGGGCTTCAAAACACCTCTGGATTTATGGGGCTGCCTTTAGTCCGAGTAGATGAGTATCAACTTACTTGGGATGGATGATCTATGCAATATATATTCTATTTCTCCAAAGAACCGACAGAATTTAAACGAAACGAACTATTGAAAGCGGAACTGTACGAAAGGAAACTTAGGTCAAAGATCAAAATAGGTCTCAATAATCAAGGCCGAACAGAAAAATTTAGTACCTATACAAAAAGAAAAATAAAGGGAAGTATCAGTGCATCTCCAAACTAATATGAACCTCCTCTTTTGAACCAATCTATGTCTTTCAAAAATTAGCTTTGCTCAAGCGAGGTCATCATCCTATAAGTCTGGTCCAAAACAGTTATAAAATCCGGCTAGAAGGAAGCCCCAAAGTAGGTGTCCAACAACTCAAGACACTAGGAACTACACGCACTTGAGGCCTTCCCATGGAATAATAAATATCATGTGACCAGAAATATGCCTAAACCTTCCATTATATTATTCTTCCGATCTTTGGTTCTTAGATCAATCGTGCATGCTATTATGCCTTGGATATTACAATACTATTAAAATTCCTTTTTATTAAAGGAGTAATTCTCCCAAATGCCAAGCTTTGTTGCAAACATCGAATGAGGCTTCTGCAGTGAAATGGCCCCCTGATCTCCTTTCTGTGGATATCGGTATGGAGAATAATGAATCATTTACTTCTTCCAACTTTTGTATTTAACCGAGTTAAACTGTAAACTGATTTTGTTAAAAAAAAATCCAGGCAGATAGAATTGATCTAGATCTTGATATCCCGTTTTTTAGTCATTTCACTTCAATTTTTTTTTCTTTCCTCGAGACCGGGGAATTGCGGTGTACCTCCTACGTTCGGCAATAACTCAACGGGAAGTGTAAACCAAAGGGGGTTGCAACGGCTCCCCGTTTGGGGAGACTAGCCCTCCAATATGTAAACAAGTGCACCCTCGCCAACGCGTGTAAGTGCTTTCGTGAAGAGGAAAAGGCCCTGTTTGTTTTATCCCGAGCCGGAGGGAAACCGAAGTATTCCTAAGTCCTTTTGAATTAATATCCCCCCCCTACGTTTCCTGTTGGCGGCGATTCTTTTCGGCCGTAAACTATTCCATCCGGCGAAGTGTTCCGGTCGTGGCGATGTTAAGTCATCTGGCGGAATAACACATTCAAAACGTATTACAGCCAGGCTAATCGCTATCTCCGTTTATCTATCATCTTCCAGGTCTGAGAAGGCAGGAAAAGGGCGAGAACAATGGCGGTTTCGTATACGAGGTGGGTCCTAACCAGATCTGTCCGTATAATTACGGATCGATATTCTTAGGAGCGAATTTCACAGCCTCACCTACCCACCCCAGCCACAAAATACGCAATAGAGTTTCCCCCTGAAAATTTTACTGCACAATTAAAATTAATACTGCCGAAAGGGACTTCGAACAATCGGCCTCGAGGCATTCCGGGGCAAAAACCGGGATAAACTCATTACCGTCGTCGTGAATCACCTTTCATTAAAATTTTCCTAAGTGCCACCTCATCTCCTACAATTAAGTGCATTCAATTGCAAAATTCTGTACCAATCAATTCACCCTGCGCAAAGGAAGGGTAAAGGCAGACGCACTGGCCATACGAGCATCTCCAGGACTATATATAGGCACTGAATCGCATAACAAAAACGAACACAGAATCTTCCATCATAAGAGGTTCAAAAAAGACAAAAGAAGATAAACTCAAGGGGCGCTACACATTACTGATAGGACTATTAACCAGTCCCTGGCATCTGAAAGAACATCTATACAAGTATATAACACAAATGGGTAAATATTCAATGATGACCCCATTTGTAGATTATGTTATGGGGAGAAAGAAACAGTATCATATCTCCGAATGTGAAGCAACTGCCCAATGGACGCATAACCTGGTTTACAAAGAAAACCCAGGAAAAGGAAATTGTAATTACGTCTTAAAAGCAGGATCGAGTCTACAGACTGAACTAAGGAACAAGGAAAATACCAGGATGGGGGAAATAAACCATACTTCTTTGTTACCTTCCAACATCATCATCCTGGGCAGAATTACACACTGAGATGGCATGATCTTGGCCGTAATATCTCTCGTGACCTTGAATTCTGGATTCTTGTTCTGCGATTGTTGAACAGGAGGTAGTCTGTTCCGTTAATATACTATTAGTATAAATGGGATTAATAGGGCTTCTCAGGGGTCTGTACATATTCCAAGAATAACATTCCTAGGTGCCATAGACATTTCCTATGTATTTCAGGGCAGTTGCAGAAGAGACCTGTTTTCTTTAAACAATTGAAAGGGATAGTTATGGCTTCTCAGGAGTATGGCACGGAGGTATACGTTGTTCAAGAATGTCCTTTCGTCGTATTCATAGCCTTTTCCCAGCTAAGGCTTGCAGTTCATAAAATGTGATCCGTTTTCTGCACATAGTTCAAATGGGATTGTTAGTGGCTTCTCAGGGTATCGTATTGAGGTCTAAATATTGAGAGAAATGGTTTTCCTAGTAATTCTAGCCTTTTCCCTCCTATATGCCAAGTGCCCCGTCTCTTCTAATATAGTTTAAAATTGATGGTTTGGGCTTTTCATGGGTAGGAGAATGTCCAATAAGCTGCTGGGATTTTTAGATCCTTTCTGTCGAATGATTCCTCTCTCTCGTCGGTTGGATTTGCAAGTAGTCTTTTCTCTTAATCATGGCTTACGTTAACAGTCCACAAAAGGGATTTGTGTGTTGTTCCGAGTTTCTAGTTTTAATCATTGGGGATGATTAAACAAAGCCAAGCAGTAACAACAAAATGCATGTCTATTTAGGCATGCGCATATCGAAAAGAAAAACATGAGTAGTGAACAAGGGGTTCAATAACCCAGGAAGAACAAGTCAGGTTCCTAAAAGAACCAGCTACTTAACTATCCGAGCGTTGGCTAACATTAGCTCCACTGGCTTTAAAATTAGGCTATTATAATTATAGACGTTCATTAAATAATTAGGTACAAGTTTAAAACAGTGGAATCGACATTTGGGCGTGTTATCATCGTTTCAGGGTTTATCAGAACTTTTTAAAAATCGTTGGGAAATTGTGTAAAGGGCTCTTTCAATCTCTGATCCGCTGAGTTTCGCTAGAGTGTAGATTTAGTTGTACTTACTATACTCTACGAGTCAAGAATTCGCTTCAAATTACTTACCTGAAACAAACATAAAATTGTGTAAGAACCTTCATTAATTTGACAAATTCAGACAAACTTTTTTTATTTGTTTTAAAGGTCTTGTGTTTTATCGTATCGGAGTCAGAGCATCGTCCTAAGCCGACCGATTCGGCCATCACCATAATTTTTGTCGTTATAATTTGATTGTGCGTGTCTGTTATAGTTTAACACGACTAGCCAGATGTGACAGGACGTTTTTTCCTTTCGTCCTGTCCTTCTGCGGATGCTCCTTTGTTGCTAACTTTGTAACAAAACCTCCTCTCACACTCTCTCTTCCCCCATAGGGTTTTTTCTCGGAGGCGTTCCTTCCGGACGACGGCTTCCGAGGTTATCTCATGCAATTACACGAATTAGCAGTTGTTTTTCAGGTCGGGTTTTCATCTTTGCTCTTTTGTCTTTTAAAATCCATTCGATTCCTAAAATCAATATGAAACCAATAGACCTAATACATCCGGAAATCCTTGTATTTCACCACAACCGCAAGGTTTTTTCCCAAAGGCGGTCCGGCAAATGTTTTTATCGCGGTTTCAGAAGTTTCGAAGTAAAATTTTCAGCCTTTCGGCATTATCGACATACTTAGCCGGTACCATCGCACAAAAACAATGCCCCATTTATAATTAATTTCCGAGGGGAAAATAGACATTAACTAGAATATTCGGCAAGAGGTGTTCAGAGACCTCTCGGGTGGTCCCTTGAGGCCGAAGCGATTTGTTTTTAACCTCAGATAACAATAATATGCAAAACTGTTTCAAAAGAAAAGTGACAAAAACCAATAAACGCTTTCAGTGAAGTTTGCCAAATAATTAATTTTTAGAAAAATTCATTTTAAGCACCATTCAAAGTCTTTAAATACGAAATTTAAAGGAAACAATAAATAGATATTTTGTAGCTAGAGCCACTGGTAGCAATTTTTCTTCGTTGGATGTCCGTTGTTTCACGAAAAATTTCATAGCACCTCTGGATTTGATCTTAATTTAATCTTATGTGACAACCGTTGTAAAGCAATACTTCTCTACTTTCAGACTGTATCAACAAAGTTTAGATTTGGTTGTATGTCGATTTGGTTTTTGGTTTTTAACCAAAGAAATTTTTTTTTAAATGTATAAAATGATATTACATACATGAAAAGTTATAAGAACCAAAAGACCCTTTCACTGTAAAGAAGGACAAAAAATATATATTTTTAAAATTTAGAATTCGTTTTCAGTACCCTTTTAAACCCTTCAATAAGAACCTTCATAACAATGAAAAATTGGAAATCTTTTGGCTGGATAAGAGTTAGGCAATTATCCTCCCTTTGCGGCCTGGTGTTTCAATTAAAAATAAAAGTTCATTCGTTCTCTGGATTTTATCCAAAATTAACATTTTGAGACCATTGAAACGCTGAATGTAGCCCCCAATTGAGGTTGATCTCGAGGTGTCGTGGTTTGAGAACAATTTGAACGTTAGATGGAGGGGTACCTGCTGGCCGAAGCCGGAGACAGAGTGCAATTTTTATATCTTCGGGAATGGCTGAAATCTTTTGCTGGAGGCAACCAAACGGCCTTCATAAAGGGACATGTACGGATGTATCTTTTTAGATCACTTTTGAGACTTGCGTACGCTTGACATAGGATGTAACAAGTCCATGCGTGTAAAAGTTCTCGAAACTATTTCGGGGGTGAGGCCGACGTTAAAGATCCACAGTCATACAACTCACCTGATGAAAGATGGGAACGCATGATCCTTGGTCATCACCTCCAGGTGAATGAATACCAATGGTTTCATGAAATAGGGCAACCAGCTAGAGGTTATAGGACAATAGCCAACTGAGAAGATTCTTGGACACAGTAAACTTTTACTTTTGGCCAGGACAGCACAACATACCTTAAATAAATAGATAGGCAAGAGCGAGAAACGTACTCAAAACTACCGTCGCAAGCAAGACACAAGATGCCACAATAGTGCGATTGATTTCCCTGGCTATACCTGGCAGCCCGTTCGTTTTTACTCTGAAACTCGCGACAACGAATAAAAAGGTTACTAATTTGACAGAGAACTAACTATTGACCATCCTGACTATCAGGCTATCGGAGTAAAGCTATCGTGTGGCCGTCGTTTTATGACGACGAAAGCTTCACGTTGATGTGATCCTCTGTAATGGTGAGATGCACCCCTTATGGAAGGAGGGTTAGGAATGAGTGGCGAGAGCCTCTCGGCTTGGATTCGGCCCTCCGAGCGCATGGCACGGCACTTCCGCGCACGCCTGCCCGTATTGACTCGGCAACGGCCCTTAGAATAAAATTTGTTAATGTCAAAGAAAATTAGATTTTTTTTCTCCCTGGCCTTTGTGGACGAGAAGGGCCGACTTTCAAACCCGAATATCTATAGGACCGCCGTTCGATGTGCGGTCGTCCGGTTCGGACTGGAAGGAAATTTTTCCAAAAATCCTAAAAGGTCAAAAAATCGGAAGGATCCCTTCCTCGGCACTCATTCACTCCCCCCCCCCAATTTAATAGTGCCTATTAAAATAAAATTCAAAGGACAAAGAGAGGTTAAATTAATTACCCTCCCCCTTTTAGTACGTCGAAGGCGACGGCGAGGGGAGACCGTTTAAAGGGAGTCGGATGTTTGCAGGGCGGCTAGTAGGAATGTACCTGGCCCTAACCATTGTGAACCTTACTTAAAGAGGAACACTTCTGATGGAGGTTGAAAATCTTTGAAGGACGTTTCACAACAATAGGGACGATAAGGGACAGCTGGGACAGTGTCAAATCCCTTTTCACCGCTGGAATTGGGAAAGAGGCGAGGCCAGGCGATCGTTTCCGTTGAAATAGGGCCTGCTAAAAATCCGTCACAAAGCCTATGCTTATTGATAGGCTCTAACATTGTTATAAAATTCTATACATAATGATTTTTGTTTATACTTCATCGTTTTCTTTCGATACCGGGGGCCGCGGAAATCGGGATTTTTCACTTGCGAATAAAATCTCTAATTATTTTTTGTTAATTCCTTAAGACTTAAAAAGCAGAAATTTCCATTCTGCTTTAATAAACACAAATTCTTTCTTTCTCTCTCTTTATTATGTTAAAATGGGCAAAGATATACCGACTCAGCGTAGAAATAAAAAGACTCATTTAAAAATTAATGCTGACCTTGAAATAACATAACACGTCATAAAGTCTAAAACTTGGTTAAAATGGTCCGGGGAGAATTGAACTAAAGTGGCACAATTGTTATTTTTCTATTCACTCTTTCCTTCGAGTTTATATGCTAAAGGCTCGTGTAAATAAGAGGTCGGAGGATCCGTGGTACTGAAACTGATTTCAGGATTATTCCTTCACAGTTCACTCCCTGCTCGGAGGAGCATAAAACCCAGGTACGGGCTTTGCGAACGGCTAGACGGACGGAGAGTTGTCAAAAAGGAACTATCCGACCTCTTGTGCAATCTCCGTCATGATTCTCTTCGGTAAGCTGCAGTGTCCAGTCCGACAGGGACCACGAAAACTAGTGAATTTAATAAGTTAATTGAAGTATACCGTCACTAAACTTTTCCATGGCCATTTCATTTGTCGCCGAGAATCAAATAGATTACACATTTTTCAAATGGCAAAAATGAGGGAAAATTCAAAAGGTGGGGTTGAGGTGGGATGTTAGTGTCCGAGTGGATTGAAGTCACGGTAGGTCAAGTAGAGCAGCGACGTATTTAGCCGAAGGTCGTGGGTTCGAATCCCGTTAATAGCACTGACTTTTATATCTCAACCAATACCTTAGATACAGTTTTACTTCCTTCCCACCATCCTCATACACACACACTCTCTCTCTCTCTCTCTGTCCATATCTCCATCCCCTTTCTTACTAAATTTCTGTTTGTTTTATACAATACATTATATATTTCCCTTCGTATCAATATTAATTTTTCTTTCTTCGCATCATTCACATCCTCATCTCTCACTCGCTATTTTTTAATCTATCAATCTTTGCCACTCTCAGTTTCTCACTCTATCAGTCTCGTCCTCTTTCTCTCTCAATCACTCTTTTATTCTCTCAATTTCTTTTTATATTAATCTCCATCCCTCTCTCTCTCTCTCTCTCTCTCTCTCTCTCTCTCTCTCTCTCTCTC
>CM077100.1:33237859-33260700 GCA_039619505.1 Cimex hemipterus | reverse complement strand
AGCCTACCCATGACAAGAATACTAGAATAGATAAACATAAATTTACATTGCCAAAAATCAGAACTGCTATCTACAATGGATCTTTTCTAGTAAAAGCAAACAATAATTATAATAAAAACAACCTGAATAATTTACTACTCCTTCCATATGTGAAAGCGAAATCTATACTTAAAGAAGAGTTCCTGACAAAATACAATAATAGATAAAAAATGTAACTACAATATCCTAGTGTTATATATATATGTGTGTGTTATACTATACTACTATGCAAGACTGAATTATTTACTACTGTGTTAAGATTATTTATTACTAAATTTGCTATCTATTATTACCACTATTTATTACTTACTTATTTATTTGTTATTTATTACTAATGTACATTAAATTATCATTGTTATATTTAAGCCTTAATTAGAAAGACACCTTGTAAAAATGAAGATCTATAATTAAAAAATTACGATAAATTGATGTAATTATTCTGTTAGAGCTGAATAGAATAAAATAAAATGTTAACATTAAGTTTCCTGACTTCTGTAAGAGAGGACCCTACGGTCCTATGTAAGCTTCAGGTTAATAAACTATTCATTCATTCATTCTCTCTCTCTCTCTCTCTTTCTCCCTCCCTCTCTAACATTAATCTTTGAATTCGGTCAATTTTCGTTCTATTCATTTCTATCAATCTCCATCCCTATCTCTGTCGTTCTCTTTCTCCCTCCTTTAATCTTTCTTGCAATTCCGTACCAACTATCATTTTCTTTCTTACCAACATTCCTCTCTCTGCTCCTTTTTTAATAATTCTCTAAGAAATGACAAACTAACTTCTTTCATTTTTATCTGTTTTTTTCTCAAGTTAATCTTATATACATGGTTTTTGTATAATAATGTTGTATGAAAAAGAATTTGTTTTGTTAGGATTAAGCAGAGTGTCAGACATTGAAATCTACCATTGTATATCACTTTAGATGTAAGAGTAGTCCTGGTGACCAAATCTTGAGTAATGTATAAATAAGACGGAAATCAATCAAATTAATCGGCTCCTTTCATCCCTGGACACATTTCAAACTTTTATTAATGAAAAAGGTCAAGTGAGGAAACTCTCTTGAAACTATAACATTGTAAAATTGTTTCGATCGTTTAGCCCGATGATCAACGAGCACATTTCCTTGCACGAGCTTCGATATGGAATTGGAAAAAATTCCAACGCCGCCACGGGACGAGAGAGCGCCGGATGACCTAGGTACGAGGGGGAAAAAGCCCATCATTAGATCCATCCACAAATCGGCCCGATGCGGTTTCATAACAAGCAGGATCGACGGACATGCGATATGCCAGGCCAAAAAGAAAAGAATCGGCCAGGACCTTGGAAACGTTCCACCTCTGTCGGAGGAGGCCAATATCTACTGTATGAACGACTGGCCTCAGTTTCGGATCCGTGTTGTAAGCGGATAAGCGAGGCCAGGACGATGGATCTGCTCTCGTGCTCGGTGAGACTAAGTCGTATCGCGACCAGGAAATTAAGTTGTATCGTTCGCACGCTGAAAAAGGGAAGCCTTTCGGCTGATACGCACTCGAACACAAGGAAGAAACACGCTCGAATGACGAGGGCAATTCTTATATTCGACGATAGCCGCATTTTGAGCAATTCATACATGGCGCCCGGATAACTTTTTATCCTTTATCTCATGCATGGTAAAAAATAAAAAATTAAGGGGCGTGTTTTCATTCCACTACGGATTGTTTTAATTATTTAGAAGATTAACGACAGTGTTCGTCCGGTAATTAAGCACAAGAGAAGCATATAACTAAAGAGGCATTTTAATAACATAAAACTGAATTGTTTAAGGTTTTAAATAATATTATTAATATATAGCTGATTATTTAGAGATCGTGAAATGTAGTCTGGTGTGATGTGGGTTTATAAAAACATTTTCTTTATCGTGCCAAGGTTTCGATCTTCATTGAGAACATCTTCTGGGCCTGGGATGTAGTATAAACTTTGTTTAAATTATACAAATACATGTAAGATGTGAAAACGAATTTATTCAACATAGCAATTTTACGGTTAATCAAAATATTTGGCCTTACTCAAAGTGTGTTTTCTGTTTAGATGTGTCATTGTTGTGTGACACACGTCACTATCTCTAACTAATCATTAACTAACTGTCACTAAACACAACACATTAATATATAGCATTATAAAATAAATTGTCTCGTGAGAAATTTCTTAATTAATTATTGATACGAACAGAGTGTTATAATTTTGACAGGCGTCAGTGGCTGCAACGGTTTAGCTGTTGATACAGTGGTCATGTAAGGTAAAGGTCCAGGGTTCGAATCTAGCGGCCCGACATACTTACAAATGGGATTTTTTCAAAAACACGGTCACTCTGAGGGTTTATATGACCTCTGCTGTTGGAAACCCGCATAAAAAAACAAGTGTGTGTGTGTGTGTGTGTGTGAGAGAGAGAGAGAGAGAGAGAGAGAGAGAGAGAGAGAGAGAGAGAGAGAGAGAGATAGAAACAGAAAAAATAAAAGGAGGGAAGACACTATCAAAAAAAGAAAGAGACGAGAAGGTAAATGTATGTGCTCAAGACTTTCGAACAAGAGATCTGTTTTTCCGGAGTGCTCAGCGAAGTCGACTTTTTGATTGATATCGTTCATCCCTGGGGCAGCATGTCCGCGATGAGTGACCGTAGACAAGAAGGAACACTGACGAATCGAGTCTGGTGGTTGAAAAATCCCTGTCCAGTAGGAGTCACGGACGCTCAATTTTCAATGCGGTGAATATCGTATTGTTATAAATTGAGGTCTGATTGGAACTGATTGTGTGATAAAAAAAACCTCGACGGACTTGTGAGTCCAATGGAATGATGGGTCCCAATTGTTGGACATTAAGCATTACAAATGAATTTGAGAATGAGGAAATATAGGTCTTTTTAAACGAGTTTGATAATCAAGGTTTGGATGTTTGAGGTCACTTGGATAGGATTCGGGTTAGAAGATGTAATGTCGGCATCGGGATTTATAGGAGAGCAGCAATGGTATGAAGGCTGAGACAAAGGATAATGCTCTTTGTGAATTTCTGTGTGATATCTGATTAGTTGCAGCACTTCGCCCGCAGTCAAATTCTAAAAGGTAATAAGGAACGAGTTGGGTGCCTATTATCAAAAGCATGGGTCATTTAGGATTCGGGCAATCTTCGTTCAAAACGCGGAGTTATGCTTTCGAGAAGTTAAAGATGAGATGCTGGCGACCACCTTCTAAACCACGTGGAAAAAAGATCATCGGTGAGGTCACAACGGAAAAGACAATTCTTTCGATTTTTACCGAGCTTTAAACTATTAATCGTCATCATCAAGGCCTGTTTATTATGGGAAAACAGCAGTTAAAAATACTGTACAATGTAGAAAAAAATTTAAAAACAATTATACTATCTTACTCTAACTCGATAAGTGTCAAACATCTTGAGGAAAACTGCATTTGTAATAAATTATTTAAATTTGGTGAAGCGTAACATCTGCATATTAAAAAGATGAAATATAGAATTAATTAAAAACAATAAAATACAAAATAATATATCATTTTAAAACAACGTGATCGTAAGGTTACATCGATTAACGACCTCTAAGCACATGCCTATTTTCTTACTTTTTCAGGTATATTCGGATATCAAGTTGTTGATTAATTAAGCGTTTTTATAAAATGTACTATATACGGGTAATTAAATTGTACAATATTTCTAGCTCATGTTTTCTTATAATGAACAGTCCTTGATTATGATATAATCGTCCAAAGCGTTGCAAAAACCGAAAGAATTGTCGTTTCCGATGTGACCTCACCGAAGATCCTATTTCCAAGTGGTTTCAAGAAGCCTTACCGAATCGATGAAAAGGATTAGTTATGAGAATCATTTTTATTCATGAACATAATTTTATAGGTCGATATACTTTGCAGCCATGCCAAAACGGGAGAAAACATGAAAATCAAACTATCCAAGTTTAAACAAGTCCTCTATCGGGGCCAGCCAAGTTTTCAATTTGTATTTAAACAAAACTGCCATGTTGGAGAGTTAACAGCAAACCCATGGAATTAAGGACTGACTATTCTATTAACACCGTTCGCCAATCCCTCCAGGATTAGGTTTTGAATGAAATTTTGTTGCCTCCTCTTGCACTACAAAAGCCGGTTGAATTTACATTACATTGTGGTCGAAAATTATCCACATGGTGCGGTTAATTAGACGGCATCAACTTCCACTAATAGCCCCGAACGCGAAGGGCACTTGAAACAGGGCGTATCGAATTTTGATTACGACCGATTAAAGGTAATTAAAATATAACGAGATTATTTTAATTCCACCGTCTTGACTCTTAGTGGAGGGAGGAGAGGAGGTTCTAATCCGTGGAAAAAGGAAAGTGAGGTTTGAGGGATGTGCTAATTGATTGTCTAACAAAGGGTGGTTAGTGTTAAAGGAGATGGGCCGAGGGTCGACCATCCCCTTTACATTCGCCCCCACCTTTCACCCCTCTCTTATCCACCAACCCTCTCACTTCTCCCTCCTTTATCTAGTATTATTTTCCTTATTATTCCATTTCCTTGTTATTTTCTTACGCATCCAGTTGTAAATGGCTTGTTAAAAAATTCTTTCCTTTTATTTCTTCTTCAATGACCCTTCATAAAGAGTAAAGCTGTGATCAAATCAAAACTAAACTAGTCTCCAGATCACCCTGTTCTTGTGTGATAAAAATTTAAAAAACTTTCTATACTTCCCTAAATATAAATTGCTCAAAATGAATACGGATATTTATAATTTATTCTTATTGTATTCATTTAAATTAAATTAACAGATATATTCTTGTTAGTTGGATAACACAAAATAGAAAATACAAACCCAATACAAACAAATCCACATTTTTAATAACGGATTTACTTAAGAATAGTCGAAGAAGAATAGAATGAAGAATACTCAATTTGTAAACAAACATCTTTTCTCGTGTTTTATCTGTTTTAATCCAGTCGTACTCCCTTTAACCATGGAAAGACATCATCTCGAGCCATTAGTACGCAAAAGTACTGTGAGAATGGGCCATCGAAGTCACTGGCAGGAAAGAGGACATCGCAAAGGCAAGTTGACCGTGGTTTACCCGGCTTTAGTTCGTTTCCGTGAGATCGGAAGATAGGAGGCCTGGTAGTAGATCTCAGCGCATTACGACGCTAAGTGAGGACAGAAATACTGTCATTGCTGCAAAACCCTTTCCACAGTCCCCACCCAAATCCTAAATGAATTGCAACATGTTTCGGCAAGGGCTTTATCAGCAAAGTGTTTCGAAATCGTTTTGGGAAGTTCGCTTCGTATTAGCAAGGTGGTCGTTTGAGACGGCCTGCAGCAACTTAACTTTAGTGTGGTGCAGCGAGCGCCTAGAATAGAATACCAACTGGAATACTGTTATGGTTTACCAACGAATCGTGCTTCTGACTGAATAGTGTTAGCAAGCGTCGAAGGGTCTTCTGAGAACGGGAATGGGTACAATGTCCAAGTTCGTGCTCCCTCCAATGTAGTTTGGACGGCGGTATAATGCTCTGGGCTGGGATTTAAACTGTAGGACGAACTGGAGGACATATCGTTGAAGTCAACCTCACCGCAATCCGTTATGTCCAAGAAATAATCGAGGAATACATCCCTCTAACCAGGTATCTAATGGACAGGGATTTTCGATTTCTTGTTGACGTGTCAGACCTCATAGAGCTAGAGTTGTTCATCAATGTTTAGAAAATTTCCCATCTGCCCCCTTCCCCCATTGTCACCAGACCTCAATCCCACTGAGCGCATGTGGGATGCGTTGCAGAGAAGGCTTTTAGATCACCATCCGCAGCCAGTTGACCAGCAACGACTGCGTTGCAACATTTCTTATGAGATTAGGGACAATTTCAGGCAATATGCCTAACTGGTGACATTAGACATAATACACGACAGAGGACATTATACACGGTACTAATTGTTTGCAAAAATTATTCTATCCAATAATCACAATTATGGAAATGAAATTTTTATTTTCTATTTTTTTAAATTAAATTTTCCTTTAGTAAAAACTATAATTTCTAATAAATTTTAATGCAATTTATAATAAAAGTAAAATATAAAGCTAGGGAAAGTAAATACTACAAAATTAGCAATATCCCTATTCATTTTTGGGCAGTTTATATTGGATCTTACCCTGTTTTATTTTCTAAAATTTTTGCTGTTTTCCCAAAAGCAGAAGTTTAAAGAAAACCTTATACTACCTCATACAGACTTTAAGAACTTTTTTTTAGAAAAAAAAATCACTAAAAGAACCCAACATATCAAAATATAAAGCAACGATCATGGCATAATTGATGTTAATTGCTTTAATTTATTTTGGTGAGAGTAGGTTACAATTTACTGGACAGGTGTGCGAGCGATCTTGCCTATGTTCGTTTAGATTTTGAAATTGTTATATATCATCCGATTTGATTTTTACAAATTGTTACAAATTATCAAAAGACGCTTTCAGTTAAGCTGGTCAAAAAAATATTTACAAAAAACAAACAATTCGGATTTATTGTAAGCACTCTTTCAAACCCATAAATAATAAAATTAGACACTTTTGGTTGAATCTACTACGGCCAATTTTTCTTACTCGGATTTCCGGTGTTCCACTTAAACAATTGATTACTCCTCTGAATTGTTTACTAATTTAGGTTACTCCAATCAATAGAAAGCTGAATCCCCCCCCCAAAAAAAAACCTGTATACAAATTTTTGGGAAAATCTAAAAATGTATTTTTTCATTTAATATTTTTCTCTTTCACATGTGTTCGTTTTTTTCCCCAAAACTCCCAAAAATTATCATAACACTGAAACGTATCCATGGATCTAGAGGAAACATGACATGGGCGTAGAACCATATGAACTACATGTAATAGGCACAAATGGGGCTCCACTTCCATCAATAAGCTAAAACTGGATTTAAAAAATATACGTTTCAGGTGTTTTTGACGCTTTAATTTTTACTTTTCTCACCTCTAATAGCATAAAATCTAAGAATTGTTTATACAATCCGAACAGACAGAAATTCAGCTTTCAACGGTTGTAATAAATTGAATTTGCATAAAATCCAGGAGTTATTGATATTTTAAATGGAACACCGGACATCCGATTAGAAAGCCCTTCATAGATCCAGCCTGAAAAAAGTTTATTTTTTATTTGTCATAAACAAATTTAACCAAGGACTTTAAAGGGTACTTAAAACGAACAAATATTTTTTGACCTACTTTGCAGAATAGGTCTTTTTTTAGTTTATGTCACTTTTTACGTATCTACTACAATTTAGTAGTTGTACTTACTACAAGTATTTTCTTACCCCAGACCAAAAAATAATCGAATTATATATAACAACGTTAAAACAAACACCCAACAAATTTATTTTCTCGTCTCCATTTGCTAAAATTGAAATTCGGAATAACGCTTTTCTTTTTTTCTGTTTCAACCTCAAAAAGTGCCGCCGATTAACCGATTAGTTTTCGCGTGTTACAACATTGAAGTTGCTTCTTTTCCTTAATGTTACTTAACATAAAAAGAGAATGTCGGAAAAGAAAAGAGTGAAAGTAGTGTGATTTCACATATTTTTTTATTATTATGTACTATCATTAATTAAGGTTAATTTTTAAAAACTCAAATTACACCCGACAATTTACGCCCGGACGAATCGTCATCCATCTGGATGCAAAAGAATCCACGATGCCTTTATGTATTAGTGCTTAGTTTTGATTTTTTAAATTTTTATAAAAGTAAGGAGGACCAGCTGGAAGAAAGGGCCGACTATCTGTTACAGAGATGGCTCGAACTAGAATTGGTCAGAAGCTGGTATCTGGTTAAATAAACTAACGACTAGAACACATGTAAGACTTGGTAAATATGCCACTGCTTTTTGGGAAGAGAACATGCCGGGGAAATCAAAAGGTTAGGTATAACCAAGAAATGGATAACTTCTCTACTACCATCTACATCTTCAATAGATCGTCCAGGTGTTTCGGGTTCCACCAGAAGTACCATTCCCTAAGGAAGTGTAACTTCAACCCACAATAACCAGCTTTCAAAATTACTCTGATTTCATTAATGAAGAACTTGTGCGCAAAAGAAGGGCGGTGGTAAGGGATCAGGATTCGTAGTAATGCCCAGAGGATTGCAGGCCTGAGATAGCATCTAGTCTATATTAATTGAACCCTTCTTTGGTTACCAAGGCACACCTGCAGTGCGGTCAGAGATGCGACTCAGAGAACGATAAATTGGTTCGACGATGGCATCTATTGTAGAATTGCAAATTGCCAAAAACGCTTACTCCATCAGTGAAACGGCAAAAATACTAAACCTAGGACATGATACTACTAGAATGATAGTACTACTGACAGTACACGGCAAACCTTGACTTTCGTACGACCTTGGCGAACGAACAACTCCAGACAATACTTGTAATTGCACAATATATAGAATAAGGCCCTGGGGAAGAACAGCCGTGTACTCGGATATCCAGTCGGCACCAACCGCATCTCTTGTAAAGTCCATATATATTAATCTACATTAAGGCTCTATTAGACATTGGAAACATCATCCCCATCATCTTTAGCAAGCAATAAGAAAGCTGATAATTTGACCGTCCCACGTCCTACCAACCCCAAAGACCAAAAATCAGATCATCAGACAATTGGACTTATTAGTGACGGGAATGTGATCAAGGACAGAATCATACCTTAAAAGGAGGATTGGAATTAGGACCCTGCAAATTCCGGAGGCAAATGTACAGACTCGAAGCAGACGAAACAAGCCAGGAAGAAGAAAAAACAGCGTGACGTTGGTGATGGACTGTAATATGAGATTCCTTCTAGAAGAAGAAGAGGCAAGACCTCACGCTGTTTCTTTCTTTTTAGCCCTAAGTTTTTATGAGCTTTTCCTTACACAACTTTTTCCCTATAAAAATTCAATTAAAATTTGAAATAAAGTACTCTATGTAAATTTGTTTACTCCAATGGAAAAAGGAGTGAAAAATCTTTCAGATTCATTAAGAATGAGACTTTGGACATTAGGGATTTTGAATTTTAGAGATATAGGATGCTATAATTAAGTTAAAGTATTTGTGGCTGCACCGAGGTTTACTTTACAACTGGACCTGGCAATTCTATAAATAAAAAAAAACACATCCAGTTTAATAGAAGAGGCTTAAGCTAAGCTTGTCCTTAGCACTGCATAAGGCAGTATTAACATATAACGTTTAGTTAGAGAATGTAGAAAATGCCTTAACTTTGTGACCATTCCAGAGTAAATAAATAGCCTCAAAACCGTAAAGAGCTCGAAGTAACTCAGATCAACAGGCAAAGTCATGGATGTTTGTTTAGGGGTCCGAGCAGTCCGTTGTATAAAAGATGGGTTTGTTCATCGCACAAAGGTGCTTGCTTACCTGCGCATTTTTACATACCGTGACCCACAGACAAAAACCGTCTGAATACGAAATAGATACGAAGAGAATGAACGAGCCTTTTCTAATGATCCCACACGCTCTATTAATGCATAATATTTTTTTCCCAGACCTACAGAAGAACATTACTCTACTCGGGATAGGTGAATCATAAAAATCTCTGACGACATAAAGAAGTGTCACATATAACTAAGGGTTTTAGTTCGTATTAAAAAAGTCAATGGCAAAGTACACAGTCGTTAGGGGCAATAAGAAAAACACTCTTGTTTCTTCACCAAGGCACAAGGGACATATAGGTGCAACGTGAAGGTCAACAAAGTTGGATTGAGACACATTCAACTCTCTCAGTACATATCTGATTATTAAAAACGTAGATCCTCACCCTCACTACAATTGGTAAAAAATAAGTCTTTGATTCAATTAACATGTATTTCAGCAAGAAGCATGCGCTAATAAAGAACTAGAATTATAATAGGACTGTTGATTGGACACTGCAGACTCCGGAGGCATATGTATAGAATCAAGTATCAGAAAAAAGTCAGGCAAAAGAAGAAGAAAGTCTGTGAGAAAGATAGGAGAAACCATCCACGTATGAAGAACTACAGCTCTTAATAAAGCTTTGGAATCGTAAAACTCTCTAAAACTGAACACTGTGCTTAGAGATGAAAAGGCTCCACTCAGACATCCATCGGCACTAGGGCATATGTACAGGCTTAGACCAGCTGAAAAAAAGCCTGAGCAGATATTAAACAAGAAGAAGAAACAAGAAATAATGATGGTGGTGAGAAGGCATGCAGGTTGAAATAATTACTCCTGGAAGAGGAGATGGCAATGCCTAAAAACAAAGGATTGGGGGCTTAGTAAAATCTCTAGGCAATAATAAAGAGTGCACAATTTATTGATTATGTTTTTTTTTTAAGTCTAGACACGTCAAAAGTCCTAACCCATTTCAACCATTTTAAGAAGGCTTATTCTCCAGTTTCGTTTCGTTCTGTCCTGGGGAGGGGGGTGCGATCCGTGCCCTGGGCTGCATGCATTTCAGAAGGGCGGCTGATCGAACGCCGCCCCTCCTAACACTATCGGAGCCACCCCTCATCGTAACCCCATTTGGCATCCTACAAGCCCTTGTGGAGACCGGCCAAACCGAGTTCGAACCGTGCTCTCCTCCTTCGCCATCGTTGATTCCGTTTTAATGTCGTCTTTAAAATATCACAAATATAGCTTCCCTTCTATCTTAGGGCCTTCGGCCGTTTTTATTTCATCCCGGGGTCTCCGCGAATGAACGTTTGCGCATGTTTCTAAATCAGCATTTACCGATACAGTTAAAAATACAAGTGAGAACAAAAGGGGTCTCTATTTTCCTTTATACAAGACGGTACTCCGATTATTTGACGTTTCGGTCAAGAAATTGCGACGAAACTGAACCCAGCATTACCAAGGACGTCTAAGAAACTATAGAATTGTTATTGGACAAGGAAAAAAGACTTGAATGTCCATAATATGAGTAATGACTTTATTCCATACTTAACCAGAATACGTTGAATCAACAGAATCTTTGTGTTGGGGACAGGGTCAGAAATTCAAGGTATGACCTCGAGGCCTTACAAATATGAACATTTACTTAATATTGAAACGTGTAACAACAACTAGGCGAATGTATAAATTGATAATGAAAAGAGAAGTATTCTTTGTCGTAATTACACTCTCCAGCAAGTCATCCGTAGTTTTACATAAAAGGATAATCAGCTGGAGGTTACAATTCTGATGCATAATGAACATGTTGTAGATCACGTGAAATCATATTGTAGTTAAGTAGCACGTGACTAGAAGTAAAGGCAGTACCCTCCAACTGGTTATCCTATTCGATAAAACTACTGATAACCAGCTAGATATTACTACTCCAATATATAATCGCCATATTGTAAAGCTCGTTAATAAATACATCTTATAATACTGAAACTTTTAGCTTCAAACATAGAAAAATTTTTGAACAGATTAGAACGACAACCATTCTTTAGTAATTGTAACCTCCAATGGTTATAATTGTTTTCCGAAACAGAATAGTTACTGGAGATTACAATTATAATTCAGAATGAACGGGTTGAAGATCGTAAAATAATACTGTAGTTAAAGGACTAAGGATAGCTGTAACCTCCAAATAGTCAGCCTCTTCGATAAACTTATGGATAATCAGCTCTAGGTGACTACTCCAATTTATAATAGTTATATTGTAGGTCTCGTTAATAAAAATAATTATCTTCTTATAATACTAAAACTTGTGGCTTCAAACATTTAAATTTATTAGTAGATAAGCACGACGTCTTTCCGTATCGTAATTGTAACTTCCAGCTATACCCTGCTTTCTGAAACAGGTTAACCAGCTACAGGTTACAATTCTAACTTATAAACTTATAAATTTATTAAGTTTGAAATCGTGATGTGACTTGTAACCTCGAACTTGTTATCCTATTCGATATATCTAAGTATTACAAGCAGTTACAAATACCGATATAGAATGGCCATATTGTATTTCTCGTTTATAAAATATGGTAACGTTTCCTTTTAATACTGTCAATTATGGTTTCAAACAAAGTGAATTTATTATTTTGAGCTCTAATGGAGGGAAGGATTTAGAGGTATAAATGGTAGGCAGTCTGAGTGCTGTGTTTATTTTGTCTTAGATTGCAAAACAGAAATCACTACAAACTTTCAACACAACACCCTATAATGACACATCTACATGGAAAACAAACACTTTGAGTCCTGAATATGATCTCAATAAAGATCGAAACGTTGGCACGACGAAGAAAATGTTACTCTAAAACTACGTCACACCAGACCGCATCTCACGATCTACTACAATAATCATAAATCAGTACCTTGAATTTAGGACCGTGAAAGATATCAAATTGACAACGGGACTGTTCCAAGGGCGCGTCTAGGATCAGAATCGATCCCAGTATACGATAATTAATCTTCATCACTTGTTTACCCAAATTTTTACCTAATGCCATTTAATCGATAAGAAATTAATATTAATGCCATATTGAAACGCCTCGTTTATAGTGAATAATACTAATTAAATAAGGCATGTATTTTCTAAGCCGAACCACTTTAACACTGGTTAAAGGGCGAAATTCGCTTTGTGAAGGCTGTGAAACGGATTCCGCGCATTTTGAAACGGCAGACGGACGTCGATTCCGTTTAATTTCGCTTTATGATCCACCAAAACGCCAAAGCCGTACCCAAACGCTGCTAATGCGATTATCGGAATTAACACGTGGCTCCCTCTTTTAAAATTTCCGTTTTACCATCGATGTGTCGTTTGACCCAATAGTTTGGATTCAAGTAAATCTCAATACTTTGATTCTTATCCGTTCAAAGTGAAACGCAAGAACTAAAGAAATATCGCAAAGATTAAGTATGCCTATTACTGATTGAAATCAACATTGTTTTGGGCTTTTTTTCACGATTCGGTCGAGAAGAAGAAAAGAACCCCGAAAAGCGTAGAAAGTGAAAGCGTAGCCTAACGGACAAACAGAGTTCTTCCAGTTCAATTGTACAAATGATAAACGCAGGCGATTAAACCGTAGGACCATAAAATCCACCGGGGGGGTATCGACGGTATTTCGGAAACTTAATCAATTGGAAAATAAATCATTCAGTATAAAGATATAGGGCAATATCTTAGTTTAAGTAAAGATCGCTATATATAAAACAGTCATCAGGCCTGTGCCGTGTTAGCATGAACTGCTGAGAGTGGAAACATCTGAGATGGAAAACAGGATGAACAGAATAAGAAAAATTACGAGTTAAAGTATCTGTACGAGCAGATGGATTTGGTTCGCCCCTATGGTGTCTGGGCTTGGTAATTTACATGGTTATGCCTTTTTATAAACTTATGATTTAAAACGTAATGAATTTATAAGTAAACAGTAGAACGAGAATTATAACAAATACATCAACAACCAGCCATGGATGACTAGGTGGAGATTACATTTATGAAAATGGCCATACTGTAGATCTTGCTCCACTATTAACTTTAAAATCCCTGAATGATCAATTTGTAATAATTCCTAATTGCTGATTATGCGGGAAATCGTGAGGAGGAACTGAGGGTTTTGGTTTTATTTAAAATTTTCCCTTTTTTCTAAGAAAATTTCAAACATAGGATATGGGCTTTAGTTTGATGCTAGATTTTGTAAGCCGTACTTAGAATATCATACTAGATTTGGTAGAGGAAAGAATGAACTGTAACCTCATTCCGTTTATCATATTAGGTTAGACGTGTATAACCCACTGGAGGTTACAATTACGATAAAGGGTTTATTATAGATCTCGCTGCACTATCACTTCTGAAATCCTCAAACGATTAATAATATGTTCAAATTCCAGATTAAGGCCTTTTCCCCGTAACCTCCTTCTGGTTATCATATTACGTAAGCCGTGGATAAACATCCTGGAGTTTACAAGTATAATATAGCAGGATCACATTCCACAGTCACTATCTGCTAGCCTTATGAATATAGACAATAATAGTTTCAAAGTCCTGATAAAGTTGGCGTCCAATACCATTAACTACGTCCAAAATTCAATTGATTGTTGTAATATTGGCCAAAAAACAATTTAACAGATAGGATTAGAAAATGTATAAATAAAAATAAAATACGATAGAAGATAAAGGTGAATGTTGTAAAATAAGTTTTGCAATTGTAACGTACAAGCCCATTAATTCCAATTTGACTTATATTTCAAACCCAGCTCTTCTTCGTCCCCCTTCAACTCAAATTTGTCCTACAACAACCCTTTCCGACAAGAACCCACCCCTGCCGTTTCACAACCCCCTAATTACCCATTCCCCTATCCTATCTGACATTACCCCGTATCAGTTTAATTCTCGTTCTATAGAAATTTTTCGCGTTATAACATATTAAACTTTTTATTGTCCGTTGTTTAAACTTTATCGGTATGTTTGTTTAGTTCGAAGTTTATATGGAATAGTTCATGGTTTTATCATTCCACCGGAATAAAACCTGTTAGTCGCAGTCTTGAGCCCAACTTTATAATCAAACTCATAATGAAAAAAAGTAAACTGACTTTTTTTTTAAATCATGATTTATTAACGTCTTTTAAGGAAATCAGACCCTCCTCAAGACAAGACGAGACATTGTTATCTCGAGCATTCTAAGGTCGAACCATGCCAATCTATTTTGTTATATTTCAATTAAAAGTACACGAGTAAACTTGAATTTCAATAGCCTGACACGAAGAGGACGTCAGTGGGCTTACACGACATACAATTACTTCTATGGGTGGAATACAACGTCGTGATTTCCTCAGACGGACTACGCTTTTACTTGAAACGCGGCCGACTTGTTCAGCGAAATTTAAAAAAAAATGAACTTGAACTGTACAAACTACTACTTTTACCATGAGAATTACTCCAGCTACTCAATGTTATGTCTTCCCTGGAAGATACCAGCTGGAGGTTCTATATCAGAATTGTAACCTAGTTTTTTTCCATAGGTTTAAAGAATACGACAGCCAGTTGGTGATTAAAAGTCTCATTGGCAATGGCAAACGTAATGATTTTATGAGTTAACAATCTAACAAGATCTACAACCCGTCCATTCTGTATCAAAATTGTATCCTTCAACGCTTTACGAAATAGGATTACCAAGTGGGGGTTTTAATACGCGAAAAATCGACTGTTTCTCATTCTCGTTCCATTATTAACTGATAAGTTCACTATGTTCGCAACCAAAAGTTTCGGTAATGTAAGATGTTCTTGTAAGTCCTGACGAAAGGGTACAAGATAACCTAAAATATATTCCTCGAACAAGATAACCGGATGAAGATTTCAACATCGATATAGAATGTAAGGGTTAGTGTTTCACAATCTACTCATAAATTTGTTCAAAGTATCCAAAACCCTTAAATCCTTCCTACAACAACAGGATAACCAGGTGAAGGTTACAATTCCAATAAGCAGAAAAAAAGACAGTGGAGTGGCGAATTCTGAGTCATATTAGACCGGTTCTCGGTTCGAATCTCGTCCTTGCCGTTGTAAGTTTTGTTAATATTAAATTGGAAAAGGGTTTGTGGCTGGTTCTGGCCACTTGAAGATCGAGAAAAGGAAAGCAAAGCGGATTGATTTTTTTCTGTTGTTGAACTGCAATTTTTAACCTTTGATTTAAAGGCCGTTGTGTCAGTGGGATTGTAGGAAATACTTGTTAGATAGGGTGAAGTCAAGACGCGGGTATGACAATCGACATTAGTCACAAGTCAGAATTACAAACAATTTGAATAGAGTAAAGGGTCGTTTTTTACATGTACAAAGAAGTGATAAGATATGTGATCTTTTTATCAAAATAATACAATGGATTATCTTTCACAAAATACAATGCTCCGGTTGTTTTTGTTGTTATTTAATGAAATCGTCGTTTCTTTGCGCGTATCAAACATGAATGGGTTTTATTTTTCTTTTCAAAGCGTTAGTAGACCTTTTATAAATTCTTGCATAGTGGGCACGGTGACCCTCTTGTGGAAATATAAAACCGTCCATACGGTTGCCCTAAACTCAATTGAAACAACAAAAGCGGGGATTTTTCTTTTTCTCTACCGAAGGAAGCGCGGGAAGGACGATACGCTTATTAAATTTAATTTATAAAAATGAGAGTTGTGGTTTCTGTGGATTTGAACATAAAACTAAACTCTGCGAGAGGGATATTTTTTCCAAAAGAGGAGACATGTCGGGTAACACGGTAATAAAATTCACCCTTTCAAGTGAATCAGGCCCAGATCCTTGTTCTGACCATTTCTGTAAAATATGTAGAACACCCTGGCAACGAGGAAATTTCGATGACACTTATCCGCCATGAACCCTGTTGCCGCATACCAAAATTGCAAAAAAACGTCAGACAATGGGTTAAGAATAACTCTTCAGTTCATTAGTACGGTATTCCAGGACAGAGTCATGCGAAAAAGTCCATTGGTCAGCAGAAATATCAGCAATGAGACTTTTCAACAGGGAAAAAGCAGATCATGTCATTGGTTTGAGTTGTATAACCCCTTGTATCGATGGTTATATTTACCAAACGGAAAATCTTTCATATCCAATTTTTAATGTATGAATTGGAGATCGTGCGGTCTCGTGTGACGTAAGTTTTAGAAAAACGTTTTCTTTATCACGCCAACGTTCAGATCATCTTCAGGGCTCAAAGTGTTTCTTCTCCTTGTAGATGTATATTTATAATATATCTTGTTATTAGAATTCCTTAGATCAGAAAAAAGGATATTTTTATTAGAATATATATTAATATATTTTCTTATAAGATTATATAAATTCTTGTGCCGTGTTGAGAGTATTTATAATATATCTCTTACTTGTCCAAAGGTGATTCAAATCAACGCTAATTTTGACAGTTTAGCAGGAAATGCCGCGGGTTTAGGGTGGGCGCAATGTTGTTTCTGCACGTGTATTTGGCGTCAGTCAAAACTCTTCACCGGATTTCTCGCTAATGTTTAACCAAACTGCTAATGTAATCTTCCCATAAGCCATAAATTATTGAAGAAGCGCTCTCATTATATTGACCAATATTGGTCGTCGTGCGTAAGGTCGAAAAGAGTCCTTTTAACCTTAACCATACCCCTGATGAAGAGGCGCCATGTTGGATATTGACGAATCCATGACGGTGATTGGCGCCAAAGCTTTAACGTTGCCAATACACAGGCCGAAACGCTTTAGGTACAACGCTGCGCCTGTCTTCTCAACTGACAATCTAACGCAATTACTATAACTTTTTGCTCTCTCTAAACCTCTTAAGCCTTAAGCTTAACGTAGTGATCTAGATAGCATAACACATTCGACCAGTCTGGGTGCGTAGGGTGGTAAAGAGGACTTTTTTCCTAACCTTACACCTAGTGAAAATGAGCCTTGTTAAATATGGAGATTGGCGCCAGAAAATTTAGTTTTATCCACACGCAAATTCCAACCCTGCGTCCGATTTCTTAACTGACAACTTAACGCAACTTGAAAAGCCTAAATTTTAAATTCTCGAAGGTAAATACTTCTTTTTTCTAATATTTTCCCATTTAAACGCTTTACAATATTTTTTTTAAGTTTTAATCGTCCTGCCTGACTCGAGAAACCAAATCAGACTCTTAAACAATGAAACTTTTTAAGTTGGCCCTGAAAAAAACAAAATGTTTTTGTACAAGGTTTGTAATTGAACCACTGATGACTTGGTAGCATCTAAGTTCAGGTAAGTAGGTCGTAAGCTGCCAAACGAGGATGGAGTGCCATAGAGGATCGAAAGCATCACATGTATGAATAAATATGCCGGCACTCATTTTGGTAGAGAGTGCTTAACAATGTATTAATCTATTTGTAATCAATTCCAACACGAAACAAAATTCCTTGATCTATTAGTTATTTCATCACACCTCCAAGATATAAAATCGACCGACGATCTTCTTTATCCAGTCACAATCCAGGAATGCCAGGGTTATTTTCTTAAAGAAACGTAAGACCCCCCGAGATATTTGTTTATCAAATGATTTCAGGCTCTAAGGTTTTAAAGTTATACAAATAAAAACTGAACTGTATAATTCTAGCCTTTCTCATGGACTCACCTTAAAAACAAGAATATTTTCGACTTGCGAAATGTATACACAAGAAAACTATTTCATCTAAGTCTAAATGCACTATGTAAACATCATTGGAATCGTTAAACTCTACTAAAAAAGGAGCTCCAAAACCATCAATGCATCGATACATGTCCATAGTTTTATATTCAGCCTTCAAGGTGCAATTATGCCAAGTCTCGAGGCTGACAAAAACATGATCTTATACTCTCAATGTTTAGCAACGGTCGCTAATCGTATTTGCTTTGACTTCTTAATTTAGTGGTGAAACACACGAAATATGGGTAATCGGGAGGGGAAAAAAACCTAGGTGATCCAGGCTGAGAACGGTCCAGTGCGTTTTGTAAATTCAATATTTTGATTAATTGCGACCTTTTTTTTATTTATCAAGTTTCTTCACATTTATCAAGTATAAGGGTAAAATCTTGACTCTTGCCCTTTTTTACCACTATAATGTGACATTTAAGGATAACCTAATGTAATAACATAATGTAAATTTGCAATGTAGAATGAACGGGTTGTACTTCCAAAACAGTATATAATGTAACTGAATGCTTATAACTTTTTTTAGCCGTTTAAAAAATTATAAATAGCTAACAGTTTAACAAGATTTATAACACCTCCATTACGTTTCAAATTGTATCTCGTCCACTCAATTAACTTAAAAAGTCCAAATTTTTCAATGGTTGATAATGTTAAAAAAAGGATATGTTTATAATTTATTAAAGGTTTAAATAACAGCAAATAGTTAACAATGAAACGAACTTCATTTCGTCAATTTTGTATCAGAATTGTTACTTCCAGCGGTTAACCGATTTTGTAAAATCATCGGTAACCAGTTGCAGGTTACAATTGTAATGTAGAATGGACGGGTGGTAGGTATCATGTAAATGTAATCATAAATAATTTTAAAAAAGATATGCTTGTAATTTGTTAACAGTTTAAATAATAATAAAAATAGTTACCAGTGGAACGAGAACTACAGCTTGTCTATTTTGTATCAGAATTGTAACCTACAGGTGGCTATCCGATTTGGTAAAGTCATAGATAACTAACTGGAGGTTACAAACGAGTGAAGAATGTTTAGATTCATACTGGAATGAGAAGTAGAACCTGTTTATTCTATATCTTAATTGTAACCTCCAGGTTCTTATCTGACTTCACCCAAGTCGGATAACCACCTGTAGATTACAATTTAGAACAGAATAGACGAACGGTGTATCTAGTTCCATTGTTAACTTAGATTTCTATACTTCATAGATAACCAGCTACAACCACAATAATAATATACATAAATAGTTTCCTTTGCCTTCCTTGTATTTCAAGGCTTATTATATGTATAGTAGTTTAGTCGGTTTTTTTTTTTTAATTAGACCAAAAAAGTATATATAGGATACGATCAGATGAGATATGTACAAAATTACAAAACGGAAGTGAGTTGCTTTATACACTTTTGACGTAGCGGCGTGAACAAAGTAGGTTAAAAACGATATCGTTTTTCGTCACCCACAGCCCAAATCCCCGAATAAAATGTTTCGGAAAATTATTTTTCTTTGAAATTTTTCGCCTTCGATTTTTTCAAAACTCACAAAAACTGTCATCATTTTGAAACGACTTCAATTTAGGATAAAACTTTACATGGACTAAGAACTACACGTGATCTCACAAACTTGGCCTCCGCACATAAAACGAAACGTGAGAAAACAAATAAAATGTTCGAGTTTGGCCGTTTTCAATCTTAATTTTCTCACTTATATTAACTTAATTAAATAATCCGAACATAATTGACATAGTCTGAAAGGAAAAAAGGTTCAGCTTTCCAACTTGTGTTATAACTTAAATTTACATCAAGTCCAGAGGAGAGGACAACCGAGAAAGAAAAATTGCCCCTAACGGATCGAGCTTAAAATGTATATTTTCCAATAAATAATTTGAGAGTTTAAGAGAGTGCTTAAAGAGATCCAAATTGGTTTTAAAAATATTTGTGGCCTACCTTACGGATATAGTTTCCGGTTTTTGTCCCTTTTCATATAACTAGTCTCATTTAATCCTGTTTATTAATTTGTATTTATCAAACGTAAAAAAAGAAATGATAAATAACAACCTTGAAGTACATGATCGATGTAGACAGAAAACCTTGTTTATCGGCACCTAGTATCCACGAACACGTGTCTAATATTTAAAAAAAATAGATACAAAGTTATTAATGGAAAATCGAAAATTTTTCAAACTTATGCAAATCTCGAACGTATAAATAAACCTTTATCGGCTTTTGTAAAGAAACAGTCTCCTAAACGCAGCGATTGTCTACTGCTACGCATTCCTAGGATTGCTCCGTCCAGTCGCCCCTCGTGTTTTTCTTACTATCTTTTGTTTGTTTTCACTTGCAGTCCGGGGGCCTTTTTGTCGGCTGATATGGAACCGCTCTATACTTTAAACATTGCCTATGTGAAAATATTTATTAGACTGAAACACGTCACCCTCTAGAAAAGATCCATCAACAACGTTGTTTGTTTTCGACTTCATTTTTATGACAATGATCGAAATCCTTCGAATAGTATCTCACACATCCAAAGGCAAAGATTATTGATATTCAAGTTTTATTATTGATTTTCTGCTTATTCCGATAGGTTAAAAACATTGACAATAACTGCCATAGTATAAGTTAAATCATTAACTTTTTTAAAAACAAATTAAGCACCTTCTAACTTAATCACATTTTATTAAGGAAGTTTCATTCACATTTGCAATAGAACATTGTTCTTCTCATTAAAAAATCAGATTTTCTCATGCCCCGACCGTTAAAACCTTGCAGTTCCTGCCTTGGTTTGATGAAGACGGGCTTCGATGCAGGAAGTGCCTCTTGAATATAAATCAAACAGACCGTCTTGTTTTGACCTGACCTTAAAAAGGGTGGGGGCGGACGGTGAACCCCCAGCCCTTTGAGCCCGTCCAGACCGAGAATTTTACCCTTTTCTGCATATGTGGGGTATAACCTTTGTTTATCGACTGACCTGCACGGCCGTAAACGGAAATCAAATAAACCCTTTCTTTTTGTTTCATTTTGGACCTATTTTTAAAATTTTCGGACTTTTTTTTTACAAGTATCAGTTCTAATGGGCAGTCGGCCGCAAAAACGTGCACGAAATTAAATATGGTTCTTCTGAAGAGAATAGTTGTAAGGCCGTAAGTAAATAGACCGACAACTCAACACATCTGAACTTACAACGGGAGGACGGCATCATTGATTTCAATGAAATTTTCGGTGATATTTGTCGAAAAATATTGAATAATGGTCAAAACGCACGGGCCAATAGGAGCTGAGGAATAAGATTTTCCTTCATGCCCTTCATTTAGTTATTGTATTATTGTCTAATTATTTCTCCCTACTAAAGTAGGTCTACCAAAGTATTTTTGATTATTGTTGCCCTGTACGGTTTCCGTATCATTTTCTTGTTATTTTGTTGAGTTTAATCTCGGAACTTTTTACTAAACACCCTGTATATATTGGGTTTCGAGGTGATTATTATTCCATGTCGGATTGGTTGGCCCATTTTAACTTGCATCCATTCTCTGCCCGTTGAAGATAAAATGTTAACTGTTTTATTTTAAACCTTTCGAATGGAACAATTGAGTTCATATGACATTGCTAAAGTAAAGTTGTATTCATAGTCCCCGCCAGAAATACCCGGTTGGCTATATTCTTTCATATTCCCTTCCATACAACTTTATTGTTGAAATTTATGTCTAAGCAGGTTTTTCAAAATAGCTGATTCATTAATGATTGGTCATTTTTTGACCAGTCTTTCTTCTCTCAGAACAAAAATGAATCGGAACACCTTGACATCGAGCGTTCAGTATTATAAATTTGTTTTTTTCTCAGAAGCCCCTTGTTTAGTTTATTATTTGATCAATATTATGTACATTACATACATATTATGTGCCATTATTATCATAATCATTATGTGATCAATTTCTAGTGCTATTTGGGTTTTAACTGACTGTATGTATTATTCAATGTGTGAAGAAATATCATTCGATATGTTATTTAACTTCAGATAAGAAAATAAGAAACAGGATTGTTTCCAATGATATTTGATATATGAAAATTGACAAAAACCATAATATGCTTTTAGTATATAAAAAAAATAAATAAATAAATAAAACATTTTTTTAGAAATGCACTTTTCAGATTTATGTTAAACCCCCATTAATACCCTTAAATACGAATTTTTATACCATTCAATTAATAGACATTTTTGATGTCCAATTTCTTCTTAGAAATTCATAGAAGCACTAGATTTCATCCTAAGATAACAACCGTTGGAAAGCTGAAGTTCTACTTTCAGACAAATAGCAAAAATGTTTTGATTTCATATCGTAATAAGTAAAAAAAAAAAAGGCAGGATAAAAGCTACCAAACCGACTCAACGTTTTATTTTATTTCTCATGATTTATTTACTGAGGCTAGGTTTGTACAACTCTCTGAGATTAAGTTCTAAATCCATGTACTGTTTCCTCTTTAATCGTTGCGCCGTTTCTAAGTTATGACGGCTTTAGTAAGGTTGCGGGAAAATATTAATTTTTTGATTTTCCTAAAAATTTGTATCTAGGGGTTTTTCGAGGTGAAGGAAACGAATATCGGTTTTTTTGTTCATCCTTTCTTTTCTCACCTACATGACATTATCATATATATATATATATA
>CM077100.1:33218964-33236208 GCA_039619505.1 Cimex hemipterus | reverse complement strand
ACACACACACACACACACACACACACACACACACACACACACACACATACACAATTTTGAAATACATGAAAACTTTATTTCTCTGCTCCTAGGGCCAGGCCATAGGCAAGAACGTACGGACGTCTCGTAGAATATTTGTTTATTGTCTTATACTATGTTATTTGTTTTTAATAATTATGAGTGGGAAAAATATTCTACCCTGGGAGAGACAAAATCGTTTGGAAACCTGTCGGCTCGAAAGACTGGTGGCGACGGGGAGATGAAATTGATCCGAGCCCAGATACGAAGTGGGAAAGGACCGGCAAGTTGCATTGGCGCAAGCTGTTGATGTACAGGACCTGACTGGGAACAGAAGGGGCCTACGGTATTGATCTCCTCGTGATTCCGTTTTAAAAAATCCACGGGCCCGGTTCGCATCCTTTGCCTCTCGTGGGTTTTCCGCGCGTTCGTATCATCCCGGATGACAGAGGATCGGAAAAATAAATTCTTCGTCCGAGGTTTTCCGGTTAATAAACTACACCGGGGATTCTTGTTGACAGGTCTCATAGATAATAAAAGCCTTACTAAAAGACGAAAAAGAATTTTAGTCATAGGATTAAAATAATATTAGTATAAAGCCTTAAGAAAAAACAATCTCTTCGTTTTTCACCCGAGTAAATCATACGTTGTTCTGAGGTTTCTTTATTCAAGATCATATGGGTAACCATTAAAACATCATTAGTGGCCAGCGTCGAGAATCAAAGGTTTTTCAAATTTTTTCAAAAACTCTTTAACTTTTATAGCATTTTTCTTTGAGCCAGATATCATATATCTACTCTTATCAGTGAAGATATATATATGAAATAATAGTGATGTAATCCAGAGTGAAATGTTTTATTGGACAAATTGGGAATACCGACTTTGTGGAGTTCTTCCTTCATACCTACGGCTGAGAAACTCACCGCGTCTTTGGATCTTCTCCGCCCCTTCTGTTTACACATGAATATTGAGGAGAAAAAGGAAGGAGTACTGAGAAATCAGCTGACAGATAACAATTTGTGAAATTGTAACTTCATGGCGCTATAGCATGATTGATACGGGATTTCGACAAAATTTGCAATAGTAAAATTTGTTCGAAATGTATTACATCTTCAATGTCGATATTAATCGGCAAAGCTCTAGAACCAACCATGAATAATTTATCGAGGAAATTGGAAAAAATACAATTTTGTAGTATTTGGGACACGGTTCAGCAAGGGTGTCGAATTGAACGGTTTTTTACTTTTAGATTCAACATAAACAATTTGAGGGAAAAGAATAACAGAACATGACTGAGCCAATAGGCTTCAGCATAAAAATAGCATCAACAGTCCAAATTTCTACTTTTACCTTCCAAACTGTTCACTAATCACAATAGAATTTCATAACGCTAGTGTGCTTGACGTTTGTTGTTTCGGATAAAATTTTTATTAGTAACATTTGTTCTAAATTTTGTTACCGTCAAAATCGATATTAGTTGGCAATGCTCTAGAACCAACCATGAACGATTTAGCGAGGAAAAACTGAAGAAAAAACAGAAATCTAATGGATTTCGGGCCACAGTTCAAGGTGGGTCGAATAGGACGGTTTTTTATGGTTATCGATTTCAATATAAACAATATGATGGACAGAAAAAATATAATAGAACATAACTGGACTAATAGGCATAAATTTCCTTTATCATCTCCCAAATTGTTCCGTAATAACTAATAGAAATTTATGAGACCGTAGCGCTTTCATATTGTTTTAGACAACATTTGCACAAATAAACGCTGCTCGAAACCTCGTTATCCTCCAATTTGATAGTCCTCAGCAAAGCTATTGACCGAACCATAAAAGATTTCTTGAAGAAAAACCGAGAAAAAATTCAGAAAATCAAATGTATCGGTCGAATTGGGCAGTCTTTTACTTCCATCCTTCCATATGAACAATTTAAGGGGAAAAGAACAATTGGCCGTGTCTGGGGTAGCAGGCTTAGCGGAAAAATAGCACAAACTGTCCAAATTTCGACAGTCAACTCCCAAATTGTTTCCTAATTATCAATAATAATTTATGGTACAGTAACACGCTAGCTATTCGTTTAAACAATATATGAAGGTTAAAGTTGTTCGAAATTTTGTTATCTGCAAATTTGATATTAGTTGGCAAAGCTCTACAACAACCCATGGACGATTTATTGAGGAAAACCCGAAAAAAGATAAAAGATTTTTCAGTTTTCGGGTCACTGTTCCACCGAGGACTTTGGAATTTGGACAGCTTTTACAACTGGCTTCTCTCCAAGTCAAACTTGTCTTTGAGATATATGAATAAGTTTGACACGAAACGAGTGATCCAACAGAGAAAAAAACATCCTCTGACAATCCGAACATCATTTCCTCTCCGGCCTCGTTCCGACTGTTTCACTCTCATAACCCTGAGGAATCCTCTGGATAATAAAACGGGCCCTGAGCCGGGACGGATTTGGGGCTTTTCGAGTTGACGAATTGAGCGTATTTTTTCGAGGGGCCTCGCTGGATATCCAGGCATACGCCATCCGAGAGAAACCCATTAAAAACAATACCTCCTTTCGACATATGCAGAATTCCTGAACGATGATATGGCTAAGGCGCCGCTCGGTACAAAAAAAAAGTCTGACTCATTATTCACAGTGTAAACGTCAAATGTGCTGGATTTCCAGTTGTTATTACTGATATTATTATTTGCAATTTACGATAAATGTGCACATGTATCGGCTTTATTAGATAGGATAACCAATTGGGAGTTACAATTGTAATGTAGAATACACGGGTGGTAAATCTCGTCCACTCTACTAGCCAAAATATATATTTGAACATTTCAAATGTTGTACGTAGATGGTTATAATTTGTTAAACGTGTAAATCATAACAAATAGTTAACTGTAGAATGAAATCTATACTTAGCCCATTTTTGTTATGTAAAACCATATTTTTGAATTGTAACCTCCAGCTGCTAGGTACCTACGACAGTTGCACAGAGAAATCCACGAACCGAAAGAAGTAGCTACAGTTAATAACATTGTCCCAGACAGTATGAATGAGACGGTACCATGAAATATTGCAAACCGATCAGAACTGTCTCGGCCATGAACGAAATGTAGAGGCTCGATACTTTGAATATTTCGGGAATAAGGAAATAACCTAAGGAAAATCGCTTGTCAGCCTTAATTTCTGACCAAAAAGCCCTCCTTTTTACAGGTGAATCCTTTTTCAGGATGAATCCCCCCCCCCAAAGATATTTGCAGTTTAAACAGAATTTCGATTAGTGCCGGCCTGATGAGAAATGCAAAAGGACGCGCCGTTCTCCTGGATCGGACAGATATCGAGAAAAGGAACCTTTGTCAAAGGTTTGAAAGAAAAGGCGTGAAGTGCATGGAGAGCGCCGACAAGGGGGGAAAGGTAGCCACCTGCGTCGGGAACAATGCCTCAGACACTGATGAGCGTGAAAAGGGGTGTTTTCAGTCTCCACTGTTTAGAAGAAAAACACCATCAGAAGAATCACCAATCAATTTTTTTAAATATATAAACATGTTGTACTTTCTTTTTACGATTCGGTATGACTTTCTGGCAAAACAATCATATGGAATGTTTATTTTTGGACCGGAAAATAACCCAAAAGTGTGGGTCAATAACGGAAAGTCACGGAGTGGCTACTGTATTTGCCCTATGACAAAAATTTGTTCCCGTGTACATATATGAAGTTTGGATTGTCTGCGAGTTTGTCTAATACGCCAACTTGTGGTTCTTTATGTTTCATTTTTGACATATATATATATATATATATATATATATATATATATATAAATTAAACGGGATGGTACGGAACTATAGCAGGGTTCTACGTTCTTTCAGTTCATTAAAGACCAATCTCAAATCGTGGTTATGGTTGTTTGATTGTTCCTGAACGTATGCATATCATTGGTCCGTTCATGCCAGATATGTTCATAGTCGAGACGGCAAAACGACTAAATCTAGGTAATTAATTAACAAGGGCTTTGGAATTAACCGGAAGGCGGTTTTGTCATAGCCCAACCAATAGAGGGTCGATTGGCCACTCTAACAAATACAATCACTATTATTGTACATTAACGGAAACATCAATTGTAACCTCCAGCGGGCTATCCATGGCTTTACAAAAAACTATAACCAGCTGGAGGTTACAGTTCTGATACAAAATGGGCGAGTTATACATTACCATTCCAATGGTTTAATCAGTTAATAAATTATAAACATTTACTTAAATAACTGAAATTATGGCTTCAAACATTAACAAATTACTCGATTCCAATATTAATCAAATTACATAATCTAATACTAAAATACAAAATGAAAACCAGTTCGTTTTTAAGCATATTCCCATCAAATAAGAATACAATACACTGTTTCAGGATTACTTAAGTCCCCTCCAAGTTGTTATTAAGGCACAACGCAATTTCTGTATATTCTAATCTATACTATTAAAATGTACGACTTTCTTTTTTTAATTCATTCAGAGTGTTCGACTTATAACAAGGTTCTTGATACAGATATTACGCACAAGCAAGGAATGGATAAAAAGACTGAAGATTCCAAGATGGAGATTGGCGCCAAAAAAGTCAATGTTGCCAATACAAAGGTGGATATATTGATAACACTACTACGTCTGACCTGAACTCAAGGGATTTCATCTCTAATCTTTAAAAATGTCAACACTCCAGGAAAGATCAAATTATGCGTATTCCCATAACATAAGGAATAAACTTCAAAACAACCGGGAACTCGGGGGTTGATATGATATCTGCTGTCCCGAACCCTCGTAAAAAAATTTATTAAAAAAATCACAATAAATTACATTTCACAGGTACTAAGATAAGCAACAGAAATGGGCGAAGATGGAAGATTAAGGTGGAGATTAGCGCCTAAATTGTACGTGGTGCCAACATAATAGGGGAAATGCAAGCCTCCTGACTTGCCTAACTTGTAGTAACATTGTCTATTTGATTTTTCGACTTAAAAAACATTGCATCTCTTTTTTATTTTGACTCCCACTTACATTTCCAGCAAAATTACCAATATCCTTTTAATAAATTAGCGCAGGGGACAGAACCGACAAGTCCAATACAAAAAAAAAACTATTTACTGTTTACTCAAGCTGACATTTAAAAATAAATAGACATAAATAAATAGGCTTTGTTAAATCGTGTAACATTGTTGTTATATAACCGTTCGTTGCGAAAGCTTGTAAATTCAATTTAGCCTGTGTTATTGACATGGAAAAGAATGGGCCGAGAATGGGGGTTTCAAGTTTGACAACATTAGGAACGAAAGCGGTCGGATTGTCTCCAGTTTAATGACAGTTAATAATATATTGTACACAACCCATTTCCAATATAGGAGTATTGATTATACGATCAACAGTCTAGAATTGCCATCACGTGGGGATCGTGTACACATTTCATCCTCAAACCGATTTAAATTTCCAACCATGGTTATTCTAAGCTGGCTTTTGGTTCTTTTATAACAGCTTTTTGTTATGAGCAAAATATCAGACTATTTCAAATCCGAAGGGAGAATTCCAGCTAATTAGACGTTAGAAGTGATTCTTCCATTTTGGTCTCAAAGGAGACACTAATTGTTAAAAAGAGGGGCAGAAATTAAACAAAGGCAGAATTTTTTAATATAAAATTAATCAAAAGACTTAACAATTACCTCGGGCTAGATGATCCAATGACAAGGTGCCGGAAACAAAGGTGATGAATCGCCCGGATATATTTTGAACTGTGAAACCCGAAGCGAAAAATCTAAAGAGGTGAAATATGATATTTAGAAGCCATTCGAGAAGCAAGTTTTGTATTTAAATACGATTCGACTTTCAGCTATTGTTATTAACCTTCCGAGTAAAATTTTCCTACGAGATTCCGTTTTGAACGCCAACCCGTCGCAGGCCGTTGGGCCAGAAAGCGATCGATAAAATACTTTGTTAAGAAATGGATTTGCATGATATTAAGATAGGGAGAGCCGAGGGAGAGGAGATTGGAGAGTTGCATATGGTCGAATCTGCCCATCTGCCTGTCCACATGACTCTACTATCCATAGAATCGTTAAAAAACAAACAAAAACAAACAAAAAACTGTGGCTTTCCTTCACATTCAAACCACCGTTCCACTGAAATTGTAATGACGACCGTTGAGCTTTGACTTATAGGAATAACCTTGGTTTAGATATTAAGACATTCAATGTCAATTAGCGATGTGTATTTTTAGATTAAGAGAATTTCAAAAACATAACGTTTTCTATTGAGAATTTAAATTTTATTTTAAACTATATATTTTAAATATTTTAGACACCGTTTGCTTTATCGGGTTTGTTTTCACCTTAACTGTCACTGTACATGTCCTTTAAATTTTTAAACATATATTATATCTGTTGGAAATAGGTTCTGGAGGATAAGGAGGAGGATGCTAACATGGTGTGTAGGAGTAGTTTTCCTATTTAAAAATGCTTTTTGGTTAATTTCGATCGTAGGTTATAGAAGTTTTGGTCTAACTGCTAGTTAGACTCCAGTCTGCCACCTCGGTTTTTGTCGGTGTAAATTCTGTTTTGCCATCTGTCCTGGGCTTTCGTGAATACTCATAAAAAGATAACAGCACTGAGGTAACATATTTGGCACCATTAAAAAAGCTAAAAAGCTTACAATATCAGAGACAAACGTGAGCAAACTGCCACTGTATGCTATATAAATCGAAAGTTCCACCGCGTTCCTTCATTGTAATAAAAGCATGTCAATGCTTGTATACAATATAGGTGTCGCGTCCGACGCCTCGAAAATTTCGAAAATGTTCGAGTTTTTAAAAATATTATCGAAAAAGAATGCAGTGATTTTTTAGTTTTATCGGGTTTCAAAACTTCTAGAATTAATTTAAACTTTGCATAATGATACTTGATTATTTCAAGGCTAGTTTTGTTTGCAAATTTTTGTTTTTCCTTGGTACATTTTATTTAGCAAGGAGCGTCGGCATATTTCTATACGGGAAAGCAAAATGGGAAATGGTTACGCTTATTGTAAAGACGTGCCAGTGCCAAAAACACTAATGAAAATTTTTATATAAATTTTCACCTCATGATGGAAGGTCTGTTGAAGACGGTGACGATAAAATCAGGCCAGATAGACTTTGAATAGATGCTCAATGTACAACATCCATGTGTGGAGGGGCTTTTACGTGATCGTGTATGTTCTTTTACCGGGAAACTCTGAAGCCTACTGAAGCTAATTAGACAAACTGATTGTACCCAGCACAAAAAGCCAAAGATTACCAAGCTAAAAGGTGTTCATGTGCAAAGCAAATGAAAAGGCCAACATGCATGTTTGTTGGAACTTCACAGGTATTTTTGAGTTTTGGAGTACAATTACTACTACAGGACAATACTAAGTTTGGTTTTGAAGTCTACTAGAGCCCAGCTGATCGTGCTAAAGGGTGATAATTTCCTTCAGGCCCCAGATCTAATACTTGTTTTGATCAGTTGTCAAAAGCCTTTGAAACATCGAATCAGCTACTACGTCCATTGTTGTAGGTATTGTTTTGTCTTTTATTATATTTAGATTTTGGCTTTCGTGCTTCTTAGTAGATGTTTCAAGAACGAGTCGTTTCGCTGCACACGATCGCTCATGTTGGACGATCGTGTGGCTACTACAAAGGAGAACACCTGTCACATCTGATACTACTTTGGCCTTTTTACGCTGCTAAGAACAAACTATACGAGCTACCGCCCATAAACACATTTCATCCCAGAAAAGATGTTCACAGTATCGAAGAGAAAAGTTAGAATTTTCTTTTCAAACTTGGTTCTATTTTCATATCGAACCATCCAAACCGCCTGCCGGACCGCTTATGAATATTAAAGCCATCCGGAAGATCATATCGATCTTTATAAATCGACAACCGGACCGGATGTCTGTAAATTGCGCCAATTGGTCTGATGAGCGGTTGGAACTTTGATAGAGCATTAATAAAAAATATATATATAACGATTTTCTTGTTGCAACCAGGAATCTTTTTGGTGTAAATCATAATTAATCTACATAAAAAGCGGAGATTAGAAATATCAACTTAACGTCATTACTGATACTCCTGAATCTTCTAGGAAGGGTGAATTATTTTCTATTAAATAAAATTTGCGGCAGATATCGAGTAACTCTAATTATAGGGGTTGTATAGTCAACCCGATAGAAAGGCAAGGGAACTACTACCAAATGGACAAGGATTAGCTACTGAAAAAAAATTTATCATACCATTACATGGCCCTAGGACCCTCCACAACCACATTTTAACTCGAATTACTATTCGTATGGAAATGTACATGAGATGAATAATAAACATTTTAAAATTGCAACAATTACACCATCAGGCAGCTCATGATCAATTCAAACTAGTCTGGAACCGCTCAAAATGCCCAAAAATAACTAGGATCGACAAGGTAAAGTTGATTCCAAATTATTATGGAATTTCAGAGACTTCTGAGAAGCCCTAACCATCCAATTTAAACTATGAAATTAAAATCGAGGCCATCCTCAGGAACTGCATAATTAGAGCAAGGAAAAGGACATCTAGGAAAGTCATTCATAACTTCCATACCATACCACTGACAAACCGTATTCATCCGCTTACACTTTATAAGAAAAACAGATCACTTTTTATAAAACTATAAGGGCACGGAAAAGGTTACGGCATTTAGTAAAGCTATCCTTGAGCACGGTAGACCGTACCGAAGGAATGTACTGAACCCTCCTGTACGAGCAATTCAGAACACTTCAAGTCTGCTGTAATATCCTCTGCAACTACCCGGCAATAACTAGGAAACGGTGCCTGCAATATGGTAGCTAGGAAAGCCATTTTTAACCGATGAAGACCCTCCGTACAATAGTCCTTCTTACTTAAACTTCATAAGAAAAAAGTTCAAATGTTATGCAAGCTATCCAGTAATAGCTATGGAAAGGCTACAGTACCTAAGAAAGGCCATATTGAGTAATTTAGACCTGTCTTCCATATTCCTAAAGAACTATATTCATCCCATTTGAACTTTATAAGAAAAAAGGTGGATCACATCTCACGCTACTGTTCGGTAATAACTAGTAAAAAGGTATTACTGGGTAACAGTTAGACGAATTCTGTAATTTATTAAAGAAACGAAAATCCTCCGACCACAAGAGATCGGATAAACTACACCAAAGTTTAAGTGAATAAAAGGACAATACTTACGACCATGAAAAGGGACAAAAAAATAACCAAGGAAAAAGAGCCCAACAGATGTAAATATAGCGAGAACGGCGGATTATTAATATTATCAGGAGAAATCAGACTTTCTATAAACATTTAAAAATCCCAAAATTATCATCAAGTACAAAATTAGAACAAGAAATAAAATGGTTCAAAGCCATTGGCGATAATTTATAGGATTACAAACAAAACGTAGTTTCAACTTCTATTTATTATGCACACAATGGGCAAAAAAATGATTCTCGAGATATCTTTCGTATTAAACAATACTTAACCTTAATTCTAAACTATTATGAGATAAAAGGCAACTCTGACAAACAATTCAACCTAAAAAGAATCGATATGCCTTGTTTTATTGTAGCGATTCTCATGGCGTGTATCAACAAGGTTTCTCAGAGAAGAAATTCGCCCGGTTTTCTGAGACGGTTTCGTTTATAATACTAACTCCCTTTTAAGTCGTAAAGAACGGTTATGTTTGCGATTTATGTTTACCAGCTGATTCGAACGGTTGCCCCTTCGTCGATCCTTTGTTCACTTTCGTCGTTATCGCCCGTTTGCAGAGACTGGCTAAGTCTTGTTTCGCATCAAAACTAAAACGAACGTTATCTCGCCAATAAGGTTTCTGCTCTAAAAACCCCTGCCTTGGGAACTTGTCTCAAAATATATCTGACCCAAAAGATTAAGACGTATTATTCGAGCAATAGTTATCGGTCAAAGCACAGAAGAGGGCGTGCTTTTGAGGGAAACGGGACAATTATTGTTTCTAGACCTTTTCCGTTCTAAAACCCTTTCTGATTAGCATTAGAGATAATTGTAATATTTCTTCCAAATTAACATCTAAATGACAGATCACTGATTAATTATAACGGCGATGTTTTATTTTCTCCCGGTTACTACATTGTCACTACGGCTAACACCATGGAATGAGAAACCAGTCTCTGGCCACTCGTAGGATTGAAAGTCTCATGGTTTCTTTGAACGCGGAAAGTGGACAGAAAGTTTTGGCTGTATTTCTAGATGAATCGAAAGCTTGTTGTTGAACTTTAGGAAGCGGGATTGCATCAGCTCATCGACAAAAGGAAACTTCAAATGAAGTATCTGATTTGTGTGGTCGTCAGTAGGCCAGCACTGCACCCGAATGACACGCGTTATGAGCAGCCAACCTCTAACCACTGGTGTTATTGAGCTGGGCCCCGAGGACATACGTTATGAGACATCAGCCCCACGCCACTGTGCGATTGAAAGTCTCAACGTTTAAATCGATGTAGCGGATTCTTTGGATGGGAAGGTGTATAGAGAGTTTTCGGATCGACTCTTTGATAAAAGTAAAGATAAAGTCACTGTGAACAGTGAGGTTAGAAATGTACTAAAGAGCTTTGACAATTTGCCTGAGGATTTTTCATTACACCTTTTCAGTGCTACACTTTTTACACAATGCTTGGATAACATAAAGGGTGTTTTCGGATGTTGGAAACCGCTTTGATAGAAGAGCAGTTCGCAGATAAGAATAGCTGAATTGTGCTGGGGTGCATGGGAAAGTCCGCAGAGTACATTATAATAAGATGGGATCAAGAATACATCTATCTATCTCTCTCTCTCTCTCTATATATATATATATATATATATATATATATATATATATATATATATATATATATATCCTTTACTTGACTTATTTCTAATAAAAGTCACAACAGAAAACAGTAATTCACATTATCAGAGAAGTCTGCACAGTAAAATGCTGGGTAAAATAATATTTGATTCTTTTTCAACTTGGGTTATCTCTGTACTATTTTCAATTAATTTTTCCAACTATTGATTGCTCTTATTTCCAGGAATTGCTGTTTAATAATATTAAAGTTTTATTCATTTTTAAATCACAATGAAGGAATAATTGAAATGCATATTAACCAATGATTAAGTCACAGGCTATTTAAAAAAAACTTTCGTTACGAACTATATAAATTTCGTATATATATATGTATGTATGTATGTATGTATGTATGTATGTATGTATGTATGTATGTGTATGTGTGTGTGTGTGTGTGTGTGTGTGCGTGTGTGTGTGTGTGTGTGTGAATCAAAACAGTTTTACCTTTTCTTTGTTAGGCTTTTGTAACACCTCAAAAAATATGTGTAAATCTCTTGAAATATGCGATAACAAATTAACAAAGTTAAATCAAGTAATTCTGTCAGACAAGAGAGCTTTGAGTAAAAAACATCGCCATGGTTATCAAAATTATAACCTAAAGCTGGTTATCATAAGCCGTGGATAACCAACTGGTGGTTGCAATTCTGCCACGTGGTTTGGGCCACAATCAAAAAATTATTTTAAAAAATAAAAACCTAAAACATTTCAAAATGAAACAACCCATATATGTATTTAGCAGTAATAAGTGATTGTATTAATTATTTTAATCAATTATAATTTTAATCTAAGGCTTGTTTGAGCTGAAAAAGTAATTGTCACTTGCTGGTTTCGAACCCACCACCTTCGGCTAAATACAATTCCCGATAGCTCAAGTGGATAAAGCAGCGGCGCATTGAGCCGTCGTGGATTCGAATCCCGCTCGTGATACTTGCTTTTTCATCTCAGCAAAGATCTTGGATTAAAAGTGGAATTAATTAAAAGAAAAGGACATTAATTTTCTTAGTGAAAATTCAACTATAATCAGTACAATAAAAATTTGGTTTGTTTCCCATTTTGCGTACAACTACCGACTCAGGGAATCCTTGTATTCATACGGAAAGTTGTAACCTCATATTTTGCGTTTCAGACCTTTCCGGTTTTATTTGATTCTGTTTCTCAGTCTGTCTGGTTTAATTCCTTGCCAACGCCAAAACTATGAAACCATGCTTACATTCCGTTATTATCATTAATTGTCGTAATGATAACTTAAGTTTAAAAATATTGAGAAATGTTAATTTTATTAAAACGTGTGGTGATTAGTGACCATTAATTGATAATTATTCAGAAATCATGAGATGCGGTCTGGTGCGATGTCGGATTCAGGAAAATATTTTCTTTATCGTGCCAACATTTCTATCTTTACTGAGATCATCTTCAGGGCCTGGATTTACAAACGTTGTTTATATTTAACAAGTACATGTAGAATGTGGATAAAAGTAAATTTATATAATGTCAAATATATTTTTAATACCCAATCAAAGTATTTCTACTCACTCCAAAGAGTTTGTATTCTGTGTGCTTGTGCCATTCTTGCGTGTGTTGTGTGTTGTGAATGCCAGTGCGATTTTGCTGTTTTCTGGATATCCGTTGTATTTTGAAGAGGTGGGGAAAGAAGTCGGTATAGAAAAGACATTTTTGTACAATGCGTCGGCTTCGTTGAGGTGAAAAGACGTAGGACGATGGGAAAAAACGTTGGTAATTGATTCGGCTAGATTATGCTTTCAGGATTATATAGAAGGGGACCATACCGCATCCCACGATTTCAGAATAATTTATTAAAACAATTAACATTTGGTTTTTTTAAATTTATTGTCTATCTATTTTCTTGGTTCTATGGTCACTCCCTCACCTTCCACGATCGTTTGCCGAAAAATTTTCACTTGAGGAGCAGTGATCCGTAGACTGATGGCAAGTTTAAACCGAGTTTTTTTCTACGCCCTTGCGTAATTTTCATTTTGAGCTACCTTAAACACTTATTGCGATGGTTATATCACTTCATTGACGCAATTCTACTTTATGCCGCTTTATTGCTCGGAATCTGGTGTCAAAACATGACAGAATGAAAGTATAAAGACAAAATTGGACTAATGACTAAGGGTGAGAGGGCCGAAGAGGATCCGGCCCCCTGTTTTATTTCGTTAGCGTCTCCCTTTAACAATTCTCTCACCCCTTTCGCAGAGGGTTCAACGCCGTTCTGCATCCCTGGAGAATCGACTGCAGTTTTCATTTAAATTAAAAATGGGAGTTAGTGAGCTCTTCTTTTCCAACTTTAACATTTTCAAAATATTACTGTGGGAACCCCTGAGAAACCGCTGACAGCGTCGTTTTCCTGGCCTGGAATTCGCTTTGTATTTGCCCAGGGAGATTAAGGAATCCTAAAGTTCGAAACAATTTACATCGGTTTACCGAAAACTAGGCCGGGAATAGATTCGACTCCTAGGCCAAATGGAATCCTTTATCAGATTAAAATATTTTATATAATGCCTTCCTAGCCATGATTGATCCCGGATCCTTTGAAGTTCGAACAGCCTACAAAACATTGTACGAACATCCGTACAACATGACAGGGGGGTCTGAGGTAAGAAAGGAATTCTGGGCAATGAACTAGCCGACAAACTATCCAGAAGATAAGCATGACCGAGAGTGGCAAACTAGCACTATAACTAAACAGGGTAAAAGTGAAGAGAATGATACCTCATCAATAACTCTATGTGTAGGCTACACATTGAGCAGTTAGGTTAAGTTAAAAAAGGAGTCTGCCACTACGACTTTAAGCACCACGATCAATATTGGACCTATTTTTGTTAATATTTAGTGACCGTTAAGCCTAGTACGCACTGAGGTTCTTTGAATCGATTCATGGTTCGGGGCAACCCCTACTCTGCTCCGCGACAAAGAACCGTGTCCAGACGAAGATTCTGTTAACATTCATCAATACCTGCGAAAACGACGGGGGAACTAGCTCTCTCAGGAATTTCCCTTGCTTTTTTGCATTGTACGTAGTGCATCCAATCGGAAGTGCATTAAAGTCATTTTAAAGTGTACATTTTTATCAATTTCGGCGACGGAAACACTGAATTTTCGGGTTAAACCGTTCAATGTTTATCTTTTCGATTCCCGATTTCTGTAGTGCCTGAATGATATATCCACAAACACCGATGGGAATATATGTCTTCAATAAACTGTAGTCAACTCACTACTCCACAACATACTTTTAATACAAGACAGTATCAAAATCTTCAAGAAAACACCCACCAGAACGTCAACTAAACAAATGAAGCAAGAACGCTTGTTCCAATTCTCGTCCGCACTGGAAATGTTGCTCAACATTGCGTCAAAGAATCCCATATTGGATGGGATTCAAGAGTCCGAAAATGCTAACCCGCAACACAACAGATTCAACGCAACAATGAGTCGGGGCAGCCCGGACTCAGGCTAGACGCAGGCGAGACTCTCCGGAGATTCAAAGAATCCCAGTGCGTACAAGACCTTAAGTAATGATTATTTAGATATCGTGTTTTTTAAACCTACTTCACATCAGACCGCACCTCATAATCTCTAATCATAATCAATGGAACTATTGTGCAATTTCCACCATTGGCTTTTTGCAAGATCGCAAAGGGATTAAAGTTTCAGTTTTGAAAACCTTCAAGCATTGGTTTTCAAGTCTGCCAGATCATCACCCAGCATAGTCTTTCGCTACTACATGTTCCGCTGTTTCTTATTCTTCCTTAATCCTGGTTTGTTTCTGAGTATAAATATGCCTCCAGAGTCAGCATTGTCCAGTCAGTAGTCCTACTTACATTCTGATGAATGTATTTGCATCTTTCTAGCCTGGAACACATTGTCCGAGGACTTATTCTTAACCTATTGGTGGAGCTGCTTAATTTGGTATGCCACAAAAGGTTCAGGACCGACAGATGTCTCCAATGACCAGAAAGCCGTCCTACTTATCATACTAGTCTTTCTGATGAACTTTGTCGCATGGTTCTGTTCGGGAATACACTCTCAACTCTCCTCGAACCGAGGACTTATTCTCAACGCATGTCCAATGGATCTGCTGTTTTGGGTCATTTGGCCAATAGATGTCCTTACTGCAGTCCTTACAGGAGTGTGCAGAAACCAGTCAACACTCCTACCATCATTCTATTCCTCATGATGTACTTTTTCGCACGAGTCTGTCCTGGAATACACTCCCATCAAACCGAGGACTTATTCTCAAAAAACTGTACAATGCATCAACGTTTTTGGCAATTTGGTATGACCCAAAAGAGTTCACGGCCGATAGTTCTCCTGACAAGTGTCTGCAGTGAACAGCCATCAGTCAAACAATCATTCTAATCCTTTGATAGAACTTTTCGCAGGACTTTTCAATCCCATTAAACCGAGGACTTATTCTTACCCATTATCTGTTGATGGTATTTTTGGCCATTTAGCGCGATAGATATCTTGATTGCAGTCCCGACACATGTCGGCCGTAACAAGTCAGCTAAACTTACAATCCTCTTTGTTGAATTTTTCGCATGACTACTCAGGAATATAACCCCATTGTACTTATGCTTAACAAATTGTCTGACTTTTGGATGGCAGGTGTCGCTGCAATCCGGACAGGAATCAGAGTCGTACTATCAAGTTCTTTATTACCGATGAAGTACTTGCCTTTAGTTCAAGTAGATGGCTGTACTATTGTGATTCATATCCAGCTGATTCAGTGTTTAATGCCAGTCTCTGCTTATACTGTACAAATTTAAAGACTTATCAGGTCTGATCCTTAAAACATTTGATTCAAACTTCAGGATGATATGAGGATCAAGATAAGCTTCTTTTATGTTAACCGTACCTACGCACATGCCTAGTCAAAGGCATTAGTGGGTACAATCGAAGACCTTGGTTCGGAAGTAGAATATCATAATCCGAACCCCTTGATTGAATTCAGCACTCATAAAAATTAATTGTTACTGGTCTACATCAAAGACATCGGAATCGAATATAACCGGGACATTGCCGGTTATGGAACGTATAGGAAGGCGACTTAGGATGATGGTGAACTCGATGCACGAGGGTTGGGACCCTCACATTAATTATTCCTTAGAGAAAGGGCGCAGATGTGATTTAAATAACAAACCATATATATTAACATGAAAGGGCATTGGCTATGACTCACACCCACTACTAACCCCCCTCCCAAGCAGGACAATCCATGTTTAATAATTGCCGATATAGCATTAGACGCCGGGTCCTTTCATTAAGTATTCCTCCCTATCTGCCCCTGATGAGCAGCCGGTTTTTCTTGGCCACGATTTTCCTCGACAAGACCCGCAAAGTGTTTCTGGTTCGCGAGTTGGGAAGTATAAAACAGCACACTGGAGACAAGGACAGCAAAGCGAAAGTCATTGACCATTTTCCCCTTCAATCAAAGCTGGGGTCAAACCGAATTGATCGGCAAGAGAGCAGCTTTACATATGTCCACTATAAACTGAGAACGTTTTAACCCATTTCTCAGCAGTTATTGACGACAAATGATTAATTGATGATAATTTGACTTAAATCGAATGAATAAAAAAACCGGCATTCCAAGACAAAAAGCGCTACGTTCATTTTGCCAGGCGTTAAGAGTCCAATAACGCCCAGGACGATTAGAATAGGCCAGGCCAGACTGATTCCCGTCCCAACCGATTAAACGCTCCTGTCTCATAATACGAACCAAATCGACAATTAGCTTCTTCCCTGGGCGGTTCTACTCAGCAGATTCAATGGGAAATCCATCAGATCCGGAAAACCGCAACGAATCTGATATTTCGCTAAGATTGCTAACACTTCTAATACAATACTTTTCGCAATAAATAAATTCGCTCATTTTTACCATTCCTTGGAGAAAATTTGCCTGGAACACTAAATTAACCCATTCTGTAATAAACAAGATTAACTAATAAGCGTCATAATTTAGTTTTATTCCGTCTTTTGGTCCAGTCTTATTTGAGTAATAACAAATGTCGCATTTGTATTTAATACTAATAATAATATAATTTTTTTCTGAGAGAGAGAGAGAGAGAGAGAGAGAGTGAGAATTTTTACCATTCAAAATAATGAAAGGGATTGATATATATATAGAGGGATTAATGGAGTTAGATAGGACGGGTGAGAAAGAAAATGAGAGGTTTTCGATGGAAATTGACAGAGAAAGATGGAGATTGCAAAAGAGAGAAGGTAATAGTTAGAGATTGATATGATATATATATATATATATATATATATATATATATATA
>CM077100.1:33196016-33218564 GCA_039619505.1 Cimex hemipterus | reverse complement strand
ATATATATATATGTATATATATATATAGAGAGAGAGAGAGAGAGAGAGAGAGAGAGAGAGAATGAGAGGAGAGAGAGGAGGAGGGTTTAGATGGAGATTGATAGAAAGACAGGTTGGTTACACAGAAATTGATAGGACAAGAAAGGCAGAAATAGAGGTGATAGATAGATACCAAGAAAAAGAGATGAAAATAAATAACACGTACGCGAGCGAGCGCCCCAAGTTTTTTTTTTGTTCTGCATGTACATAAAATCAGTCCCCCAAGCAGTACCCGTCATTAAAATCATGTCAAAAATCCAAGAGTCCAGGAAAACCATTAATAAAGAAATTGAAAAACTGAAGTATTTAAAAGTTACTGAAAATGATGGATGACGAATAGGATAACATCAAACACACTTTACAGTATTAACTGTAGATATGGATTCGAATCCCGCTCGTGACACGAGCTTTTTGTTTCAATCAAGCCTTAGATAAAAAATATAATTAATACCGTCAATTAAATATCGGTTAATATATTAAACTGGAAGGTTGAAATCAAACATAAAATTATTCCTAATTCATGAACGACCCCGGCTGTAGAGGTCGTTAGTGTACATATCACTTTCAACCACAGAAGACCTTTTAACCCGATCATACCCTAAACACAGTGCAACTGTAGAAGCATGACGCATGCAAATTGGTTTGACCTGCTGATACTCGACACAACGACCGCACCATTGGCACTTAAAAACTTAAATTTCACATGAGTTACAAGTGCCTAGGGAAATTTCAAGTCTTTGTCCTATGTCGAGTAGGTGTCAATCAACATAAAAGGAAATATCAACAGGGCGAGTCTACACATATAACCTCGTAAATTGTCAATTTCGTTTTTTCTCAACCAAGTTCGAATAGTAAACAAAGGGAGTCGACATCGCACTAAAAAGCGTAAAGAAAAGGCGTGAGTCAAGCCGATATGCGCTTTGACCATTGCACTTAAACAATAAAATCGGTCGCCTCAATAACATATGTAATAAAAATCTTACAACTTCGTTCGATCTTCAAAACCTTTTCCAACATCCTTGGCATTTAAACAAGATCCTATTATCGAGAAAATGAGTTTGATTTAAAACGGAACATTCGCGTTTTGTCGTACCTCTTGAAAAGAGGACATTGACAGGCGAGGGCGCATATGGTCAGATAGCGACGGACAACTGTACATACTAATATCTTACGAAACGTTAAAAGACCGTTTCTATTGGTTTTCAAGGGAGAGAGAAAGATATATAAGGAGACTAATAGAAAGAAGAAGGAAGAGGAGAGAGAGAGATGTGATCAGGGATAAGGTCAACCTAGCTTTGCCAATTAATTTGCAGATCCTAAGTTCATAACGTATGATAAATTTAAAATTCATAACTTTTGCATTTAAACTTAAGATTTGTATGTGGATCTCTACGTTGTAAACTTAAGAAATTACAAGTAGAATTTTTGAATCCAAAACTTAACAATTTTAGGTCAATCTCTACGCCATAAACATCCATATTTATGTCGTAAACTTAAGAATTACAAATTGAACTACTACATAAGAGCTTTATATTCAAGGCGATCTTTATATTGAATAATTAATCATTTTACGTCGATCTTTACACCATAAACTGAAGAATTAAATGTCGATTTGTACATCCAAAACTTGAGAATTTTAAGACGTTCTCTGTATTCGACATTTAAGCAGTTTAAGTCGATTTTTACATCATAAGCTAAAGAGTTCAAAGCAGATCTCGAGGTAAACTAAAGTATTGCAAGTCGAAACATCCATTACTTACTTCCAAAACGTCAGAATTTTAAGTCGATTTCTAGTCACAATTTAAGCAGTTTAAATCGATTTTTACATCACAAACTAAAGAATTAAATGCCGATCTCCACATCCAAACTAGCGCATTCGCACGTTGATTTGTACATCCAAAAGTTGAGAATTTTAAGTCGACCTTTACATCATAAGCTAAAGAGTTCAAGGCAGATCTCCACGTAAACTTAAGTATTGCAAGTCGAACTTACAGCCATTACTTACTTCCAAAACGTGAAAATTTTAAGTCGATATCCACATTTCAAACATAAGCATTTTAAATTCAATCTCTAAAGCGTAAACTTTCTGGTAGATTTCTGGTAGATCTACATCCAAACGTTAAAAAATGCATGCCGATCTCTACATTGTAAACTTAAGAATTGTAAGTCGAACTTCTATATCCAAAACGTAAGCATTTTAAGTCTATATACATCATAAACTTACTAAATACGCAACGATTACACATCGTAAATTTTAGAATTCCCTGTCGGTCTCTATTATAATAGTGTACATTCTTTCCGATTAGCATCAAAGCTGGTTATCTACAAAAGACGACGTCATAGAAGAGGACAAGAACCAATGACAATTGGTTTGTTTAGAGTTTTATCAACTTTCTACATTTTCATTCTGGGTATCTCCCGGGCTGTTGTTTGGTTTCGATATTGTCATTGATTATTTCAAACTGGGATGAAATCTATCCAAACGGCCCGTAGATTATCAGTCAATAACTGGGGGGGGGGGACCAGAAATGCTAAATTGAAAGGGTCCATTGAGTGTTCTCCTAGAATCTTCAACACACTGAAGGTGCCGAATCTCGTCTGACCAGTGTTATCATGTGTTTATTGTATATTTCAAGGGCCATTTTTCGGGTACATCTACGAAATTGATACGCCTGCTTTACATATGAGTTTGGACAGATCCTCTTGAACTGATATAGCTTTTATTTGTCTATAAATACAATGAGATGTTTTTCACTGAATTAAGCATGCCAAAGATGAGTGAATTTTTGCCTTTAAAGTTCATGATTTGTTTTGTTTTTGATAACCTTCTCCTGGATCGTTGCTGTGTGTTCAAGATCTCGAAGGAAAAGAAGTTTTATATTTTTTTTTAAATTTCATAAATTTCGAATTGATACGTATCGATGTTGGTGTGAGGGTGGGAACGTTTTTGGAACGGGGAGTATTCCACCCCTTGGCTGTTAAAGGGGAACAACTACAACATGCCTTGGAAACGCTATTTATTAAAATTTACACAAGACCCCGTTTTTTTTTGTTTTTTTTTTAATTGTCCCAGGAGGGGATAGAAAATTTGACTTGATAAGTTTTTGATTGATTTAATAGTTTTTTATTTAAAATTTGAACTTTGATAACTTTTTGTTATGTTTTTTAAGGGGATGTACATACCTAGTCGGGAGGATGTGAAAGAGGGATGAAGCAGGTGCCGGTACAATGCCTGCTACAAAAGATTGCAAATAACAGCGTAGAATCTACCTGGGAAGGACCTTTCTTTTTCTGACTCAAAGATTCAACACCAAGATATGGAAAAGTTCGAAAAACAAGGCGAATTTTTTTTTCTCGTGCCGTGTTTCTTAAAGAAATTTCCACCATCGACCCCAATGACACAAGTGATCGGCAAAACGTACTGAGGGCGATGGGGTTGGAGAGCGAGTTAAGGGATGGCTTATCGAGGGTCGTGGAAGACGGTCTCTGTACGGCATTTCCGTCTTGAAAGTTAGATAAAACGTCCTGGGGTTGTTGATGATTAAAAATGGTAAACAATGCTACTTACCGACTTGAAGGACGTTATCCACAGTGCCCTGTTCGAGGAATTTGAGCCCTTTGTAGAAAGACAGGTTCTGTGTCTCGTTCAAGGGTTGAACTCGGGCGAGAGAGGAGTACATGCATATTTCCCTCTCGTCCCTCGGGAACGACCAGAAGATGATCCTCCTCTGAACGGGCTCCGGTATCCTGTCGTATCGTTCTTCGATCCTCTGAAAGGGAATTTTCTCGGCGACGATCTTGGCAGCGATGTCGAGAAGAGTGTCAGGGGATCTCTGGTTGATTCGGGGCCGTTTCGCCTTCGACATGGTCGCCCGGTTTATGGAAGCACCAACACTCAACTGGCGTTGCCGACCGAGCCGCCGATTACTCTGCACTCTCCACTTTCCACTCTCCACACTCCACTCACCACCTCCTCCTCCTCCTACTCCTACTCGGCTTTCCTCTTCTCTCAAAGCGGCTCCCCACTCTTTTAACCCCTACCCACGACCTGCGAACCGCCCACCCCCTCCCGACTGGCCTTCCAACCTTATCTTCGTACACGTACCCCGACATTTTATCTCAGTTTCACCCCCGACGCCTTGCACGATTTTCCGCCAGCACCGTCCACGTCCGCCTCACGATCTTTTACATCCGTTTTTATTTTATTTCACCGCCCCTCCGCCTGCAATGGCTCAATTCAAGCCTTTTTGAAAGCCTGTAGAATCCCAGAAGCTGCGGAAAAAGATTTCTAAATCGGAAATTTTCATTTTTCACCAGGCAACAAAATGTATAATATTTCAAATGAGAACACACAATGAAAATACAAATTTTTTCTCTTTTGGAATACACATTGTAGTGCAAATATTGTACATGCAAAATTGATCGATGGATGGATAGATAGATAGATAGATAGATAGATAGATAGATAGAGAGAGAGAGAGAGAGAGAGAGAGAGAGACTGAGAGAGCTAGGTGGAGTGTCATCGGAAGGTAAAGAGAGCGTGTGTTTGAAAAAATAGGGTGGGAGAGAACGTGGTTAGAAGAGAGGAATAGCGATATTTAATGCAGACAGAGGAGAGAGAGAAAGAGAGTGTTCGATGGAATTCGATAGGAAGAGAAAATGTGAGAGAGTGGGGCTACCAAAAGACAACTTTTGTCTCATTTGCGAGCCCCTAAACATCAGAGACAACTGACTCAGACTCATGAAAACAAATAGATTTTAGTGTATTAAGGTGAAATATAGTCCTTTGCTAACTGTATAAGATTTTTTAGTGAACTGCTATATAATCCTTAGTCAAGTATGGTTATTAGTGAACTATAGTTATTAGTAGGAGTGATGTCTTTTTTGGTATTTTCTTTTCTATTTTTATTAATATAACTTTTAAAAACTAACGTGAAACCAGTTAAAACCCAATTCAAAATCTTAACTTTTTTCTTCTCCAAACAGCATAAGTAGCTGGTTTGTTTGGTTTTTCTTCAGTGCTTTAAGTTCAAAGAACTAGTTCAACAAAATAAACTGTCCCAAAACGAACTATTCAACAAAAGGAAAGACTTAATCCACTCTTTATGTAGCTTCCAATATGCCAAACAGAAGAGACATTTTGTGGGGAGTTGTGCGAATACCGACGATCAAAAATTTCTAGTCGGTTCCAATGTAAGAGTAACTTTATTGTTTTAAAATTAATTAAGTTTTTTAGTTGAGATAAAATTAATTGTAATATATTAATTGGTCAAGCTGACCAGGAAATTAGTGAATTTATTGTTTTATCTTAAATAAAAATTTACTGCGGAAAACATTCATACATGGGTCTTATAAAAGAAGGGCTCGATTGGAAGCCAATTTGGAATTCCCTCAGGTTTACTTTCAGCATTCTGAAATTAAAGGCAGTCCTGCAATACCTTACTTGAGTTCAATGACAAAAATCAGTGAGAATTACCGTAAAAGAACGGTAACTTTATTGTTATTAATTGTATACAAACATAATTATGACAAATTTTACCAACAACTTTCAATTGATTCGGCTTCGCCGAATTTCTTAGGGCTAACTAGTACTTACTACTACCTACTCTGTGTATACTTTCAAGAGGAATAAGGAATAAGAGGACGAGGTCAAAAGGGATTTCCTCCGGGAAACGCCCAATATGCCCTACAGGGTACCTTATTCGAACAAACGGCTGAAGCAAAAAAGTCAATTTAATTTTAAACTAAAGCCTACCCTTAACCACTCCGCATTAAACATACGACTCGACAGGGGCCCTGTTTTCCTACAAATAAGTTGTAAATCCTTTTCCTATCTTATAGCCGTTTATTGCAGTATTACGTTGGAACGAGAAGTATGTGCAGTGCAATTTAACGTCAACTCGAAAAACAACTGGTATCAACTCTAATTTTTCCACACACAACATGGCCTAGGAGCTATGTGTGGCTTAAATCGCACACAAATTAAAAAATTGGAAGTATGGTTAAACATGTGTATTAGACATATCCTGAACCTGAAATATGACAGTTGTATATAACAAGTTTTCGCAACTCAAATTTCTCAAAAATTAAAGATGTAATCGATTTCACTCTCTCGTGTAGTCTTTAAAATTCTAAAAGTTCAAAAACCAAAATATGTGAAATGTATTTACATGTCTGATTCATGACAGAGATACTAGGTTTGCAAACTGTCGTCTCCGTGTAGTTAAGCACAAAACCAAAACTTGTAATAGGACAGTCTCAGTATAACATTTTCGAGAATCCCTACACACATAGAACGATGTAAAAATACTTTCCAGAATCGTATTAAAAATCACCTGTTATCTAGTTATGACTGATCTCTCCAATTTAACTTCTTTTGTTGTTTGGGTTTTTTACTTATATTACTATTTAGTGAGTAAGGTTTTGTTTGTAGATTTATATTGGTGATTTACACTACATTGTATGTACTGCGTTGTATTGAATATTATGTTTGTTCACTTATTTTATTAGTAATTTGCCTTTTCATTGCTCAATTATTATGTAAATTGAGATATCTATTTAAACGAACAAATTTAAGTTGTTCAATGCCCAACAAATAGATGGAACACACTGACCACCAAAATAAATTTATTTATGTAATTAATTAATCTCTCTCTCTCTCTCTCTCTCTCTCTCTCTCTCTCTCTCTCTCTCTCTCTCTCCCTCCCTCTCTCTACCATTACCTGAGCTAGTTAAGAAAATCTCGTCTGGAATTGGAGAAGACCTTTCACTGAGAAAGGGGATTTAATGTTAAATGACTAAGACCTTTCTTACTTTCTTTGAGAAGAAAATCGCTTATGGTGCGAAGAGAGGTTTTTGGACAGCTCGATACCTGCTATATACAGAAAGTACTGTATAAAGCATACCCGACACTCTTGCCGATACGAAGCACGGACATATATATTTTTAAATTTTTGTTTAGCATGAAACGCCCTTAAAAACTATGGAAAACAATTTTTTTGGCATTTTCTAACCCTTTTATTTTCTACTTTACAAAAATTTGAATCAATAGATAATTTTTAGAGGTTTATTCTGGAAAAACCTTCTGCACTATATTTTTATCTATACATATTTTCTGGGGCACCTGTCTCGCCTATAAAATTAATAGAGTACCGAACTTTACCGAGTATTCACATAAAATCATTACTTCTCACCAAAGCTGACTCGTAAAAGAAGGGTCATCTCCACCCGGGGAAGAACGGGCCATGCGAGGTTGACACAGGGCACTTACTTTTGGGCCAAAGCCCGCATATGTTTCCGGCTTGGAGTATCGGGGTTGTTCTATTAGCTTGCATTGATAGTGAATGTATTTCTTAGTGTGAATGTTGAGTACCCCATTTCCCTAACTGTGTGAATGGAATGTAATAGGAGAGAATTTGAGAATGAATGTAAGCACGAGTGGGTTTGGAACTTCATGCGCTGGGTGCTAATTGACCTACCTGTTGACACCACCTGAAGCCCAACCTCGGTGGCTGGATGGATAAGGCTGACGTCTGCCCCGGACTGCCGACATCCGGAGTGGGTGATTTTTTGAGTCTGCCGACAATTAACTTAGATAACAAAAGCTGGAATTGCCGGTGGTCTACGGGAAGCTAGGCTACAGGCTCAACTCGGCATATGTTTGTACGTACGTACATGCTGGAATTGAGCCTGTATAAATCCAAATCCAAATTACTTTCCATCACTTCGGCATCCGTCCTCATCATTCATGGAGTACAGGTTGGTAGTTGAATGAGATCGGCCATTTTATATCGTAATTGCAACCTCCAACTGGTTATCAATAGAATTACCTACGTGATAATCAGAAGGATGTTACAATTTCTTAACAAAACACCTAACCTATTTTTTTAAATTTTGGTATTCAAAAATCGAAGAAATAGTCAAGCTTTTAAGGAAAATATATGTATGTATGTACGCTTCATCATGAATTTTTACTAATAATAAAAGAATGTAATATGTATAAACACCTAGATACAATAGTGAACATATTTGCCACAAACATGCGATTCTCGAGTTGATAGTGGCACAAGATCTACAAACTATCTAGGTCTTGATTGCAACCGTCAGAGTTATCCACGACTTTACGGAAAATGATAACCAGCTAGAGGTAACAATTCCGATAAGCATAGCTAAATGGCGGCATATTTGAATTTAAGCCCTCCTTTCTCAGTATAAATGTCTATATGTATGTATAAATAAATGCTACATATCGTGTAAAGAAAAGGTCCAAGAATACCCCCTCGTGGGAGGCCATATTCTGGATAGATATGGGATAACGCAGGTACAGTTATAAAACATTTGGCACCAAGGCATTATCTACAAACTTAAACCTCTCCTACCGACAACTTACTAGCCCGGAATTTAATTTACTAATTTGGGTAATGTGAAGCAGGTAGTCAGATTCAGTCCGATAAAAGCCGGTGCCTCACAAGTTGTTGTTCCTCCTGTTACAATTTACATTGCCAATTTTCCCATAAACTCCAACACCATCATTACAAGTTATTCTTATCTTCGAACTGCTATCACATCCAAGAACACTAGTTCCTAAACGATCAATTCAAAAAGTGGAGAACTGAACACAAGGAGATAGCGACGACCACTCAAGTTGATTCTTAGGACTATATCTAGACAGCATATTTGGGTTCCGCCAAGCATTCCAAGAAAAGTCTCAGGCAAATTGTCAACGCTTTTTAGTACATTTCTACTGATCCAATACCAACCAAGCTTTCGATTCATCTTAACCATACAAAGCTCTCTGTACACTTTCTCATCCAGATCAACCGCTACACCGACTTAAAACTTGCAACTTTCAATCCGGTAGAAAGTTGGTTTCTCATAACATGTGTCATCCAGGCGCAGAGCTGACATACTGAAGGCCACTCAAATCAAATACTCAGGACTGTAACCAAGCTTTTGATCCATCCTAATCATACGGCCAAAGTTTGCTGTAAACTTTCCCATCCAGAGGACCCCTCTACATCGAGTTAAACCTTTAGTTTTACAATCCCACGACATATGTCCTCCGGGTGTAGCTGATTTTTTGTCATGAACTCATCCACAACGACTTTCGATCCATCCTAACCTACTGCCAAAATCTTACCTACGTTTTCCCAAACTGAGAATCAGCTAAGATAATGGCCTTCTAATTCATTAATCCTCTGGCGTGAGCCGACTTTGGCTGAAGAGTCAAGAATGATTCTGAGCTAAAAACCTTAATTAATTGAAAGATATTAATTTGTCAAGCGGACCACGAAAACAAGTGAATTTAATAAGTTAAAATGAAGTACACCTTCACTAAAGATCTGCGTGGCCATTTCATTTGTCGCCGAGAAGCAAATAAATTACACGACATTTGAAAAATGGCAAAAAGGAGGGAAAATTCAAAAGGTGGAGTTGAGATGGACAGTTGGTGTGGGCAGTGGCAGTCGAAGTGGTAGAGCAGCGACAAATTTAGCCGAAGATCGTGGGTTCGAATCCCGCTGGTGCCACTGACTTTTTACCTCAATTAAAAACCACAATTAGTTGAAAGATAATAATTGGACAAGCCGACCAGGAAAATTAGTGTACTTGAGATAATATTTGATTCGTTTCTGCCCCTACGAATTGTCAAAACCTGAGGAAATCAAGACTGATACAAAATCTTTTATAGAAATTTTTTCGTTGGATGGACAACGTCAGCGACAAATCTGCCGTGCAACTTGGTATTACCGTTGTCTGACCTTGGAATTAACAAAATTGTAAATTCTACAACCTTGAAATTATATCGTTCATAATATTGGGTGTTGGAACTATTTTACACATATTTATGACGTATATAACCATAGGAAAATATGGGCCAGATACCAATTAAAGCCCAAGACTTGCTGAAACAATAGGGTTTTTTGAGGGGAGATCGGTTAAACTGGGTTTAAAGTAACCGATCATCTTGGATAGTCCGTTTTTGTTAGACGCGTTTCAGCTGTAGTGCCTCTTCAATTTCGCCATTAAGTTCTTCCCCTTTCGTTGTTTACAGAACAAAGGAAAATCTAAAGAGGTGGCCAGTATCGGTGAGCAGTCACTGAAGTGGCGTGTTGACTTAAGAACAACGGCCAGAATAGGACCTGGGAATTTTCCAGCGGCAATTTGTTGATAACATCATTGACACAATGTTCAAAATCTATTAGTTCATGTCTTATTTTTTATATGTTTGTGTTGTTTACTGAACATGTAACCTCAAAAGCACTAGAAAAGCGTTTTTTACCATACGCTTTTACAAAATTTGTACTTTTTAATTGTCTTCCAAGGCCCTTTCCTTTACAGTGGCCTTTATAAAGTGGTACAGTATTGATTACTATCGCTAGATCTTTTTGAGAAGATAGGATTGCTGTATTATCAGCGAAAGCGAAGGTTATTTGTTGCTAAATGGGCTAACGACGTCCATGTAGGGAACAATTTTAGGATTTGTATTGTTGTGTCATAATAAGTAGTAGGTGACCTTCATTTTCCTAGGTTCATTAGGCAATTTAAGCACTGGAGTCAGGAGATTAAAGCATACGTCACTATAAAATATATAAGATTCAGGACTGTAGTGTCCATTAAGGGACATAATACCTCATCCTTACGACCTGAGTATAAGGAACAAATAGGGCTTTATATTGTCGTTTCGTGTTTGGTAGTACCAAATTTAAATGTATTAGTATGACTGGGGATCTGTATTGTACTGCGCCCTTTAAGAGCTATTGTATCCTAGTACCAACCTTGATCTAACGTTGGTTTTTCCTAGGGCCATTAGGCAATTTAGACACTCCCAGACTAGTCAGGAGCTAAAAGTGTACCTCGGAATGGAATATATAAGACTGTTGTAAAAGTTACTGGTAGTAAAGCAGTAACCTCAGAATGGACTATATAAGACTCAGGACTATCGTGTAAGTTACAGAGCATCCTACCTCATCCGTATGACAATTGTATGGGAGACAAGTAGGGATATGTATAATTGTTTCAAATTTAGAGGTAACAACCTTAATTACATTGTTTTTCCTCGGGCCAATAGGCAATTTAGGCACTCCCAGACGAGACAGAAGCTAAAAACAAAGATATCTAAGCCTTTATAGCTGCTAACTATCCGAAAGCATGTAAATCCATGCGTCTTTAATTGCTTTTCAACTCCTGTGCTCAGAGTACTCGTTGGACATCAGCTTGGAAGATTGTTAATATTAGTCTAAGGGGTTTTGCTAGATTGTAATTTGGTCTTTTTACGCCGATACCTACTCCCTATTCCTCTTATTGCAGTCAGCGAGCATTAGTCGGTTGTGAATATGAGTTCTCTACGTTAAGTCAATACATTCACTAATTAGGATCTAAAAGTGGGTCTTCAGCTTGGATGATAAAAGACCCAGGACTGCTGTGTAGGTAATAGGGGAATAAATTGTTGTATTGATGTTGTCTATGACAGCCTGGTGAACATATAATCTTTCGAGCTTTGGCATTTTTGAGCATATTATAAAAAGATTTTGTAATAAATACTACTTGACAAAAATGTTTGCAAAGTAGTTACTTTCCCCAGAGGGTCGACAACACTCAGAGTTATGAACTTTTCTCCAGAACGCAAATTTATTCGGCTATTTTTACTTATTTGTTGAGTTTAAATATTTAAACTAGATGACCGGTCGACTTACGAAATGAGCCGGAAGAGACAAAATCAACAGTTGTTTCGCTGTATCTGACTAAAGTTCGACTAATGATTGCCGATAATGTCAAGTCCGATAACTTTTAAATTTGACAACGCGTTGTTACTTGTGTTTCCGAAGGTATGATTTTTTCTGCGTTAATCCAATTAAAAACCATAACGAAGAGGCCGATTTTCTAGTGATAGTGGCAAAAAAATCTACAAACCTCTTGGACATTCAAGCAGCAACTTCCAGCTAGTTACCCACGGGATTACGGAATATGATAACCAGCTTGAGGTTAAAATTCCAATAATCATAGTAAAACGGCGGTATATTTGCCCTCTTGTCTCCTGTAAAATATGATTAGCTGTACAGCGTAAATAAGAGGTCCAAGACTTCACCTTTATGGGGCGCCAAACCCTGGATACTTTTGATATATCGCAGATCCAGTTTTTTGATGAAGCTTTGGCACCCAAACCTACATTATATATTTAAAAACCTCCTACCGGCACCTAATCCTGGAATTAAATTGACTGCTTGCTTCGAAATAAGGTGCAGCAAATAGACAGATATTAGACTGATATAAACCGGTGTCCCACAGGGGACCCCATTCTTGGTTCTATCCTGATACAATTTACATTGTTGACTTCCCCATATATCCCAATATCATCATTACTTGCTATTCGTATCTTCGAACTGTTATCCTATCCAAGAGACCTCCAACATCCAAGAACACTGAATTTGTCAAACAGTGGTACAAAAATTGGAGGACTGAAAAATGGAGCTTGCAACTTCCACCGAGCCACAAACTTAATACTATCTAGACAACAGACTTGAGTCCAAGCAAACCAATGAAAAGTCTTCAGGCAAATTGTCAACACTTTTTAGTACATTTCGAACTCACTACACTCAATGACATCAGCTTTACTTGTATCACTGAGCTGCCCGATCCCAACCAAGCTTTCGATCCATCATATACAAATCTCTCTGCACCCTTTCCCATACCGAGAACACTCTATATCGACTTAAACCGATTGAGACTTTCAATCCCACGAATGGCCAGAGGCTAATTCTCACAACAAGTGTCATCCGCGTGCATCGCTGATCTACCGACTTCCATCCACATATACATCCGAATAACATACTGCTAAACATGAAACAACACTACAAAACCCTACTAAACCCTACTGTATGAGCGGCTTAAAGATGGCGAGGATTTATTTTAATAAATAAAAAGGTCGATTTATTTTTCTAAAAAGATTTCAGCTGTCGGAAAACATTCGGTCCTTTTACCAAATAAATATATAAATTACCAAGCTTTTACTAAGGGAATTTATATATTTATCTTTACGTCAAACGTTCTATTGTAGTGGTCTCTTGTTTAACAGTCTTATCTTTATATTAAAGAAAAAAGCTCTTTTACCAAGTCACAAAAGGCAGTATTTTTATTTTGATTCATGCATTGTGGTGATTTATCGAGAAAAACAATTGGAGAAAAGAGAAAAAAAATTGTTAGGAAAAAGTCGACGTAGATGAGTGAAGCAGGGTGACTTGGTAGAGGCGAGTATTGAACTGGCTGCTGCCACCCCTCTAATAAATGGAACAAATTTGAATTGTGCATGAGATATACAGGAGGGTGGATGGCGCAGGCGCTTCATCCCTCGAACTCAACCCCCGCTCATATGGCACTCGGCCCGAATAACATTTAAAAAAATTCGCACCGACTAAAAAAAGACAAATGCATATATGCGGGTTAATTAGGCCAGGAATCGGGTATGTGTTTCTAGAAGACCACTGACATCCATTTATCCATTTGCGATCTATCAACTTATCCTGTCTACATCCATCATTTCTATATTCTACATATTTTTTTCTGTTTCGATATGTCAATCTATCAATGTTTATTGCTTAAACTTTCAGTTCTTCCAGCCATCCCATCCGACAGTATTCAATCGAAATCTACCATGAGGTCGGTTTTTTTTTGGTTTTTTTTTTTGGGGGGGGGGTTCATCTGTTCATTTAACCAAAAATAAAACTAAATAAAAGAAAACAGTAACAGAAGTAACATCATTAACTAAAAAATGGTGCTGAATTGCAAAAGTAAACTAAATATTTAGATTAGGTATGCAAAATAGTCACCCTCTGCTAGGTTCCAGGACATGTTCTAGTAGAGGACAGCGAGAGAGCCAACACCTTTGCAAAGAAGAGGTCCGCTAAACTGTTGTTAGGTCCCCGAGCCCTTCTGTGGCATCACACTATCAATGGATATCTTAAACAAAAAGACAAAACGAAACTGAGGAAACAGAGGAATTCACTCATTCATTAAGCCCTACTATTTTCCAATGCTTCTACCGTATGCTTTTTGGTCCATTAATGAACTTTTTCACATGGATCTGACCTGGCAAATACATTTCCATTGAACCGAGAACTTATTCTTCCAAAATTATTGTCTGAAATAGTGTTTTTGACAATTTGGTATACCGCAAAAGGCCCGATGAGTTTCTTCATTTAACTTTCCACGACGAATTTATCGACCTCCTCGTTGCCCGTCTGCCCAAACAAGGGGTATTTTGTTGTCCCGAATGTCTGACAATGCCTTGCATTCCCAACAGTTCTGGATTTAATTACCGATGAAATAGTTACCTTTAGTCCGAGTAGATGGCTATTCTTTTGTTCGTAGAACCCAGCCAGATCTCCATGACATAGCCACAGTCGTCTTGGTGGAATCGATCTTGGTTTATTTACTTTTTATTTCCTGCTTCTGACCTAGGTCTTACAGCTGCTGCCTATATACCAAATACTTATAGTCGGGACTGGAAAACCTTTCTACATTCTTTATCGATGGTATTTTGATTTGATATATTGAAGCCTGCCCCTACATGAATCGTGGCTCTAGCCTCTGGATAAATGTAGTGGTGGTAGTAGTTAGGACTTCCAGTGCAGCAGTCGTTCTCGTTGCATTTTTTTTTTTTTTTCTAACGAGCGCCTGTTCTACTTACTACAGAATAGTTTTTCTCGAAATTGTTGTTTACATTATCGGTTAAATCACTTTTAAAAATGGGATGACGAATATGAAACGTGAGTATTTCCCATCGGCTATTTTCTATAAACTTGACTCTCATTGTTTGTTTCCCTCCCGATCTATATTGTTTTCAAAAACGACTTTATTATCAAATCCTGTTATTTCAAGACGATAAAGTTGAAACATTTAAATAAAATTTGTCTGAGAATTAAAGTCTACTCTATATTTTCTTGTTAGTACACCCAATGCATCCTTTTACAAAATAGATCCTGGGTCAATATATCAAAATATCCCTTACTTTCCATTTGGCCTCCTTTTATACGCGAAACCAAATGAAGACCTTAAAAAACCCTCTCCAAAAAATGTATTTTTAGCATGCCAAATAGCACTTCGTTCTGCCGATATGGGGTCTCTCTCTCTCTCTCTCTTAGGAACGACGGGGAAGGGGAAAAACCATATCAGCAACTACTAAAAGCAAAAGTCTTTGAGTTTCTGATTTTAAAAACTGTCGGTCCGGAACAGCACGGTTTCCACTCTTCTCTTTCTAAAATATTCTTCTTTTTCAAGACTACACAACCAAAGCGTTAGCTTATTCAAGGCAATCTGAAAACTCAACGTCCTTGGAATACATGGTTTTCTTTTCAGCACCTCAACTGGTTTAGCTCCTATTTGCATGATAGATAAATTCTGCAATATAATCCAGAAAATTCTGAAAGAATAGCAGTCTTGTCTTGTCTCAGGGGTCGTTACTCAGCCCATTTCTTTCCAAGGTATTTATTAATGATATTTCTCTTTGGTTTTACTCAGTTAAATTCTTCCTCTTTCCTGATGACCTGAAGGTCCATACTGCTATAACTTCCATTCTCCAAAATTTTTTACATAACCTTGTAGAATAGTGTTCATGCAATTGCATGGAACTAACTGTAAATAAGTGTAAAGTTGTTAGTTATAGTATTTTCTTTAACAACTACACCACACAAGATATCCAATTGGACAGGCAAACTATCCTTAAATACCTTGGAATCACCTAGTGTACATGACATTTAACATTCGTCCCACCTGATTTATCACTTCCTTAGCACCATATAAAGAGCATGTAGGAATGAACCAATATGAGGATTGTAAGGATTGTAATTGAAAATGTAATGCTGATTCCAAAAATTGAAAAAAAGAATTTGCAGTACAGTTAAAGACAACTGAGGTTCTATTTTGAAAAAAAAATTAATATAATAATATATATTTATAAATATTTTGTGTTTTATGACCCTACTGAATTTCAGCCATACCAAAACGGAGAGAATAGCCCAAGAGTAATCAAGAACAACCCTACCTACCTAAGAAATTGGCTTTCTTTGTTCAATTTGATTGGCATAAAACTTCATCTAATTTCCACACATTTCAATAGGAGAAAAAAATCATTTAGGCGGATAGCAGAATTTTCAGTTGTATTCTATTCTAATCGTTTTCCTGACAAGTCACAGATTTTAGTGCGTTGGCTTGGCCCAAATCAAGCTAATCCTTAATCCTAGTTCAGTTTAGCCCAGTCTGGACAGAAGTTTGAACATTAATTAAAATGGCAGTCTCATCTGTGAAAGTATACGTGAGAATAAAGTAAGACTGATTAATTATAGAAAAGCTATGGATAATTCTTTTCAGCTTTTTATCTTATGACAAACACATGAAAAATACAAATAGTTTATTTTTATAGGAATAAAAACTAATCATGGAATACTAAGTAATCCTAAATTTTATTTTATTTTTACATTGGTAAATGATATAAATGCCAATAAAGACTCATCATTTTCACGTATAGACATGGGTTTTTGAAAATGAACACTAGTAAAAAAGTCAAACACCTGGTTCAGAATTATCCCTTAGAAAATACGTTCCAAAAGGAGTAGTTTAAGAAATATTTTGGAACTAGTGCAAAAATTTAGGTGGGAAGCCTGGGTGCCTTTGGTCGATGGGATCTTGTGATTGATGGGTGTGCTCATAGGACCATATTAGGGAAGATGTTCTCAGATTAGGGAAGGATGTTGATGGTGGCACTGTATGCTTCTGATCAATCTTTGTAGGTAATATAATAGAAGAAAAAGTGAGCTATGGTGCATGCTACCATCAGTCCCTGTTTTCGAACAGCCAGTAGGTTCCATTGTATCCATGGCTCAACACACATATACCATCTTAACCTACAATCTATCAAGACCATTCTTGAGGAACTACCTTAAAATAATTTTGTACTTTTAAAGTTACTCCAAAATACTGTACTACATTTGAAGGAAAAAAGCTGTTGGTTGAAGTTTGCTTTTCAATTTTTATTTTGTATTCTTTGATTTTTGCTTTAAGAAAGGAAAAACCTCAAATCGAAACATGCTTAACTTGTATAAGATCAGATTAACACGACTCTATTACATAACAAAATTTTTACTTTTCAAGGCGTATTCGATCCTAATGTTTCACAAGTATGTATTAAAACAACATTTTCATGTGAAGCTTGTGTATAAATTATTTTTTACTAACAGAATTACTTTTACAGAGTGAATTATATGCCAGAGCGACATCACCTAATGTGAAAGATGCATTAGCTGGCTACAACTGTAACATTTTGGCATATGGTCAAACTGCAACCGGTAAAACATACACTTTGGAGGGTATAATTTCCTCTATAATAAACACAGTATGTATCAACCTTTGTCAGTCTGACTTATTCAGTATTAGTTTTATTATGTGGAAAATGAAAAAGTACAGAGACCATGCAATTACAAAATATATTGTGATGCAGATGTAATATTTGAAGAGAGTAATATACCGCACACTTGAGAGCTAGTGTCTCCCCCTGTACCTACAGCACACAGGTTAGTCCTAGTTCTTCAAGAAATTTGATTATTATATCCATTTCAGTGGTTGAATTTCATTTCAAAATTCAAAGTTTCCCTCCTTTTTGCCATTTGTCAGCTGTCATGTAATCGGATTGGATTCTCGGTGACAAATGAAATGGCCATGGAGAGCTTTAGTGAAGTATACTTTATTTTAATTCATTTTAAAAGGAGGGAAAACTCAAAAGGTGGGGTTGAGATAGAAATTTGATGTCCGAGTGTATCGAGGTCATGATAGCTCAAGTGGTCGAGCAGCGGCGTATCTAGCCGAAGATTATGGGCTCAAATCCCGCTTGTGTCATTGACTTTTTATCTCAACTAAAAACCTTAATTAATTGTATTTTATTTTTTTTATATAAAAACATATCTCTTTTAAACTAAAATAAATTTTTTATTTTTTAATGTCAAAATTTAAAATTAACACTTGATTTGTGTGCATACCAATTGTTTATTATATGTTATAACTGTCATTTGTTCATTCAAACCAGATAATACTATTTATTTGTCCAGCATTGTCAGAATGGAATTATACCACATAATGTCATCAGAATCATTTATCCAAATAATGGAATATATACATTCAACCCCTAGTAGAAGCACTGATATCTTTTTTTTTTTTAATATACGACGAAGAAATAATTGATTTAAATAGAGGAACAAATTAAATTTTAAAACTTCAGTAAGTGGTCTAAAAAGAGAAATATATGCACCATATTCTCGTCCCTACAAAACGTATAATAATCAGTTTCTTTGAAGGATTTGCGAAAGAAGAATATATCATTAAAAATCTTACAAAGATTAAAGTACACAATTGTAATCCACTCCAAATAAAAATCCAAAGTTATCAACATTATTAAATAAATTATCAAGGTATTATTGGCTAAATGTTAAAATGACTCAAGAAAACATCATAAAATAACCTATCTATGTCTTAAACTTTACAATCGATGTAACACAATTTTTACTATATGGATAGAGGGACGAATTGACCAGGTGATGCACAAGATTTCATCGATTTGGCTGGCTCTGAAAATTTGGTTAAATCAGAAATTTCAAGAGACCAAAAATATAAACAAGTCTTTACTGGCATTAGGAAGAGTGATCAAGGGGCTGAATAATAATGACAAACATATTCCTTTTAGGTAAGTGTATAAAAATATGTCGTTTATATGACAACAGAAATATTTTTTCTCTTTTTAATATTGATATGTTTATGGGTTGAATGTATGCATTTCTGTGTTACCATTTTTGTCACTGGATAGTACACATTTGTTGAGTAAGATAGGGCTAAGCTAGTGTTAGATTAGGTTGGGGTTAGAGTTAGAATTAGGGTTTTGTTTAGGATAGGTTAGTGTTAATGCCAATACATGTTGTTTATACATCACTATAATCCCCCATTCCTAGACCTGTCCTATTTTTTTCCTCAGTCTTGCTTTAATGTCTAGCTCTAGTCTTTCTCTCACTTTTGTTTAAACCCTCTCATATTATTTAAAACAGTTCAATTTATTTATTTCCCAAATTTACTCATTTTTTCTTTATTCAATTCAATATTACAGCAAGTAGTCAGTAGTACAAAGTTTTCCTGTATGCTGGACCATACTGACTTGAATTGGATTTTGAGCCATTTCCGAATAAGGTGAGTAGTTGGTGTACTCCTGCCAAGTCTTGTTCTCCAAATTTATTATTATTACTTTTTTATTTAATTTTTTTATGGAAACAAGGCCAAAACAGTTAGGATTAGGATTGGTTTCAAAAGTTGCCTGCTTGGTTTTCATCAGCTGTTTTTGTTTACTAAATTGCTCAAAGCTGATCTCATTTTATTGATTCATTTATGTAGGGTACATATACACCACCCACTTTCATGACTTCTTAAAAGAAACTTGACCCCACATAAATCATCCTTACCCAGATTGAAGATGGTGAGAAGCCTAAATACGTCTGAGACCACACAACAAGGGCAGACAGACCAATACAATAATTAGCAACCAAATTAGGGGTTCATCCTATAGACCACAGGAAGAAATCTCACAAAATAAATTTTAGATAGAAAATTAAATTACTATGCTATGTCGAACTTGAGGTTTGAAGGTGAGACTGTGAGTCAGTAAAACCTCACCCAGATTATGGTAGTAAAAACTGACATATTTGGTCAAACAAAGTACAATGACAAATTGTATATTATGGGGGGAGTTTTCAGAGGGTGTTGTTTCACACCGAAAATGTGTAGCGTGTCATTAAGTTCCTTAACTTTTAATCGTAAGAACAATGAGCCAAGATTTCTCGAAAACATCAAGAAAAACATTATTTTCGAAAATGGTTATGGTTTTGTAATAGTTATACAAATTTTTGCATAACAATTTTTGCTTAACTGAGGAATGCATATAGGTTGGGTTTTGTTAGGAATGGTTAGGGTGTGGTAAGGGTTAGATAAAAATTTGGATAAGGTAAAAAAAAGGTTAGGTTAGAAATTTGTTATTTTTAAAAGTGGATCTAACTATGCAAATATTTTTATATGAGCAATTTTGTGTGATTGAGGAGTGTGCATGGGCTAAGGGAATAGTTAAGCAGGATTAGAGTTAGGATTAGGGTAAGGGACAGGTTAGATTAGGGACAGCATACATTTCAATTAATTTTTGGTTATCATTCTTTTTTACTATATTAGTTTAAAATTAAACTTCTATGCTGTGATGGCCAACTTCAGGTTTTGGGGTGAGACCTTCATTCGCTCAAAAGTTACAAAGAATACATGCAATCTCAATTATTATCCAGAGCTCTTCATTAATTTTTGATCAGGTCCCAAAGTTCAGAGCTCCCTTGTTTTCAGACCTAGGTATTTTCCTTCCCAGGAATAGAAACACCTGGATAGGCATTGACACCACAGCATATTCTGCTGTTACTTCTTGCTAGCAATTGAACAGGTTTGAGTCTATACATATGCTTCCAGAGTCTGCAGTAACTCATGAGCAGTCCTACTAGTCCTCCTTTAATGAAGGATCTCTATTTCCATGCCTGGAATACATTAACATTGAACCTAAGATTTATTCTCCAGCATATCCACAGTACTACTATCATTCTAGAAAGCATCCTGGGTTCAGTAATTTTGCTGTTAGTTTCTGCAATAGTACTTTAATGAACTTTTTCACGTCACTGTCCCGAAATGCAATCCCATTGAACCAAGGGCTTATTCTTAACCCATTATCTGACAGATCTTCATTTTTGGAAATTTGGTATGCTGCAATAGGGACCAGAGCTACTATTGCTCTAGTCCTAAGTACTAACTAATCTGTTGTTAGTTATTACATAATTAGCCAATAGTTAGTTTCTATCAATAGTCCTTGGATATCATCCACTTAATATTATCAATCAGTTTTTCAATTCTTCTGCATAAATGGCTAATCAGATTGTATCAACTAACTGTTTGATCAAATAGGCTTTAATCAATTATTTCCATATATTTTGAATAAAATTTGTTGTTTCAGGGAATCAAATTTAACGTGGATTTTGAAGGGCTCATTAAACGGCAATACAAAAACAATTATGATTGCAACTGTTACAACAGATCTCAAAAATGCTGATGAAATGGTCGAAACATTAGAATATGCGTCAAATGCTCAATCAATCTTTAATAAAATTTATCCAAATAAGAATATATTGGAGGTAACTTGACAATTAGTTTTTAAATTACAAGTATATTTGGCAGGGTGATGATCATCCCTCCCCAAATGTCCACAGTCTCACACCTGTATTCAGACCTATTTTGGCTTAATCCATCCTTCTATGGGAAATGTTTTTTAGGCAACTTCCTTTACCAATCCATGAATTTTTGTCGACTTCAATCTTGTTTCCAGTGACTTCAATTCAAATTTTCTATCCACCCATCTACCAATAGCTAGTTCTTCGTCATAAAATCTCCACATTTGACTGATCTTTCCTAGCTTGAGACACAAATTTCTGGAATTATCTTCCTTTACAAATCTGCAAAGCCATTTCCCTTACCCCTTTTAAATCCCTCCTGTCGACTGAAAAAGGGCCTGTGTTGTGGTACAAATGCCCCGTTGGTGGTGTCTGTGACCTAGTAAACCGTTGGCTGAGGTTCAGGGGGGGGGGGCAAATCAGTTGACTTCACAGAGGCTGAAGGTACTCGAATGCAGCAATTAGCCAAGAGCAGCAGTTGGCAATCATAGCCAAGTTGGCTGTGTTTAGAAGGCGAGAACTTGCTGTTGCCGACGGTGTTCCATTAGTGATTTGTTAGAGTTCGTTGGGTTGATGAGTCTGCTTTCGTTGATTAGTAATGGGTGTGATCAAGTTGGGATGATGAATCTTGAGGTACAAGTGAGACCTCAATCATGACAAGTCTGCATCTGGTTTCAGTGGGGCAGTGTCCCTGCTTATATTTGAAAGGGCTCTACTTTGATTGGCTGTAGAGTGGTGGGCAAGAACATTCCATAAGTGGTAGCGGCATCCTGCAGTAACTTTGTAACTACAAGTGGCCACTGGTTACTCTCCAATTTTAGGAGAGGAATTAGGAGGCTGATAGGTATCCTATCGAGCCATTGCCCCTTGAGAAGACACCTGTTCATAATGGGTAACCTACCAGACCCCTTCTGCTGCTTCTGGAAACAAAAGAAGAAATGGCTCGACACTACCTAGCAGAATGCAATAGGTATGCCAGGGAAAGATTCGACACTTTTGAAGGAGAGGACATAACCAAAACACTCCCCAAGGATAAAATGGTCCACAATCTTGGGGTTTGTAAATAAGTCCAACAGGTTTATGCAGGACTCGTGAGCCAACCAGGTCCCAGACCTTTTAGGGATGGGGTACGGGCCTATCCAGGCTTTTAACCCCTCGGGTTCTGGTCGCCCACCCTGCGTAATATATATATCTTTTTATATATATATATATATATATATATATATATATATAA
>CM077100.1:33173818-33186016 GCA_039619505.1 Cimex hemipterus | reverse complement strand
CTCTCCCTCTCCCTCTCCCTCTCCCTCTCCCTCTCTCTCTCTCTCTCTCTCTCTCACTCTCACTCTCTTCCTCTCTCTTTTCCTGCAGAAGAAGAAGAAGAGCACGTACAAGAAGTGCTTATGTTTCTTCGCGCTCTAACATCATATTGATCTCACGTGGAAGCCAAGAAGTCTTAACACGGCAATTAACTAGTTGAGAGTCAACCAGAATACTCACTTGAATCAACTAAACCTCGTATGAAAGATACCTTAGTGCCGTGGTAAGCATATTAAACGACGCTTAATTTTTTGGGGAATCGAAGAATTACGATAAATTCTGCTAAAACGGAGGCTATATATTCACAAAACGTTGATCTTGCATGTTTTGAAGGTTTTTTGTGCCTTGGTCATTATCTGTTAAATATCTTTTACTTAGCTGGATTGTCTCACAAGATCCATTGCTAACGCCTCGTTCTATATTTCCAACAACACCCTCCATGACGACCTTAATGCACCCCAGTTGCAAGATCCAACTAAACACCTATCTCCTATCCTCACGTACAACACATTTTCTCCCACTCATTTCCCAATGAAACTCAACGAAGGCTGCACGGTCTCGTCATTAGTCCTACTATCATTCTAAACGTTTAATGTACTTTGCATAAGAATCTGCCCTGGAAAACAGTACCATTGAATTGAGCACATAACGTTGCCCATTCTCTGTTAGATATGGACTATAGGTGCCTGAGGGCAGGACAGACAGCAGTTACCAGTCCTACTATCCAGCTTATTATTACCGATAAAGTGTTTTGATCTTTCTGGCACAGTGTTCAATAGCAACAATCTCTAAGACATCACATCTTAATTTTGGAATCAGGGCACCAATGAGGCATCTCTCGAACTTCGTCTGCCTGAAGTTCCTATCGAAGCCTGTGAATCGTGGCCGGAGACTACACCCCGGAAAAATTTACCGGTGGAAGATTCAGAAGGACTTTCAGGATTTGTTATTACTTCAGTATTCAGTAACGCCCTGGCATATCTGAGCAGTGAGGGGTCCTGATTATTTTCAACCCTTCAGATAGATTGTATGCTTTTGGAAATTTGGTGTGCCGCGAAAGGATACAGGGCCCACAGATTCCTCATCCAACTTATCTCGGCCAATTTAGCGGGCTTCTCACTGACAATTTGGCCTACACGCCCTAGTAACCAAACAAGGGTTGTTACTTCTGAAAATGCTTTGAATAAATTTAAAACATTTTTAGAAAAACAAAATTGTTTGTTAGTAAAAATCGTGCCGTCCTTGCTTCAGATCCAACCGATCAAAAGGTCGACCATTTATCGAATTCTTGCTAATATTTACGTTCTAGAATTTTAAACAAGAAATCGGTGCCTGAATTTCGCGTTTGTAAGCACCATCCTTGCGTATATCGTGCGTTGCTTCTCTTCTCTCTGGAAAAGTGATCCTTTCTTTAAATGTTTCGATTTAACAATATAAAATACTTCTATGCTACATCACAAATCTGCGCTTTTATTTGTTGTTTAATTCGATAGTCTGATTTTATGGACAATGTATAAATAGTCACATAGGTGATGATGATGAAAATGATCGCACAAAAAACTGAACCTTTAATGTTTTTAGAAGGTTTATTTGGATGACGTAAACTGTCAGAGGAACGTTGTTTCTTGCGTCAGTAGGCTTTGGTGGAATATTGCCGATATTTTTTTCCAGAGGACAGTCGAAAAAAACCACATGTCTTGACGGGGTAGTAAGGGTAAATCGATAACTGAAGATGGCGTGTGACACCATCTCACCTTGGATGAGAGGGTGGACTTGATGCTATCTGAATTGAACTTACGTGTTAATTATCGGCTCGGCCTGTTTCACATTCGCCCATTTCTCCTTTCAGTTTCACATGTTAGTAAAAATTTAAGTGTACTAAATGAAACCGGTTGAGTGCATTAAAATGATATGAAGTTTCGAGATAATTTTTTTTTAAACTCAATTTCCTGTTTAATTTGCTGATTTCCTGTGCAGCCTAGTTTTCTTCAGTTCTCCCTCATCCCTTAGGAAGCCTCGTGACAATTCTTATAAAATGAACACAAAAATAAAAAATAAGAGGAACTACTCATTAGTTGTCACTCTTATATATTAGCGATAATTATTTTTACTATCACTCAGGAGGTCGCGAGGCCAATGAAGCTTCAGCCGTCGGGGTGGATTACTTGAAAGGATGCGGGGTGAAAAATATCTGTCTTGTGGGTTTGTATGAATGTGAAACGTCTTGTAGCAGTTACTTCAAAGTCATATAAAGACAGTAAGATTTTGTACATAGAAAGTCGCTTCGACGACGGTTTGAAGGCTTTTGGATATGAAGGGGGAATGAATACGTTGGAGGCAGGAACCCCAAAGTTCTATGCCGTAGGTCAAAATGAGTATCAATATAGTAACATAAATGGATCGTTTATTTTGTAGAATCAGTTTCAATCTTTTATCCAGGAATTTTTTACGAAATCAGAAGCGTCTGTTTAGCTCTTGTCTTTTGAATCGCGTGTGAAGGCTTCACGTAAAGTCAGGAACACACTTAGCCGATGCTACACCATGCGACGCTACCCGACGCCTTGCCACGTTTAGGTGGGGTGTGCACATCTATCAGAAGCAAATACACGGCGCGTAGAGTCCACAGCGTCACAATAATGTTGTAAATAAAGGTACTCCTAATCATCGTAATTAAACAATGTTTATAAAACTTATGCATTTTTGGTTTCGTTTAATTTGGTTTACGTTAAAATAACATGTTGTAATTAATATAACGACAAAATTACATGTACTTAGTTTGAAAGAAACTACAAAAAATATGAGTATCCTGTTCTGATGCTACCCGATGAAAATGATGCAATTTTATGAGCAAAATCGGGTAATAAATTGTTTTAATTTTAGCCGAAGCGAGTACAATAAGTTGTTAGTTAAATTCATTATATCAAAAAATCATTCCAGTGTTTTGATTAATTTTGTACCAAACCATTAAAATTAATTTTTTAAATAAAAACTAATTAACTTTTAATCACAGTTAATTTGGTTTATATTAAAAACAAGTATGTTGTAATTAATATTACGATAATTTGAATAAAAATACGAGTGTCCGTTTCTTTTTTCTTCGACTGTACTCGATGCGACCCCACGAAAATCTGGGCAGTGGGGATCGCAGAGCGTCTGGTAGGTTAGCGTGACATAGCATCAGGTAGATGTGCACGGGGGTAATACAACCTTATGGAATCGGAGTTTGGGTTTGCGTCGGGTAGCGCCGCGTGGCGTAGCATCGGGTAAGTGTGTTCCTGGCTTTAGTCTTTTGTTAGTGTATAGGCCAGGAGGATAGCTCTACATTAGCTGTTGGAAGAAGAATACTATTTAGTAGATAGGAATAGTGGTTGTTCTATAAAGGGAGAAAGTGACATCTTTGGGTTTTGAGTGTTTATTTTCATCTAACACAGTTTGAACCTCCTCCCAAGGGATGTGACAAAGGTTTGCTGATTTCTCGTTGAGGTGACAGGATCTTTACGACGAAGTCAAAGAAGAAAAAAAAGAAAATAGATCGGTTTAATGGCTTACGATGTGAGGATAATGTGTCATGCAATGTGGAAAATTTGTTGTGGATTATGTTGTTAGCGAAGGTCGTTTGGAGGTCATTGTAGTGAGGTAGTGGTGGAAACTAGTAGAGAGAGTTGACAATGGTTCTGAGTACTTTGGATTGGAAGGGCTGTGTTCTTTGAATGCTGGAAGGTTTAGCGGGTGTCTCAGCATTCTAATCTGTATTTGAAAATCGGTTTCAATCTTACAAAGTGTTACTTTGCTTTTTGTTGATAACGTTGTTCGTTGATGTTGATAATAATTTGTAAAGTAGTCCGAATTGTCTGTTAAATTTTCGTCTTATAGTTCTTATATGTCGGTTCCAGATTAGACGTGAGAGTCGAGATAAAACAAGATATTTTAAGTCAGTTTTTGGGATAGTAGGTGTGAATTGTTGAGGAATATTGTATGATGGATTTTGTTTCGGAGGATAAAATTTAATATCGGTGCATTTACTTTTATCTTAAGACGCCAGAATTTGCTCCATTTGTTTATTAGCAACTCGGATGCCGGGAGCCCTCCAAAGAATTGCGCAGTCAGAATTAGAAGATAGCACAGCTGTCGGCAAAGGAAGCTAGGAGGGTGAAGGTGTAATTGGTACAAGATTGGTCCGAGCACACTGCGAGAGGGCAATATTCGGAGTAGTCCGATCCATGGCGAACTTGAACGGGAATCGTTCGGTTAAGTAAGAGCGAAAGTTTGGTACAAGCTATATGGAAGTATCAATTTGTTCAGGAAACCCTCATGCCACACGCGTTTGTCAAGAAAGGCCCCATACAGTATTGTCTACGCTTAAGGGAAGAGATGAGGATCTGAGGGCCACAACATGAAGCACTTGCTGGATTATGCCATGTCAGAATGAAACCAGAACTGGTCATCCGAGAGAAGGTTGAGAGAGTTTAGAGGTCAATCGGAGAAGGAAGGGAGGAAGTAGGCTGATTGGTCTGTAGGAATATCTGCAATAAACAAAACACCTATTTAGATATTCAGAATTAACGCAATTTCCTCCAGAAATCGGCATAGGGGACCTAAAGACTCGCTGCCGTGACGACAATTCTCATATCGGCCTGTATTCCTACTAGGTCCCTATTTGGAGGTAGGAATGACCCCTTTCAATTGAGTAGGACAAATCCTGGACCTGCATGCCGGACACTTAACTTTGGTACAAAAATGTGTCAACCGCCTATGGCCAATTCTGAGTCTGGTTAGGATGATCTACGGTTTTGCTTCTCCGGGGGTCACCAAAGCTCCTCGTACTATTCAGTACACTGACACTGCCACCGTTTCTTTGCCATTTTGTTTACTGCTCGTTTAGCGTCAGCGTATCGCCGCATTGTCTTCTGCCTTCCAGCCCTACATGTACTTGTAACCAGATAACAAAACCGTTGGTCCTATTTCCAACTCAGCGTTTTTGTGCAAAAACAAGACGAGAGGATCCACCAAGAATAATGTACATTAGGCCCAAAATTCAATCAGGGAGTCAGCACATTAAGATGAATCCTTACTGGGTTGCATGAGTCCAAGGGGGTCCACTGCTACACGTATTTATTGTGAAATTTTTCCCTGGCTGCGGTGTGATTGAATCTAAAATTTGGTCATTTTCAGCTGCGTTTTTGCAGTTCGCCATCTTCAGAGTAAAATATTTGTCAACTGTATCTGCTTTGTTGATTAAATCCGACAATGAAGTCTTTCCGTAGAGATTGTAAGCATGTCATGAGGGTGAGATTAATGAGACAAAAATTTGTTTTATTTTTGTCTAGCCTAGTGAAAAACCCTTTTTACCATTGTTAACAAGTTTATTGTTACGTCTCTCGCTGTACATTGTTGGAGGATGGTGAAAATATGCTAAAGTTCATTGAATAAGGATTTTTTACAAGTTTTATAAATATACTTTTTTCTTTATTGTTTCTTCCTCCTTACATATGATACACTTTACGCATTTTTTTACTGTAATAAATTTGAAATAATAGACTTTTTGCAACTTGATCAATGAAGTTTTACTAGTCAAGTTTCTAAGGGAAATGCTTAATTTCTATTCAAGAGCAAGCCTGTAGTTTTATTACAGTTTTTGCCTGAGTGCTGCACTGAGTACCAGGTCTGTCGAGCTTCATAAACATCCCTCTGTCGCACTTTAGGAGTCAAGCAAATTGTTGCAGTTTCCTCCTTTCGATAAAACCCTTTTAAAGTTTCCACGTATTGAATCCAGAAAATTAAAAGGTTAACGTTAGACCAGACCTTTTTAAACTTCAGATAATGCAATAATAAACGATATAGGAATAAAGAATGACCATTTTCTTTGTTCTTTTACGATTTAAAAAAATTTAGGTAAGTGCGAAAATTGAAATTATTCCATTACTTAATATGGTTTAATTTTTTGTAGTGAATTTGAAGAAATTTTTTATTGCGGCTCAAATTATGGATAGAAATCGGTTTGTTAAACTCCATAAGTAAATTCCATAACGATAGTGATCCACTAACTGGTTAGGTATGGAAATTTATTGATCGAATACTAGTTCATCCTCTAGGGTCTAAGGGGGGAGGGGTTATTTTCCACCCCTCTTGACGATTCTCCCCTGTCCGAAGGACTCGTGATCCACCTAAGATACAACATAATTCATCAAATCACGCTTTCGGTAATTGCTTTCGAATTGAATTCGTTTAAACGGAGTGTTTAGCGCTCACGTAGGTGTTGTATCGTCTTAACCTTTAGTTTTTTCTATTTCTACCAACGTCAACATAAAATCAATAAAAGTCTGTGGGTTGTATGAGTAATTATTTTAACAGGTCGTTTCCGATCAGGCCTGACTATCGTCACTGGTTCTCACGTTCAGCTGAACATTTCTCACTTTAGCACGTGCTTCACCTTCAGTGAGGAAAATGGCGTGAAGCCAAAAGGCTTGTGAATGAAAAGTGGGCAGTGTCGATCAGTAGTTTAATACTATTCACAAATCTATTTTGGTCTATAAGCCCGTTTCATCATTGTCTCCCGAGAGTGTAATTTGTAAGGCGTGAAGACGAAACTCGTCTAACAAGATGTATCAAAATGATCGGGAACGAGCATTTTCATTACCCCGCAGACCTGAAGAAGAAGTCTCACAATTTATTTAAACATCATAAGCAGTCCGGAAGGTTCTTCAAAAACTTGACATTGAAGGCAATGAACCGAAGGGTCATGCTGGATGAAGGAGGGCCTTTCCACTTTGTCTGACGAGAAGGGTATGGCCTTGATTCGTCTTGCTGCATGAGACGTTTTTCAGTCAGAATGGTCAATAGAATAAATGACCGTAAGGGACAATAGATCCTTTGATCAAGTTAACTGACGCTGGTTTAAAGGGTATGCAACCACTGTTAATCACAAACATTGATATAACCAGACCATACACGGCTTGATCTAACTTAATTTCAATGCTCTTGTCACCTAAATCAGCGAGAATAGACATATCTAAGAAGCGATCAAGTTGCTAGGTCATCACCCCGTAGAACTTAAGAGGCAATTTCACAATTTATTTAAAACATCTGTGCAAGTTGTCATTCCATCAATCGTTCGTTTTCAATCTGTTGCATAAAAGGTTCATATTTGGCAATGAACATTTGAAGGAGCCAGGTCGTCATACTGATGAAGGAGAAAATGGACCTCTCTGGCTAAACCTTCTCTCTTTGGCGTAGTAGATGTTTGTTCCTCAGACAAAACCAATCTTTTTCAGAGTTAGAGACTTAAAACCGTTTGAAACGCTTTCAGCTCTTAGCATGCCAATGCTTCGGTTGCACTCTTAAACGTCTTAATTTGCCTCGGTTGCACTCTTAAACGTCTTAATTCGCCTAAGTTTCCTAGTTTGAGGATGAACAAGCTGATCAAAAACGTCTTTATCATCGTATGACGGCCTTATCTAATTTTAATTTAAGGCTCGTGCCCCCAAGCTCTAGAGAGTGCAGGCTGATACGCATCCTTCATCTTAGGCGGAGGTAGTGTCCATACAACTTTTTGTTGAAAAATCGACTGAAATTTGGAATTAGTCGAGGTGAATGATAAAAAAATTTCTTGCACGTTTCGAAAAGAAAGGCGATTACAAAATAATTTCTCGATAGAGATCCATGTACTGCGTTACAGTAGAAATCATAAATTTTAATTTTTTTTTTTAAAGTATAAATAGCGTTTTTTCCTAGTCAGCTTTCAATGTAATAGCGCTAGAGATCCATGTGGTATAGCGATAGCTGCTTGATAAGGAGCTCAATGTCATCGCTCTTCACTATATTAAACAATAATTCTTTGCGTTTTAACAATGTTTATACTTAAAATTTATTAAAAAAAGGTCTGTAGGGTAATAATATAAACAATTTAAAGACGTTAGAAGTGATAGGTTTTTAATAAAAGTTGACATACTTAAACGGATCGAGGGCGTGAAATAAGTTCAGCCGGAAAATGTGGCGAAACAGTTTTATAATTTGCATTAAAATCAACATGAGGAAGTACTTCATGATATACTTCATCACATAAACAAATCTCAATCGAGATCTATCTAGACAAAATGAGAGATGTAAATGATTTAAACACCGTAGTAGAAATCAGTCAGTTGAAGTTCCAGCTGCTTCAAAGTTACTCGCTTTTTCTCTAGATAGTTAGATGTTAGTCCTAGTTATACAAGGTATATATTCTATTATACCACTTCCTATATAAGACAGTTGGTCTTTAAACGTTTTGAATTCACAAGGCGGTTTTTTGTAATTATTTACGAATAATTTTTGAAGATGGTGACATTGGTAAACAAACGCTCCATGTGAAGAAAATCGGTTTTTGAAACTAGATTGTATCTGTTTAAGCCTATGATGAATTTTCCATGTCGTTAAAACAGTCCTTAGTATAATATTCCAATGTATTATAGTAACATTTAAAATAAATAAGGACTAATGATGTGACTGTTTAATGTTGTTTAATGAAAGTAGTTAGTATCGCCAAGATTTTTCAGATTTGAGTTGAAGTTTGAAGGCAGGCCAATAATTTCTAGCTTACCAGGCTAGTAGGCTCATCAGGGTGTATTTTCATTAGTAACGCATGTTTTTTTTATTGTTTTTTCTTCTACATGCCAAATAAAGAATAGCCCGTTTATGTCCAGCATGGGTGAGGCTTCTCGAATATGGCCTGAGGAACATATCGACAGAAAGAATTGTCGAAACTTGACATAGCGGCAATAAAAATAGATATTTAGGCATTTATAGGCTAGTTTAAGCTTTCTCCCACATTTGTTACGACTTGTGAATACTTGGTGATTGTATTCTGTAAGATAGTTTGTGTCCATGCTTGTTGCATGAGGTTTTGTGTCAAAACCTGTTCAATGCGGCGAAAAAAACGAGGTTATGTTTTTGTAGGTTACGTTCACCACTCCCCAAAGACCACTGATGATTCGTCTGTGATTATATTAATTGTGTTGTATTGTTTGTGTCCATATTTTCTTGTTTGGGTTTTGAGTAACAAATAGGCCGAAATAATTGTTAAAACCTTTCCATTGCGACGAAAAAAGTAGGTTATGTATTTGTAGGTAAGGTTAAGCATGCCTCAACTATCAGACGCTACTGGTGATTGTATTCAGTTTGATTATTAATGTTCATGTTTCTCGCATGAGGTTTTGAGCTACAAATAGACAAAAAAATTGTTATAACTTGCCCATTTCGACGAAAAGGAAGGTTATGTACTTATAGGTTAAGATCACCATACTTCAAAGATTTGTAACCACTGGCGAAATGTCGGAGTTTTTATTCAGTATGATCATTGCTGACCTTGTTATGCATGAAACGTTGAGTAACAAATTGGTCGAAAGAAACCTCAAAATTTGTTCAATGCGACGAAAAGGAAGGTTATATGTATTTATAGGTTGTAGATGTAGATGCATAGTCGGGAGGTGTACTATACTGCGACCTTTAAGAGCTGTTGTATCCTCCGTTTTGTGCTTATAGCATCAGTGGATATAGAAACTTGATTAGTATGCCCTGTTTCAGAGGTTGAATCTCTTCTACGGTTACATTGTGCGTGCCGAAACCATTCCTCCTGCGTAGCACCACAGTTTGTTTTAGGTGTGAGGGTTTTCCTTTGCTGTTTTGTATAATCTGCTCTTGCCGGATTGGGTTATTCCAATCTTCTTCAGGTGTCATGTTAAGAATCCTAATAAGATTCGCAGTTTTCCCTGCTTACCTTAATGCATTTTGTCTTTCCTTCCCAAGTTTGTTAGGAGGTTATTGGATTGTTTGTGTCCAATGCATGTATTCCCTCACTTTCTTTTTATCCTTTTCTCTTACTTGGTCATTGGTATTGTTGATTCCTATGCCACAGGAGAGCTATTTATAGTTTAGGTTCAGCATATCTCAAAGACTTGTACCACTGATTAAAACTTCTAGGTTGTATTCAATTAAGACTTGTGGTAGGTAGCCTTGTTTTTTTACATGAGGTTTTGAGATATATAGTGATCGAAAAATTCGTCAAAATTTCTTCATAGCAGCTTTGTGCAGCATTACCCAAAAAATTGAAACCATTGGGAGAAACGCTTGTTTTGTGATTATTCATTAACTGGCTTCCCTGCTTGCGGAGAAAAACGGACCTTGAAAATTATTTTACACTCAGATAATTAGGATATAGGAAAAGTAGCTATAGCCTTATTGTTACTAAGCATTGAAAGTATGCAGCCGAAGTATATATGGAAAGTCACTCGGACACCAACTGCCCATCTCAACCGCACCTTTTGAATCGTCCCTCCTTTTTGCCATTTTCCAAATGTCGTGTAATCGGATTGGATTCTCGACGAAAACGGAGGAAAATTCATTTCCATTTGCCCCACGCCCAAGGTTTGATACCCCATGGTATACCTACAATTCACGTACATTGAATCATGTGCCTTTCCTGTAGTGTGCCTGCCCTGAAATTTAAGGTTTTTGAAATTACCTAATGTTCTTCTACTACTAAACATTATCAGTACCAGTTTAGCTGGATTAATTGAAAGACCTCACAACACCACTTAGAAAGCAACCTTATAGCATCCTTCATAGGGATCTCTACCCGTAATCATTATGGTACCATCATTTGAAAATAATTGGCTGTAAAGCCCGAATTATTCATAAGTTCCATTAAACTGTTTATTGTGAAAAGAGGAGATAAGCAACCTCCCTGTGGACAGCCTCCTTTGACATTAGTTCTAAGAATACTACTGTCTAAGCACATATTTACCATCCGTTCATCCAGGTAGGTTTTCACCTATCCTGTGAGATGATAGTCTACATTGTCTCTAGTGAGTGCTGATATAATGCAAGAAGTATCTGCATTATCAAACGCCCCTTGGACATCAAAGTAGCACCATAATGTGTATTCATTATTGAGTAATGATTTCTCTATCCTTTCTACCAGAGTATTTAAAGCAGTTTCCACTGATTTGCCTGGGAAATAGGCTCCTTGGATGTATCATGGTATTAATTCCACAGTCATGTCTAATGTATTTATCAAGAATTTTCTCTAGTATTTCTATGAAAATAGAAGATAACTTATAGGTCTGTACGATTTAGGTAATTGATATGAGACCTTACCTGGTTTGGGTAAGAAAATTACCTACCCTTATTTCCTTCCAGCATTTCGGTATATGTCTCAATGCCAGACTACTACTTAGGAGATGCCAAACTGTACTAGATGGACTAGGTGTATCCTGTTGTAGGTGGGCAGGGAATATTCCATCCATCCCGGCTGCCTTGAACCTCTTGAACCCATTTGTAGGCCTCCAAGAGGCCTACCTCATTTGCCGTAATCCAGTTTGGTACTGGTAGTTCTTCGTTGGCTAGAGTATCGGAGGAGTCTGACCTGGGGAAATGAGTTCTGGCCATCAGATTCAATGTCTACTTGCTAAATGTTGTATAGTATATTTTCATCCTGTAATAAACGTAGAGGAATATTCCTCCAGGCCTTACGTTTAGTTTTCCTCAACTCTTTTTTTATATATATTTTTTTTCGAGGAGATATTCTCTCCAAAACTGTTCAGAGTTCCCTTGCAAGGCTTTCTTGTGTGATTGTCTGACTCTTTTCCTCAAACTAGCCAGATCTTTATTCCACCAGTGGTGTCGATTCTGGTGTAGTATTTTTCAGGGCATGCTTCTACATATGCAGATTTAATGACCTGAATAATATTGTTAGCAGCCTGCTCCAACTCTGTTACGTTAGTGGGAACAGGTGTACGACCTGTAATATTATTATTAATATTATTAACGTAGGTATTCCAGTTTGTTAGTTTTGGATTCCTCAACCTTAGTTTGTTAACGTCTCCTGAGATCCTAAAGTCTGTAATACAATGATCTGAGGAGATCTTACTTGGTGTCACCTTCCACTCCGTTACCCAATTGGCAATTGGCAGAGAGGTGATACATATACTTCCCGTCTATTTTCTGTTATACCAGTCTTCTTATAAAAGGTTTGTTATCATATTGGTGGAAGTTGTTGTTGCTTTTTTCACTGTTTTATAAGTTATAACGATTGAAAATCAATTCTTCGATAAAAATTTATCTTTCACTGATAAATGAATAGAAAATATGCCCCCCCCTCTCTCTCTCACTCTCTCCCTCCCTCCCTC
>CM077100.1:33140718-33165741 GCA_039619505.1 Cimex hemipterus | reverse complement strand
TTTTTTTTTTTTTTTTTTTTTTTTTTTTTTTTTTTTTTTTTTTTTTTGAAACTATGTTAAGAATTATTTAAATCTATTTAGTCTTATTCTATATTGCTACTCAAAATGCATGTTAGCGCAAACAACACTTTTCAATGTATTTGAATTAAAAAACACGGACATTCCAGTCTAGACGAGCTAGCTTTCTAAAAACATATATATATATATATATATATAATGTTGATAATTAGAATTTCTAATGTGATAATAAAAGCTTGGGGCACATATCTTAGAAATAAGCTTTTAAGAAATAAGAAATAGGTTTATAAACAGAATAAAATAATAATAACAGCAATAATAATCATAATAAAACAATTAAATATACTAAACAGTAATGACGATAATATATTAATTATTCATAAACGAATTGTGAAACCACCTAGGCCTTACAGTTGTTGGATTTATTTCTAGTCTTTATTATTTCATGACATACACCTTTCAGAAATTAATTTTTTTTAAATCAATGATTTTACTGGGTTTTTTGTCATGCCTTTTAATGATGTTTATTATCTGTTTTTAATGCAGCGGAAGTCCAAGTTTGGCAACAGCAAACAGGATGTTAGCGACAGAGAGAGTAATGGTTCTGAGAGCGACTTTGATGAAGATGATGACCCAGATAAAATAGAAGTTCCAGGTAAATAAAATGTATTATATATTCTTTATAAATTATGTAACACGTAAACACAATAGAAGTGTATTCACACCATAAAAAAAGTTTCTTTACGATTTGAGTTTGTCCTCAACTTTTAACTTATATATATAAAATTTTGATTATAACAGTTTATAGAAAATATGTGAGGGAATTAATTAAATGTATTTTTAATTTAGCTGTACAATCTAATTGATAGATTTGATTTATTTTAGGTGGCGGTAAGGATCTCGCTACAGCATTTGCTATAAATGCCCAAGAGGACAGGCCACAAATTAAACTGGAAAATGATGAAATTGATTTTAAAAATAATGCTAAATTAGGTGAGTCTGCGGATTTGCGTTGATAATAATTCAAAAAATCATAACAGGGATACGATATTGGAGTCCCTGTTTATCCAAACACAGTATTAACACTTTTTTTTTAGTTAGGAACAGTTAAATTTAAATGATATTAATGGTTGGTTATTGCGGATGCGTCCAGTTCAAATTTCTTAAACCTGGAGATTATTGTTTACAAGTGCCTTCTCATATTCAGAGTTGGGTTTCAACTGAAATTATTATTTCAAACTGAAAATGGCAAGAAACTATTGCCTATGTCCTGATTTTCAAAACTCCTTGGTAATTTTTCAATATACAACTTTTTCCTTAAGTTGTTCGTTGAAGTTATTTGGCTAATCTAAGACTCAGCCCCCCCCCCCTAATCATTTCTTACCAATGGGAACTCTATTGTAGATACAAAAATTTAAACATTAAGAGAATATAAAATAAGGTATACGCTAAACAAATATTCGCACAGTGTAAAGAAATAGGTTTGCAACTATTCCCTAAACTAACCTCATCATAAACCTAAAGGTTGTTCATAACACTAATAAGCCCTAACCTATCTTAATTAGCTGATCCATAGAACTAACAAAACAATCTAGCTTAACAAAGTTCTCCATAACACTAGCTTAACAATCCTTAAGCTGACTCTACCCAAACCCATGTGCACTTGAAAAGTAGTGTTTCAGTACAAAAATATATCTATGTGAACTCTAATTGTTAATGAGGGAATGGTTCTAATTGTAATGAGAGTAAATTTTTATTTTATATTAATTATGCCAGTGCGCCCAATCTGAAAATGTTTTACTTCAGATGATATGTTAAGTGTGTTTTTGGAGTGTGGTGTCATATTTTATAAAAGTTAATTACAAACATACATAAAATATTTTCTGATAAATGCTACTTCATGACAGTTAACTGTGCAAGTGTAAAATAAATGACAGACGCAGGAAAAATTTGTGCCATTTAATATTGCTATTTTCCATTCAAGGGTTTCATTCGTGAATAATGAATATTGCAGTTTAATTGGTCTTTGTTCTTTAAACAAAAAAAAAACATGACTTAGAATATAAAAATGCTTTAATTAATTGCATAATATTCAATAGATAAAAATCACATTTTATTATATACAAACTGTTTATTCCAGGTATGAATTCGAACATAAATCAAGGCAATAAAGCCAAACTACCCAGTGGCCTAATAATGAAAGATATATCGCCTGGATTTGAAATAGTGCGATCAGAGCCACCTTATTTAACAGGGTCCCTACAGCCTAGTGCAGCCATGTTAGGTTCATTAGGTTTCCCAACAGCGCAGATGGGTGGCTACCATCCTTCAATGAGTAATAATGCACAATTAATGCAGCAGAGTAAGTTTATCATTATTTATTTATTTTAAGATTGTGCTTTTATCTACATAACATTTGTTTATGACTGCATATGTGTTTAACATCTTACTTTTTCAAATTAAAATATAATTTATTATTTTATTTGTTTTATTTATTTTAGGTTTAGATCTGGCCAAGTTAGGTCTGCCCGCTAATGATCCTCTTCTCTACGGTAACATCACAGGTTTAAATCTAAATCAAATGCTCATGTCAGGCAATGGGTCATTTTTAAATCATTTCCTTGGACCAAAAAGTACTTTTCTTGGACAGCATAATTGGTTTAATGCTTTTTCCAACAAGGCCTTCCCACAAAATTGGTTGAACGCCGATAACAAAGTATGGGCAGGATTTTAAACAGAGACAAAAGCATGAGTTAATAACATTTTAATTATAGATTCCGCAGCCGAACCAAGAAGAAGAGGAGAATGATGACGAAGATATGGGTGTGGCAGAAACGTATGCAGATTATATGCCATCTAAATGTAAATTTCAACATTAGTTTCATATTTAAAAAAAATTAGTTAATTTTAGCTGTTAAATCTAAATTCACATTGTACATTTTTTAAAACTGAGAGTTGATTCTTTCAATCGTCATTTAGTTTTAATTACTTTCCAGTAAAACTTGGCAAAAAGCATCCTGACCCTGTTGTCGAGACAGCATCCCTTTCAAGTGTTGAACCGACAGATGTGTGGTACCAATTGACAATACCTGAGGCGACAATTTCAACAGGAGCTTTGTCAGCTTTACAGCTTGAAGCAATTACATATGCATCACAGCAGCATGAACGTTTTTTACCTGATGGAACTAGAGCTGGATTTTTAATAGGTTAGTCAATTTATGAGTAATTACAGAAAATTTTCATTGTAAATGCATTCCAATTGGACTATTTCCAAGGAAATATACTCTACAAATTATTATTTTCAAATAAACAAGTAAATAAATAACAACCCTCCCTTAACCCTGCTTACTCTAGTCCCTAACTATATAAACTAACCTGTCCCTAACCCTATATAACCCTAACTTCGGATGTACCTAACTTATCCTAATTGTACCTGTCCCTTACTACTTAAACTTAATTTCATCCTAATCCTAATTCAGTAGCTTTATATTTAATTATGAACATCTGAAGCATGGATAAAATTATGGTGGAACCGCTCCACAAATTTTCATTATTGACAACTTAAACCAACCCCCAAAACCCTGACCCCAAATCAAAATGATCTAATCTATAAATTATTAATGAAGATGACTATGACATGAAGGATGACTATCGGTTTTAGTGCACAGGACGCAAAAGATTCCCAGCTTCTAGGAAAGATTGTTCCCCATTTTTTAATTATAAATGTCTTTAAAAAATCTAAAAAATAAATAAAAACCTCAACCTCAGACTCTCCTGTTGAGGGAAAATTATGATAATTTATTTCTTGGATCGAATCACGAAATTGTGCTTGCAATCACATAAGTGAATGGGGGATGGCTTGTTCCAAAATAGTGCGAATTGTGGAAAATAAAGAGAAAATAAACAATTTATTAAGTCCATGAAGTTAAAAAATACAGGCCAAGAAAGATAACAGATTACATATTACAATGATATGAGGCAAATAACTCCATTCACATTTATACATACATGTGATCCCATGTTATACTTACTGATCTGTCCCTGTGGTGAGCCAAGCTGTCCCAGTGACCCATATTGGCATGAGAAGACAAAACTGCCAAGAACGACTAAAAATGTTACAGTTGCCTGCTATATTTGCAATCTGTTTTCCTATGTACAATAGATCATATCGTTCTACGATTCTAACTATGGATTGTCCCTATTATACAGGCCACTAGTAATGATAAACATGTAAATGTAAACCTTTCGTTTGAAAAATATTTTAATTCATTTACACATTGATTAAATAATTGTAACAGGTATTTTTTGTTTGTGTTTTTTTTTTTTAATAAATACTCAATTTTTGTTAGCTATTATATTACATTGGGTGTGTTCCTGGAGGGGAACTTGCTTCTAACCTTATCCCTATATGACTTGACCTAGGCGAGTATATACATATTATATAATTTGTCAGCTATTTTAAATACGGGTGTTCCTAGATGTGGCCCAGGCTTTTAAGATAACATCTGGTACCTAGGCGTCTTTTGTAAACTAAAAGCTTTCCGTCCACTCCTTACTACCTTATGGAATCCTATTTAACTGATTGCCTTAGAGGCAGGTGCGGCAATTAATATGGCAATAAAAGCCAATTTCTATCACATTACTTGTTTTTCTAGGCGATGGTGCTGGTGTCGGTAAAGGTAGAACTATAGCTGGGATGATATTTGAAAATTATTTAAAAGGGAGGAAAAGGGCGATTTGGGTATCAGTTTCAAACGATTTGAAATATGATGCTGAAAGAGATTTAAAAGACATTGGAGCTTTTAAAATTGATGTCTACTCACTGAATAAGGTATGTTTCTTCGTAATCCCACACCTATGATTCAAAATACACATAAATTAAATTATTAAAGAGAAAACAAGCTATATCATAAAACTTTCCTATTACTGTTCACCTGATAATATTTTTTAAACCATCATTGAAATTGTTTATAGTTGTAAAACTAAATAGTTAAATTAAAATAGTAAAAAAATATTTCTAGAAACCTCCCATTGGTTATTACTATTTTATATTGAATTTTCAGTTGAAATATGCTAAAATATCATCAGCAGTGAACGGTAATGTCAAAAAAGGCGTGATTTTCTCCACATACTCTGCCTTGATTGGAGAATCATCGCAGTCCAGCGGAAAATACAAATCCCGTCTGAAGCAGTTGGTCCAGTGGTGCGGTGACGACTTTGATGGACTTGTATCCTTAATTTAACCCTCAATTTACAAATTATAACAATATATGTTTGGAGTAGTTTGTGTTTTTTCTTAACTCTCTTATAGATTATATTTGATGAATGCCATAGGGCTAAAAATCTCTGTCCGGTTGGATCGTCAAAGCCAACAAAGACGGGTTTGACTGTTTTAGAACTGCAAAACAAGCTACCAAAAGCGAGAGTTGTTTATGCTTCTGCTACAGGCGCTTCTGAGCCGAGAAACATGGCTTATATGACACGTTTAGGAATGTGGGGTGAAGGGACTCCTTTCCCAGATTTCAATGACTTCATTTCCGCAGTGGAAAAGAGGTACGGATCTTATTCATGATTGATTTTAAGTCTGTAACATTGCCATTTTCTTTCAGGGGCGTAGGTGCTATGGAAATAGTAGCTATGGATATGAAATTACGAGGAATGTATATCGCCAGGCAGCTCAGCTTTCATGGTGTTGCATTCAAAATCGAAGAAGTGACTTTAAGTCCTGATTTTATTAAAGTTTACAATGATTCTGTTGAACTGGTTAGTCTGTTTTCAGTTGATCTTATCTTTAGCTCTAGTGTACATTTCATTAAAAACTTAAATTTGTATTCGTCATTTCAGTGGGTAGATGCGATGCGCAAGTTTCAAGAAGGAGCCAGCCTGATTGAAGCAGAGAACAGAATGAAGAAAACGATGTGGGGACAGTTTTGGTCATCGCATCAGCGGTTCTTTAAATACCTGTGCATAGCGGCTAAAGTGAAATACGCCGTCGGCATTGCCCGGTAAGTATTTGCTGTGCTTTAAAAGATTTCCTTCCTATTTATGAAATACTGGGTTAATTAGGGAAGCTGTGAAGTGTGGAAAATGTGTTGTAATTGGTTTACAGTCAACTGGAGAGGCTAGGACATTAGAACAGCTGGAAAGAGATGACGGAGAACTTACTGACTTTGTTTCAACTGCTAAGTAAGTTTTGGTCCCGTTTAAAGAAAAAATTACAATAATTTTTCAAAATAGTTTACTGAACATTTATAAAAATTCATCACGTATTTTCTAGGGGGGTGTTACAAACTTTGGTTGAGAAACACTTTCCAGCACCTGATCGAAATAGAATCAACCATTTGATGGGCTTAGATAAGAGAAAAGCGTATGGATTTTCAAATAATAACAACAACGTATCATCCGAACCTGGATCGTCAAGTGGAAAGCGGAAGCCAGGTAGCTAGTATATTGTTAATGACTACTGTTTTATTTCCTAAGTATTAATAATATGAAAATTAAAAAGTAAAAAACAATGCTCTAATAGGAAATAATTTTTAGTGCGACAAGCTGCAGCAAGAGCTGTTAAACGAGTAAGAGCCGACTCGTCTGCTAGCGACAGTGAAGCTGGATCAAGTTCTGGTTCTGAATTCAAGTTACCTATGTCCGATTCAGCTGAAAGTGAATTTCATTCAGAAGAGAGCAACACTAGCAGTGATTTTAATCCTTTTGATGATGACAGCGATGGAGAAGGTTTGTTGAAAAATCTAAGGTTTTTACATACCACATCCTTGAAAGCTCGAGTCATTTCTATCAATTCAGGTGATAGACACCAACATCCTTTGAACTATTTCCCAAGCTCCCTACGTATCGGTCTAGTATCTGCACAAGCTTGAAGTATTACAATTTCTGAAAGAGTTGCAGTGTGCTTGGTTCTGCATCCCTACCTTATGTCCTTACTTCGTCTTTTAATCGTCTTGTATGGTTGGTCATTGTAGCCCCCTTCCAGAAGAGCTGTAATTCACTTTTGTATTCCCACCTTCTGACTCTTGCTCAAATCCTCCTGATATGCCGGGTTTGACCTTCTTACCTTCCTTGCCTGAAGTTACTTTTTTGAACACCTTTCACTCCAAACTCTCCATTCAAAAGAACCATAGTACAATTCTGTCTCCTGGTTACTGACCACCCAGTTGGCTGGTATATCTAATTCTCCTGCTGGAAGACCCACACCATGATTTGGTCTTACTCCTTTCCAACTTTTGCCTGTTTGCACCTGGTCATCCCATCCTTCATCCTGGAAAAGCCGCATACACTTTGACCTTCTTACTTTCCACTCTTCCTTGCCCGAAGGCAACTGGTTCACATGTTGTTCCAACCCTTCTTCTAAAAGAACCAAAGTACTTTTCTGTCATTTCACTCTCCTGCTTCTGTTATAATTTGGGAGTAGCCAATGATTATAGAGCTATCATCATGTCTCAGCTCTCAACACAGTCCGGTATCCCGAGGTCCAACATCATACCTTCAAATTGCATGTGTCATTGAAATTGTAAGTTAACACTCATCCACAAAACCCTGGACCCTCATTACAAACTCATCCTACAGTCATCTAAAACGTCAGTGCTATGAGATTTCCTTCCTAGTAAGGAAGATGAATACTCTCAGTTTTTTTTTGGAGTGCACCTAATGGGTTACTTTTCCACCCCTATATAATAATCTTTAAAGGATTAACGACTTGCTATTAGTGCTGTTGTAACGTAATAATCAAAGTTATTTGTTTGTTGTGTTATAGAAACGTGGCTATCCCGGAAGAAAAAAGGTAAATCCTCCAAGCCTCCGACTAAAAAGCAAACTACACAGGACAAGATTGATTCATTGATATTAAAACACCACAGAGGCAAAACAGCGACGAACGATATTATCGGAGTACCGAGTAAAATGGCAATTGAAAGGGCTTGCAGTTTGAAAGAAGAGTTGCTGTTAAAAATTGAAGAACTCGGTGACCATCTCCCTCCGAACACATTAGATCAACTAATTGACGAATTAGGTGGACCAGAAAATGTTGCCGAAGTACGATATTAGACAGACATTGGAAAACATTACCTCACACTTGAATAAATTTCAGATGACAGGAAGGAAAGGAAGAGTCGTCCAGACCGAAGACGGTATACAGTACGAATCGAGGTCTGAAGTCGATGTGCCTTTGGAAACTTTAAACTTGACTGAAAAACAACGATTTATGGACGGTCTAAAAGATGTTGCGATAATTTCCGAGGCGGCAAGTTCAGGTATATCGCTGCAAAGTGACAGGCGAGCTAAAAATCAGAGAAGGAGGGTTCATATTACCTTGGAGTTACCATGGAGTGCAGATAGAGCCATACAACAATTTGGTAAATAATTGAAAAATTAATGAACGAGTGAAAATGTGATAATATATATTTTTTTAAAGGTCGAACCCACCGAAGTAATCAAGTAAATGCTCCAGAGTATATTTTCTTAATTTCTGATTTGGCTGGAGAAAGAAGGTTTGCTTCAATTGTCGCAAAACGGCTAGAAAGTTTAGTGAGTGTTATATATATAAATCACCATTTATGCTGAATTGTTAAAACTAACTTCATGCTACTTACAACTAGAGATGATTGTAGTAACTTATTTAAAATCTTATTAGGGAGCTTTGACTCATGGTGATCGTCGTGCCACAGAAACTCGAGATTTGTCAAGATTTAATATTGATAATAAATACGGAAGATCTGCTTTGGAAGCGACTATGAGAACTATAATGGGTTACGATACTCCATTAGTCCCTCCACCTTCTGATTATCAAGGAGATTTTATGAAAGGTATGGAAGAAGATTTTCATTTAGCAATTTGGTAATAATTGTTCAAATACTTTGCTCTGTTTTTAGACGTTGCGACTGCTTTGGTCGGAGTCGGTTTGATTGTAAATAATGAGACAAACCCGGGGACTCTGATCCTAGATAAGGACCACAATAACATGAGCAAATTTTTAAATAGAATTTTAGGAATGCCCGTCGAATTGCAAAATAGACTGTTTAAGTATTTTACTGACACGTTGCAGGCAATAATAATGCAAGCCAAGAAAACTGGACGATTCGACTTAGGAATTCTAGGTAATACACATTTGTTGTTATTGAATGTTCTATGTTATAAAAATTAAACCCAAACATTTTTAGATTTGGGTACGGCTGGAGAAAATGTCAAGAGGGTCCGTGTATATAAATATTTGCGGAAACATGCAACCGGTGTTGCAACTACAGAACTTCATGTAGTGCATGTAGAACGAGGTATGAGCTTTGACGAAGCCCGTGAGAGGTGGACTCTTCTTTTTGGGCCCAAAGATGGGTTCTATTTGTCCCATCAGGTAAGATAATTAATAATCGCTTTAATTTACAGTTAACTATTTTGAATTGTTTTCCTGTAGGTGCGTAATGGTAAACAAACTGCCATATTAGCCGAAGCTCTTGAAAGTAATAGAAGCGGCAAACCGGTGAAAAAGGGTGAAGCTAAAAAGGATCAGTTGTACACCGTGTATAGACCTAACACGGGGCTTCAAGTAAGTTTTCAAGTTGGCACTAAGTAAAGATTTTTATACTCTCTATTAAATCGTATTTTAAACATAAGCTCCGACAAGAAACACTAGGAGAGTTGGAGAAAAAGTACAAACTTGTTACTAAAGAGGAAGCAGAACGTCATTGGAATGAACAGTACGATTCATCCAATACAGTTTGTTCCCATGCGTATTGGTATGTAGTCAAAGGATTATAACAATAAACGAATCGTTTTAAACATTTTGTTACTTCGTATTTTAGGAGAGGAAATTGTAAGAGTGTAACATTAGGACTTGACTGTGAAGTTGGGCTTAGGCGAAGGACATATAATGTTCTTTCTGGTTCCATTTTGAGCGTTTGGACAAGAATAGAATCTGTTTTAGCAGCAAAAACAGGTCATAATACCAAAATGCAAGTCATTCGACTGAGAACTGCAGAAGGCGTTAAAATTGTTGGTATGTAATAACCCTTGAAGTAGATGGAAATCAATTTTAATAATTTGAGGCAAACTTAGCTTCTAATTCAGTCAGGGAACCTAACCTAGTCATTACCCATCTTTACCCTTACCTATCCCTATTAAGAAAAAGTGATTGAATTTGAAATTATTTTTCTTATATTGTGTGTGTGTGTTTTTCTCTGGTTTCATTATTAAAGTATTTCCTCCTATGTGGCATCCATTTTATGAAGTTTTGAATATAGTGGTGTACAATATTTTCATACTTCTCCAACAGCACCACATCTCAGTAAGTGCAAATTCTCTGGCAACGTTAAGCAATTTTTTACCGTTTTGACAACTCGTCCCGAAGGTGTTTGAGATTGGTTTTATGTCTAAATTACATGCTGGCCACTTCATACATTGAATTGAACTCACTCCAGATAGACACCACCGATTCTAGCTTTGTGGAGACTTGCATTGTCACGCGTAAAAATAAAAGTAAAATCATCGGCAATTTGTGGCATATAAGGAAGGTAACACATCTTTAATGTGTGGCTGTTAGGTAACCCTAGAGGAAGATAGTGTTATCGTGATATTCCGTAGAAACGCTTGCCCAAACTGTAACACCACTACCCCCATAGTTTCTCCAGAGTGAAAATGTGATATACCCTTTCTTCTCCATACCCATCTTTCTTGCATAATCTCCAGTATCTTAGTGGCAATGGAAGGCCCTGCGGACAGTTGTTCTGAGAATGTTATGCATCCAGACCACATTTGCTTGATTTCTTCGATCTTCCAAAAATGTGATGATTCTAGGCGAATCTATATCACTTAAAACCATCATTCAAACAAATTTGAAACTTAATAGTTAGATAGAAGCGTTAGAGAAAATCCAGCAAAAAGAGATTGACTGGTCAAAGATTTATGGGCAAAATACTGTTGTGAACTCAAGTGGAAAATTTTAACTGTGCTTTCTTTACCTCTCATCCTTTTAAACAGACCAACTATTGTTATAAGATAATCAATGGAGGATTGTGTAAGAGAATAAAAAGTATTAAAAGTGGTCACTTTTTTCCATCTTAATGTTAACATTAGGTTTATATTTATTTATGTTATAATCCGCATTTTTCACACATTCAAAATTGAGCAGCATTAAAAACTAGCTGATCATTAGAATCTTCTTCTAGCCTTTCTTACAATTTATTTCGAGAGACATGTGTCTAACTTGTGAGTAGAATGTTTTCTAAGTGAACTTCCATCCTCACCGCACCTTAAATCATTTTTAATAACCCTACTAGTCCCGAACCTAATCTTAGTCCATCTCTAATGCTACCTAAACCCTAACCCTAATAGTCCTGAATCTTAGCCTTAACCTTTTTACACTAACCTACTCTAACTCTAACTGGATCATATAACAACAGATATTTTTTAAAACTAGGTTTCTTGTTTTGCTGAAGATTTGCATTATATATTGAGATCATGAAACATGTTCTTTGTATTATTTATGTTTTTATACATAACTTGGTAGATCTCTTGAAAATAATCTCCATAAACCTTACCCTCTGCTCCACCTAACCTAACTGAATCATTCCCCAATATTACCTAACCTAACCAAACCTCTCTTCACCTTACCTCACCCAACCCTAACCTGAAATCTCCTAACCAAGCCGGCCCCTAACCATACCCTATTTTACCAAATCTCTTCCAAACAATATCTAACCAAATCTCTCACAACACTGACCATCATTACCTAACATAATAAAACTTGTTTGTAAACCTAACTATTACTAAATTGTTATTATTTATTTACAATATTATCATTAAACAATTATCACTAATGTTATTATCAAGTTAGTACCTAATATTACATATTTAAAACTAGATTCCTTGTTTGCCTGAAGATTGTAGCATATTATGGAACATCTGTTTTGCATATTATTTCTGGTTTTGTACTTCATAAAATTTACTTGGTGATCTCACAAAATAACCCTTCTGAACTTACCTGTAATCCTAACCTCACTTAACCCAACCCATGTGCTGGATTGTGTGACAGTTGCTTTCCAGCATACTTTTATTAAGACAATGTCCATGTATTAACATCTCACAAAATTACATTAACCTTACCATACCTAACTCGTCGTAAACCCTAACCAAACCAGCCTGTGCCCTTACCTCATCTAACCTAAACCATTCCCTAACCTAATTCAAACTATATACTTGTTCATATGACAATTGCTTTTCAGACTAAATTAGCTCAACTTAGAGAGAAATGGTTTTATTAATTTAGAGCTTAACAAAATATTTGAATTTTATTTAAATGGTATACATTTTACTTTTTTTCAGGCACTTTAATTCCAAAAAGCTGCGTTGAAACATTGCAAGAAGCTTTAGCTAGCGACGCTGAAAAAGTGAGCGAAGAAGTATTTTAAAAATACTTCGCCTTCAATGCAGAAAGTGTTTCACAGCACCACCTTAAAAAAAAAAAATAAAATAAAATAAAAAGTCAACACTAAAACCGTTCTATCCATAGAATCTGGTAGAACTTATCGGCTGTACCGCATTTTGTTAGTTTTACGTTCAGTTCATGCGGTCGGATTCATGCCCTGTATGAACGCACAAATGCATTGTTATGTTCCTAATATATTCTAGGTTGTAATTATTAAAAGTATATAATAAATAAAAAAATGAAATGAAATTTGATTAAAGTACAAAACTTAAACAATGGGGATCGGTAGCTTTTCCGTTATAATTAAATGAATTCGATGGAAAATTCATTTGTGAAAAAAATAAACTTGGTTTTTTATTACATTTTAATTTTTTATGTAATAACTAAGATTAATAACTTGATTGACTTTGTTTTGCCACTTAGTAAACCACTTGTTTTTACTTTGATATAGCTCTCAATTCGCTGAACCTATTTAACATGTTTTTATCAATAAAAGTTGACACAATCATATGCTAGTCATGTATTTCTAATTGAATGGGAACATTTAAGTAAAGTTAGATTTTTTTTTACAATTCATATAATAAATGCCTCGTGGTGCTCGTACATGTTAATACACCTGATTGAAAGTGGTTTAACCTTTTTTTTTTTTTTTTTAAATCAAATTTCAATGGCCTTCTTGAAAAATGCATAAAAAACACGGCCAAAACTAGAAAGTTTATCCAATGGGTTTTTGACATATCTTAGTTTTTTAGACCATTTTAATAACTTACGCCTTATAAAAAAAATTTTTGGGTCTGTATGTGTTTTGTGTAAACATTCAGACTACCATTTGTAGTGATACCATTATTAGCGACTCTCAGAGCTAAAGCCGAGTCAATTCTTCCTATTAAACAGGTAAACTCATATTTTTCTATATTGCTAGCGTTTAAGAGCAAATATATTTGGTTTTGTGTGCACAGTATTTTTGTGTATATAAACTGGAAATATTGTAATTTCCTTTCAAAAATTGTATTGCGCTGATTTCTATTGGTTTTTTTTTTTCTTCTTTTTTTTTAAAATATATTGTATGAAGTGTTTGTATATATCTGCAAGGCTAAGTTTAAAAAAATTATACATAGAAAGGAAAAGATAAACAGAGCAGTAGCTATCAGATTTTTCTGCATTTAACTTGATGGTTATTTGTTCCATTTAGAGGTATAATTTTTTTAAATACATTTATATGCTGGTGTATATATATATATGTGTGTGTGTATATATATATATGTGTGTGTGTATGTATATATATATATATATATATATATATATATATCAGCATTTGTTTAAAAACAATACATAAAAAAAGTAACAATATGTATTTAAAAAAAATTTTTTTTTTCTACAAACATATGTTGAAGAGGATTCGGCTTTTTAACATATTGATGGCCTGGTTCGCCTGTGCTGGATTTATTCAAAGGTTTTGAGTGACAAGAGTCAAAAAAGTGTAGTCAGCCTGTTAATAAAATATATTTGACTTTTGATCCTCTATAAAGTCTAACATCTGATTGTATAAAATATTTTTTTTTGTCTGGAATCAACGTTGAACTTTTTTTTTAAATTATAAGTTTTGTTTGTACTTTCTTTGTGTATGTATATACCGGTGTTTTTCTTATTCAACTCTTATGGCATACTATGACATAGATCGTCTGGGACAGCACCACTGAAAATGTGCCGTTTTTATTGCATTCACTGTGGATTTTTTTTTCTTTTAATTAAAACAGGCCATATTTAACTGGTATTTTTTTAACGTCTGAAACTGATCGAATGTAAAAACTTTTGTAAATTTAGAATGGTGCGGATCCATGTCAGTCGAGCACACGAGTTTTAAAACATTCAACTTACCTGGTAATCACAAAACACTGATGTGAAATAATTGTATTTAAAAATATTATTAAAAAACTAGCCCTGATTGTACATCTATAATTAATCCTTAGAAAGCACCAATACAGGACTTGTGAAAATATTCCTACCATTTGACCAGAACAATTTTACAGACTAAAAACAACTACATTTCCCCTATTTTTTTTTTTTTTTTTAACATAAGGGAACAATAATTGAGCCACACTTTATATTCTAATTTATTGCACATAAAAAATAGGTAATTTTGCTCTTCCTGTTTTTTTTTTAAAGGTTTTCTTTTCTTCAGTATTGAAATGGCTAATTTTGACCATGTATTTTTTGTTCTGTCGTATTTCATAACCTAAATACTTTTTATTAAAACGGAGGAATTATGCATAACGATTTTTAAAAATATGTTAGACAGCTGAATGTATTTAAAATTAAAATAATGTATTAAAGTGATTTTAGTATACCTACAGCCTGTGTTGAAGGTGTATTTGGATGTAACATATTTGACATACAAATTTTACTATAGTAGTGTTAAGGGAAAACAGAAAAAAAAAATATTTTTGTCTGATTAGGTCTAGCTTTGTGTTGGAATTTAAAAATTTGGCACTAAAGTTCATTATTTGTAAGAAATTTTCTTTAAAAACATATTATTTCAGCCCTCTTCAGTGCTGAATTTTTTTTCCTTCTTTTGAAGTATAGCTCTTCAATTTTAAATTTCAATTTTTTTTTTAATACTTTAAATTCAAGCAATTTTGCAATTAAATATATGCAAAATTGAAAGGAAAAAAGATCAAATTTTCCAATGTAAATTTGATTCATATCGAAAGACTGATTTGATCTCTTGTCGAGTTCTTAGATTTCAGTGGGCTTTTTGAGCAATGAAAACGAACCAATTTGATATTGATATTATTTTTCCTTAAGGTTTTAATTGCACAAAACATCCACAATTTTTAGTGTAAATATTGGGTTAAAATTTTAAAAATCTTTAGGTTTTTTTTAAAATTTTGCATCAAGAGGGCTTAAATAACTAAGTAGGCATGAATTGAACTATTTCAATTTGAAAAGTTGACAGAAGCAACTGAAAAAAAATTGATAGTAAATAAAGTACATGTGTTTTTAGAACCTGTGTATATATTTATTCCTTGTATATGTAATCAGCATTAAGTATGTTTTATTGTTTCAAGTTATTATTTGGAACCCTCATAATTTTCCAAATATAAGTATCGCTTAAAAAAAATTTTTTTTCTATTATAAGTATTTGCAGTTCGTCCCCTTTTTTACACAAAGGACGGATGCCTCTGTGTTTATGAGGATCACTGCGTTGATTGTGATTAACTGAAGTTTTTATAAGATTAGTTTTTAAAACGGAAAAAAAACCCGTTACCAGCAAAGCTGTGTTGGGAAATTAGTTTTAAATTTTGCTAATTTTATTCTTTGTAAAAACAATTGTCATAATTGATAATAACAATCAGACATCAGTTTGAAATTCCACTATTACAAAATTGCAGAAGCTCAATTCACAACAAAATTAAAAAATATACAATAAAATAAAACCTAATTGTAACAAATCTTTACTAATTTTCTTTTACCAAATATAATTATGTGATTTATAATTTGCTTTTATTATCCTCCCATTTCAAACCTCTTCATAAATAATGCCACCAAAAATCCTGTGACTCAACTGTAGGGGATAAGGGTAGGGATAAAAGATTCCTATCCGGTGCCTGTGCCTTCTTTGGTGACAGTACAACTGTAGCATGTTTACTTAAGTTTAAAGTCAGTACCCTGACTTCCATCATACCTTTTAAGTAAGAGTTGATCTTCAGAGGTATACTTTTGGCCTACTCTACCTTTTCTGGTACGAGTACTTTGTGCTTGTTGGATGGATGGATACCAGGGACTGAGCACTGCAGCTGTAGAGCTTATTGTACTATACCCTGGCTCCATTTTTGGGGGAGGGCTCACAACACAAAGTGAACTTGAGCCCCCGTTGTACCAATGTTCTTCCATCGAAGAAACTCATTTTTGAAGCGGGTTGGGACCAGGTTCAGGGTCGCTGAGATCCGGTCCCGCCCCTTCCATTGATGAGTGCCGTGTCAATTTCTTTTAATTGCGGCCACCGGTCCCCTTAGGCGTCAGAAAAATTCCAGAGGCGACAGTGGGGATCGAACCCACGACCGCGGGGTCTACTAGCCGAGAGTCTGACGCCTTAACCACTCGGCTACTAAGGAATAGTTAGTTGCAAGGAAAGAAACAAAGCTCCCTCGAACCCCTACCTGCAGCACATTATAACAAAAAGTAAAATATTGCTAATGATCGCTAGAAGAGCTATAATCGTCTCATGTTTTGCAGGTTTCTCAATCTTTATGAGAAAAAAGCATTGCATCTACATATGTAGTAAGAATATTTTCAGAAATGTCAGCAGAGTATTGTGGTACATGATGGTACTATGGTGGTAATAGCCAGCTGATAAAAAGAAGTTATATGTACAAAAATATTTGAGTGCATCTGCATGTGTGCAACAGCTGGTCAATACAGAGGAAATGACTTCGAGTAGGATTTTAGGATCAGGTAGTAGGTAAAATGGAGGATTTTTTTAGCTTCTAGAGCACATTGAGTGCAATAATGGATGGAAGGTAGCAAACCCAGGAATACACTGAACTCCGATGTGTACCATGAAGAGGATTGGTTCTAAGACGCATGCTGGCTGAGAGAAAGGAGCCACTGATAACTTGGAAATGTTACTTAAGTTGGATTTTATGTTGAGGTAGTAAGTAAATGGGAGGACTCTCCAGCTTCATGAATATATACCATGTAGAGGATAGGTCCTATGATACTTCCTTGTGATAGCAGCTAATAAAAGAAGCCACTGATGACTTGAAAGAGTTGGTTAAGTTTGATCTTAAGCTCATGAACTCAAGTGCATACCATGTAGAAGATGGGTCCTAACGTAAGTAGGAGGACTTCTTAGTTTCCAGAGCAACCCTGGGTGCCATACCAAATAAAAGGTTTCCTATTCATCCAAGAATACCCCAGACTCTGATGTATACCATGATGTTCGTTGGGTACATCTGTGGGATAGCGCACTATGCCCCTGAGTACTCGCCAGCAGAAGGATCAAACGCTTACTTAGGAATTTTAGGAACCTTTCACTCACTGCTCAATGTCAGATTGAGAACGCCTGAACACAAATAGGTGGTTAGAAATTAGACTGTGGTAATTAAGTATGGGAGAATGTGCTTAAAAAATAGTTTTCTAAAATTTTACCAATATAAGCGATAGGCTAAGTAGGAAGATGTAAGATGATCAGGCGTTATAGACTTTGGAAGCATCTGGATGGGAGAAAATCCAATTGGGGTGGGAAGTGTGTTTCTAAGGACAGCATTCGAAATGTAGCTAAGGATTTGGCAGAAAAATAGTCTTTTACTTCGTCAGACATAACACAAGGAGGCATCATCCTAGGAGTCTTTCTAAAGAGAACTTTGTTGTCGGTGAATAGTCTTAGAATTGTTGTTGTGTCAAGGTCTGATATTTTCTGTGTTGTCTATGTCCTTTGGCGTTTCGAGTGATACGGTTCATGATTTCCAATCAACTTTGCCTTTAACGGAAATAAGTTTTGGAGGAGATGGGGGATTGTGTCTAACATAAGTAGGACAGGCCTATCTAATGTAAGGTTAAGAATATGAAGTTATATTTGACTTATTTTTTATGTAGACAGGATGCTGCAATTTGAAGGAAATTATGAAGATTATAAAGTTCTCATTTTATTCACTTGTTTTCAAGGTGGTAAAGTGTAAAGTATTTCTCGATACATATGACCTATAACAACGGTTCTATATAACACCCTAATTTACATAATCATACAGTTTCTCTGCAAATGGGTCGAAATGCGACCCACGGCGCTTCTTCCTTACACGCAGTTTCCTTTCATCCGTTAACCGGCCTCTGTTGTTCTACACATCGAAAACAAGTCGTGCAGAAAATAAAATTATAAAAACAGATTTTATTTTTCTACAACTTAAAAAAGTTAATTTACTGGTGAATGGAAACTTTTTTCTTGGGAACGCAACCACCAAGGGTCATGATTGTCCCGATCTCACTACCCAAAGGTTCAAAGGGGGTCGCGGGATATATTCGAGTATATTTACTTCTTTTATTTATTTATTATTATAATTTATTATAATTATTTATTTCCCCTTTTCCTTTTAATATATTTTATTAGCCAAAAAAAAGTCAAAAAAGAAGGACAAACAGTGAGTGCGAGGAGCTTATATTTTGTCGAATAGATTCGGTGATTTAAGAAAATTAAACAAATTACGTATACTATCGTGGTTAACACCTAGTATTTCTTGGATGTTTACAGGCAAAAAGTGCAGAAGTCTATGAGCTGTATATAATGTGCACGACGTAGTATATGTATGATTGTGGTGATCTGATTGCACATTCCGCAAATTGGAGGTGCCTCTCGCATGAATGAATGACCCTTCGTGGCTCTACAGTGTACAATCCTCCGTGCAAGAAAGACTTCGTCCTTCTACTATTCCTCTTAACTTTTGACTTGTAAACTACAGTCATACCACCCTTTGGGACACCCCTGATTTGAAGGCCTGCAACGGCTGCTTCTTTTGCAGCTTTATCTGCCAAATGGTTTCCCTTAATATTTACATATCAGGTAACTCAAACGAAATAAACGCTCCTTCACTGGAGTTGGAGGCTCCCCAGTGACGCCAGTACCTTCTTTACATTGGAGTCATCTGATTAGGGGTGTTGAGGCATGTAAGGCAAATTCTGCATCAGAGCAAATCACGTATCAACTATTGCTATTGGAACACATGAAATTTAGAGACTTGCGTATTGCTAGTAGCTCGTCGCTATAATTGCTACAGAATTGATGCAGAGGGGAAAGAAATTTGCTAGAGCCACATACAGACAAAACTCACACGCCCCTGGAGCTCCTTGATCCGTCTGTATAGATAAATGCCGCTTGTGGGAGTGCGTTTTTTATTTTCAAAAACTCCTGCTGGTGAAAAGGTGTAAGAGGCTTTGCGATATTTTCCAAGTGAATACAACGTTTTCGGTTTGGGAAATGTCCAGGGAGGGATGGGAACCACTGGTTCTTTTTGTACTGGAGGGTGTATGGGTTTGTAATTCGTGCAGGAGCGTGTATATACGAGCGGAAAGGTTTTTCGTATAGGATCACGTGATAAGGTGTCAGATATCAGACTAGTCCCGGGGAATGGACGATTTAGTGGGTGTCTTAGAGGACATGATTTTAACAAACCTTGAAACTTACAGGCATTTCTCCAGCACCTGCATGAAGGCTGTACGAGGGACTGATCCGGAAAACACCTATTATCAACCTATGTCCCGTCTGTATTACCTCGAGCAGGCCGATTGTATTTTTAGTAGAGGAATTTCAAACATAGTCCGGTTGCTTTTATTAAATTTTTGTATAATAATGTAACCATCCCTATAATATCATGAGTCGATCAGCATCCCAAGAGCCTGAACTAATCGACTTAGTACGTTCATTGAACGAAGGCATTTTGTTTTTAATCGTTTTATATGTGCATTCCAATTCACTGTCCTGTCAAAGATGAGCCCGGAGCAGGCATCCGACTGTACCTGAGTACTTTCTTTTTTTAAAGATAGGCTTGGTTAAAGGGATTTCCCTTAAGTTTTGTGGTGAGGCCATGATACTCCTTCTATGTAGTAATGTGGTATTTCCTTTCACCTAAGTTGATTCTTTTATAATCGACGAGGCTTTTATAATAAATTAACTAAAATTTGACAATGTTATCAGAAATCTTGGTTTTGAGCTTCCCAGCTTTCATTTATCTATTCTTGCTGTTAAACAAAATGTAATCTTAAACTACTGACAACAGTCCTTGATAATACACTTGACAATCCAAGGGTACTTCACGAAGTACGAGAAGAGAAGGTACTGGCTGATAACTTAAGGGCCTCTGACGAGAGTAAAAGGTACTTTCATGAGTACCGAGAACTTGAAAGCCACACGAAAAAATAAAAGAGGAGGTACGTTCGTGCTTACTGGCAACTTGAAAGCCACTTGTGTACAGAATATTTTTAAAGAAAAATAAGTAAAACAGGTTGTCTTTGAAATTTTAATTTTTGTCTAGGTTGCGACAAATTCAATACTAAAAGCACATTCGTCGTTTTTCTATTAATTTAAAATGCAGATCCGGTAGTTGACAAAAACCGAGCAATCTGTCCCTGTTCGACTTTCAGTCAACCAAAGAACTGACTATCACGCCGGCCTATGATCATTCAGTTTTCTGAGGGAAATTGTTGAAATGTCATCCTCCCTTTTGCAAATCCATTTATTTTCTTCTTCTACTTTTCTTCTCCCAGTGAAAAAATACTCTTGTAGATGTCGCACTGGAGTAGGGCGTGACGTCGAAAGTCGGCCCGATTTAGGATAGCTTCATGCTTGCTGCTTGGCATGGAATGGACGCACTGATCGCAAACCCGGGAGGTAACTTCTGAGTTCAGTCGGTCAGTCCTGCTTTGCTATTCGCCTTTTCAGTTTTCACTCAGCAGACTTAACTGAAGTCAGTGTCACACTAAGTTCGACCCACTCCCGGTGACTGCCGAGCCTCCAGTTAGCAATGACATGGTCTACTTCAGACTATTCGGCTATTTTTCACTTCTCGTCATCCTGACGGCCGCTTCCCTTTTTATCATATCGTTTATTTTATTCACAAACGGCGGTGACATTGTATCAAGTGAGTACACAATTTTTTTAGGTAAAAAACATCAATCCTCCCTATGTCCTTTGCTTTTTCACACTATTATAAAAGCCGTTAAAGCGGTTTTTTATTCCCTAGAAAATGGTATCAGTTTAAAATGTGTTCATATAAAATCTAGGTTGATATATTTTACAATGCACTTCAGTACTTTGCAGTGGGTAATTTTTTCCTTCCACTGCGACTTGTACAGTCAAGAAAAAACAATCTGCCAATTCAATTTTTTTTTTTACTTTACATAATAACTAGGTATAAAGAGTTACAGTTTACTTGACATTAATATTTTTTTAAGAGCCTTAGGTTTTTTCTTCTTTTAATTAAATGATTTACTCTCTTCCAAATACAATCGCGGGTTACAGACACATATAGAGCTTTAGCAGACAGGGATATTTAACACGCTTATAAATAAGTAAATCAGCAAAAAAGTGCATGCACAAAACAATATCATGAATTAAAAAAAGCCTTTCTTCTTTATGAATTTGAAGAGCTCAGGGTTTTTGGGTAGATTGCTAATTTTTTCGGCCAACATTCCCCCTTGTGATGGCATCCTTAGAAAGTCATGTTGCTACAGCTTAAAAATTGGTCAGTGCAGGATGATATGTTTCCAGATTTGGGGGGCATTCATCCGACAATAACACACATTGCCCCCTCAATAATGAAATCTCTTCAAGTAAGCCTTATTTTTCCCTAGACTGCTGAGATCTTGCATTTCTTCCAAGTAATGAGTGTTGGCATTTTTAGACGAGTCGATTTTGGAAAGAACTTTTTAATGTGTGACCCCTTTAGTGAACGTGACCCACTTTTCTTCAATTTCCCGATTTACGGCTGCCTGGATATATGTTGTGGAATCATGGTGGCATGTCAATCGAACACTTCCATCTAGTGAAGGCATTTTGCCTTTAGAATGTTGGGAGTATAAGGATAAAAGAGGTGTCCGCAAGGCATTCTGCACCCCGGCCTGAATGGATTCCTCTAATTTGATGCCTGCTAGTTTCAAGTTCAAAATTCCAAAGCCATCCCACTGGCTTCTTAGTGTAGGATCTTGCGCTTTTACTCTCCTGGTTGCAAGAATGTACCTACGACCCTTACAGAAATTCAAAATGTGTTCTGCAATCTCTTCTTCTTCCAATGTCAGTATCTGAACAGTGTTTCTTCTGTCCGTACTCCTATCCAGTGCGTATGCTTTCTTAGGTGGCAGTTCCCTGTCTGGTGTTCCAGTTGGCCTCTAACAATCACTTTGTAAGTCTTGAAGATGGCCCTTCTATGAATTTTTCCACTTACCTCATTCTTGGGGTATTGTTCCACCAGGTTTTGGACTCATTAAGGATTTGTTTTTATGGCAAGGTGCTTGACAACAATATTGTTTAGGGCCTAGAGAATTGACGTTGGCTTGTTTTTTGGACAATATGTCTACATTCCCATTGCCTCTATTTCCGAATGCCCATGGAACCTTACCAGAATCATGTCATTGGTGTTATACGTATCTGGTAGAGATTCCATACAATGTCATACACTTTTTGCCTTTACCTCACATGAGGCTAGCCAAAGCAAAATGTATATCCAATTCAGATCACATTGTTATGATGGTAAGGGGAAATTTTGCCTCAACATGAAAAGAGCCCACTTAAAGAGCACTCAATATGGAAGAGCTACGCGCTCACAACAAAGACAGAAAACAAACCCCTCAAACTATACTAACTGTGTTTATCAAGAAAAGAAATGTAGAAATAATGTAGAAATACAAGGCCTGTGCTTCTACAACTGTAATGAAGTTATTTTATGGAGTGGTGGCATCAATTGGCACACATAGTATGGCTCCTGTTTGAATCTCCTCTCTCAGTATCGGCTGTTTGTTGATGTGGCCTAGCCTTGCAAATGATAGCACATTTTTAATATCCTAATTGCCTTATACTGAAGTGGCACAGGATCACTTACTGGTTTTATCAGGATTGTTGAGGATTAAACGCATTTTGGCGTTGCACCATCTTCTTCAGTAAAGAGCTCTACTCAAGTCTGTCATAATTAATATAACAATAAAAAAGTTATATAGATATAGTTTGAAATGAACTACAAAATAAGTGTCCAGTTTTTTCTTTAAGTGTATTTTTTTTTTTTTTTTTTTTGTTCTTTCTACTGCGACCTAATGTATTCCATACCCCACAAAGTAAACGTTGCATAGTGTGTTTCTTCGTTTTAATGTTGTCTTTCCAAACTGGCTAGATACGTTATGACGTCTCTGCTGTAATGGCAGACGCGGAAGGTTTCCTACCTCAATTTTCCCATTATTTTAAAGATGGTAGAGCGCTCCACCTATTTTTCCTACTTTGTCGGTCTGCCTTTCGTGTCCTGGTACCCATGTCAGAACTACCAGGAGTTTTACCAGGATTTGTTAAACATTTGACCTTGAACTAAAATTGGAAGAGTTTAAGGCCTTCGGTGCTGCTTGACTGTCTGAGAATCCGTCCACCTTTTAATTGTTTTTTTCAGTATTTCTTGAGCACAGAGTTTTCTATTGCATGGATAGTCATGTCAAAATTTGAACCTCTTAACCCCTCTCACCAGGTTCTTACTAGGTCTATCTGTTTACCGCAATAAGCTGTTAGTTTCAGTGTTTTTATAATGAAGAGAGAACTATGATGCTATTTCAAGAATTTCTTAATACTTGTTGGTATCACCTTTAGCCCTAGTTTGTAACTCATTTAATGAAGGTGGAGGAAACTAAAACCAAAATTGCATATTTTCTCTATCGTTCATAATTTTTTATAATTATATTTTTTATTATAATTTTTTTAATCATGCAATTTGAGTGTACATAATTTGAATCGATTGATAGCTCAGTAGTTTACTTGAGATATGGATCTAGCTCATTTCTATAAATAGAAAAGAATTATATTTTGATTAATAGGTTTTTATATTATCTCTACAGGTAGATATGGCCAAGGGCAGAAGACAATTTTTATAAATGGAAGTTTGCTCAATGAAGTCTACATTGAAAGAATCGAACATTTGACAGAGACATGCAAGAAGTACAAAGCGTCAGCATCTTCAGGCAGCATATGGGATAATAGAGATTTACTGGACCACATTCTAGTCGATAAAAAGCACAAACTTTTATACTGCTATGTTCCAAAGGTGTGTATTTTCATAACAATCCAAAACAAATGTTCAAATTTGATTAAATCAAATGTGTTTGTTACCTTTTTTCACAGAGGAGCATTCCTATTTTTTTCGTTAATTTAAAATTAAAAAGGAAAACGCATTAATGATATTAAATCATCCTGGCCTTTCCTTGCTGTGTTAGACATGTCAGACACGTTTCCGTATTTCACCTGAAATTTAATCATTTGCGTTCATCATCATCACCAGTCGCTGACTGGTCATGACTGGCGATCATGACAGACCAAAATAGCAAGGACAGAACAGGATGGTCAGTAACAACCAATTTACAGGTGCATTACCTTGGGGTTTGACAATGTTAAATCTATAAAATATAGCCCAGTTTTATCATTAAATCAATAGAAACGCTTTAGTGTAGTAAAATCGCCTTTGATGAATGGTCCTAGTTGCATTTCTTTGCAACAGTATATTTTGTTTCATTTTTGTACAAATAGCTTTAAATAGACAAACTATTATTTCTGTTTTATCTCACATTCTTGGGACCTTGGTGATTTAAAGTCCTTCCTTTACACTGCAACATAATCACAACTCATCTTCTCTCACGTTACAGATTACAGGAAAGTCTCTCACACACACACTCACTCTCACTCAATCAATCTTTCTCTCTCCTCTCTCTTTCTTTCTTGCTTTCTATCTATCTTTCTCACTCACTCAATCTCTCTTATTACCACTCTTCCCACTCTCTTATTCTCAAACACTAACCTCACTCTCTCTCTCTCTCTCTCTCTCTCTCTCTCTCTCTCTCTCTCT
>CM077100.1:33091557-33140318 GCA_039619505.1 Cimex hemipterus | reverse complement strand
CCTCCCTCTTCTCTCTCACCCCCCCAAAATAATTTTTCTTTATATCATGTTTCATTTGTTTCCTTTAAAATGTTTATTATTTAGTTTTGATCACTGTTATGTTTAGAGCCTAATTTCCTGATTAGGGTCAGAGCACTGTATTTTGTGTCTATACTATGGAAAGTACACTCTTATATACAAACGTGAGAATTTTCCTTCATGCTTCCTTGCAGGAATAATTTTTTCTTAGTTACTTAGCTAGAACTTGCTCTAGTTTCTTAGAACTTAGCTTGATGCCATGCTCATTGGCGCCAAATAGCTTATAGGTTGTACCAAAGCATCAAAGTCAGACATCATAGCTCGATCATTAACATTATTGAACCCTTACTCTAAAAAAGGAATGAAATATTGCTTTTAGCAGAACATGGCATAAGGTCCCATCATGCTGGGTGTAAATTGTGAGAGCCAATTTTCTTTTAAGCATGTTATGTTTTGCATAAAATCATGTACTGTTGTCATGTTCAAAGTCTCATTTTCATGTCTTTCTTGTTATTTCATGTACTAGTGAGAGTGTTCTGTCTGTAATCCATTTTCATTGAATATTGTGATTTTTTTGCGTTCTCTTCTGTTAGTTTGATTATTTTGTGTAAAATTTTTATGGTGTATAAAAACATTTGTTTTATGTTTCAGGTTGCTTGTACTAACTGGAAACGAATTTTTATGGTGCTCAATGGAAGTACTAATGAAACGGATGTACTTTCCATCCCGGCGAATCTCGCTCACAGTAGATCTGCGTATCTAGCGTTGAGCAACTATTCGATAGCGGATGCGAAGAGTTTGTTAAACACTTACACAAAGTTTATTTTCGTCCGTCACCCATTCGAGCGTCTTTTATCCGCTTATCGTAATAAACTGGAAAAAAATTACATAAATTCGAAGTATTTTCAATCTCGCTTAGGTAGGTATATAATAAAACATTATAGAGAGAAACCGACGAATTCATCACTAGTCAACGGCGATGATGTGACGTTTGAAGAGTTCACGGCATATTTAACAAAGTCGATGAGCTCCATGTACAACGAGCATTGGAAGCCGGTCGAAAGGCTTTGCGAACCGTGCCAAATTCAATACGATTTTATAGGCAAATACGAGACTTTAATTACAGATTCGAACTACCTTTTGAAAAGCATAGGAATGGGGAACATCAGTTTCCCTCACAATTCAAAACCATCAGGGACATTCAAAGATCTGAAAAAATATTTTCGTAAATTGTCCTTGAATAGGATAAAAGAGTTGCTAGATATATACAAATTGGATTTTAAACTGTTTTCTTACACATTCCAAGATCTGTTCGGTTATGAAATAGCATAAATATACCAGTCATAAATAGAAAAAAAAATTAAATAGTAGAGATTGTACCAAAACACATACATTTTAAAACCTTTGGAACCTGCCGTTATCGGCCATGTTCATGTGTTTTCCTGAAATTCCTGGTTAATTTTTTTTTTTTTTTTTGGACAATAGTTTTCTTTTAAATAAACTGATTAATGTGCAAAACTTTTTCAACATTAAGTTCAATATGTATATCATTGTTGGCTGTTTTAGTAACACGCGATGGCCCATGTATCTCTTATTTTCTTACTCAGAATCATGTAAAAGGTCCTTGATCATTTCACGATGGAAGACTCGATGAGCTTTAGCTATGTAGCTGAGTTTTATTAAAGAAAGTCGACATGAACATGAATTGTTTTTGATTTATACTTAAAGAAGGTGAAGGGTTTCAATCCAATTTTTGTAGTTTAATAGAGCAAATCTGTGATTGTGTTTGTTTTGACGTTATTATATTTATAGTTTATAGGTTAGATTGTTATTGAGTGAAATTTTTTATCTAGTTTTCCATTAGCATACCAGTTACATTTTATTTATCGAAATTTTAAAGATAAACTCACAAGGGATTGATGAGCTTTGTAGTTTCTAGTCTTTTCATTTTGTAACACTGAATATTTGTATAGCTTTCTGTTGTTTTTGTTTTTATGTATGTAAAATGTAAACTATATTTTCAAATTTACCTTTTAACCGGTGATTCAAATTTTAATTTTATTTATTTTTTGACAAACACGAATCCAAGATTCTTTTGGGGGCCACTTTGTCAGGTTGTGGATTCTTTCATTCCTTCAAAAGTTTAACCCTCCAACGTTGCTGAATCATACCAGATTTTTTTAAATGATAATACTTCCAGCTGACATGAAATTTCACTTACAACTTATGAGAACACCAATGGAAAAGTGTTTAAATTACGGCTGTTCATATTTACGTGGGATGAGGATTCGTCCTGCTGAAGTGTATTTATTCATTAACATCTTCATTAAGGCCTCCAAAAATAATGGTACCTTTCTGTTAGCCGATAAACAAAGGCATTAATTATATTGTTTTTGTCATTTTTTATTGTATTTAATTTCATTGGTTTTGTAAGAAATGTTCGTATTAATAACGTAATGTTGCAACGGGGGGTAAAAAAAACTGTGATGTTCATGGGAATATTTTATAGGCAAATATAAAAATGTAATTACAATTCTTACAGCTATGATTGAAATAAATAAAACTTTTTTCAATCGATCCAAACCAAATATGTGGTTGTACTGGCGATTCTCTTTTTGTAAACATGCAAATTTTTATGTAAAGGAGTACCTGGTTATATTGTAAACAATATCAAAAACTTGTATTTTCATAAATTTCTTAAATAAATGCGTTTCTGTTGGATTTGAAAATTATTTATATGAAGATCATTTGGTCCTGGTGCAAAATGCGAATTTCATTTATTTACAGACATTTCTTTAAAAGTAGCTGTACTGTATATGTTGTACTGGCCTCCTGTACAATGTTTCATCCAATTTGCATCTTACTTAGGTCTTCCTCCATATCGACCAACAATCTTTTTCTTAGAGTTCCTCATAACTTTCTACCACCTGGTTTATGCAAGTAAATTTTTTTACCTTCCTGACCTCTGGCATTCTTTCCACATGGCTAATCCATGCGAGGCAGCGTGCTTTTGCTTCAGCCATAATATTTGGTTTGTGGTACAGAACTTTCAACTCCTCGTTTGTTTGAATTTGCCGGTAGCCATTCGTGCAATTGTGCCAAAGATCTAATGGAGCACTTTTCTTTCAAAATCTCAAAAAATCTTTGTTGAACACGCAATGGTCCATGTTTCCAAGGTGTATATTACCTCTGGATTCACTATCGTTAGATTTACTCCTAATTTAATCGCATTTATGAGATGCGGACCTGAAAGTCTTCCTCAAAACCTCATCACCTGCTTACCGAGGCAACTATCATCCAGATTTCTGTTTGCTGAACACAACATTCATAAGCCTCGTAACAAAATTTCTTAGATGATTTATCTTTTGAAGAAAAGATCAAATTAAACACAGCTACTGGGATATTTTAAAGCATCACGGTTCACTTCCAGCAAGATGTGCAACTTTGGATTTAAAATTGTTTGGTGTTGATAGTACACCACAGAAATTACTATTAAACACCAATAACTTTTTTATGACAGAAATATATTAGTTATTTAGCTGTTAATTGATTAGTTGAAGTTTCGGCCAAATGAAACACCACTGTCCCAGTCAAGTTTAGTTAAGTGTGATCTTGCAGTACACATTGATGATATACTAAGTAAAAACTGTTGAAATACATCCCGATAAAACAGCCACTCGAATTTTTCAACACATGGTTTACTTGCTGCAAGATGAACAACTTTGGATTTAAACAATTGCATCATGTGGATAGTACACCACAGAAACTACTATTAAATACCAACAACCTTTTTTTGACAGAAATTTGTTATTTAGCTGGTTTTGTCCAAATGGAATTCCACTGGCCCAGTCGAGTTTGGTTAAGCGCTATCCTGCAGTACATATTTCATATATACTAAGTAAAATGATAAAATCCTTATGCGAAGCATCTGTTGAAGAAAGTCCGGATTAAACACAGCCACTGAATGTTTCAAAGCATCACGGTTTGCCTGCCAACAGGATGAACAATTTGGATTTAAACATTTGTGTGATGTTGATAGTACACCACTATTAAATAACAATAACTTTTTGTGTCAGAAATTCTTTATTATTCGAGTAACTGAAATTTCATCCAAATGAAACAACACTAGTCTCATCACATTGGGCTAAATGAGACTTGTAGTGTAATGATTATGGTAGATCCTGCAAAAGGCGTAAGTACGCTTGCTTCTACATATTTCAGAGAGACATTAATCCACAGAGTAACATGCCTTTAAAAGATACATCAGCGTAAGTGTTCAACACAGATACTTAGATGAATGATGGCCGGGCTGATTCATCAATGAAATGTTGTCTAGAATGCATAAAAATAAATAAACAATATGTACTGTTTTATGCCAATTTATTAATTAGTTAATTAATGTACAGACTAAAGTATCTCCTTTAAGAGGGATATACTCAAGAGAAATTCTTTTATATAAAGGAGAGAAGAATAAGAGTGTCAATGTATTTCGTAGACACTGGAGATGGCGAGCTCGGGTTTGTCGTATCCGAGTGCCTCGGGAGTGTCGACGCCGAGTTCGTCGAGTGTGGGCTTCAACTCCTGGAGAAGGTAGGGGTAGATGTCCGGTTTGGCTTGGGTTTTGAACTTGAGAGCCTCGAGGAACCTGACGGCGAGGGCGTAGTCGTTGACCCTTCTGCAGGCCCTCAACGCAGCATCGATGATCTTGGGCTCGGGGACGAGGTCCATGCCCGTGAGGTCATTCATCGCCTTTCGCACGTCCCAGTTGTCGATGTCCGGCCTGTTGAAATACTTGAGGTACCTCTCATCGAAGGCCTCGTCGGATTCTTGAGGCCCGTGGCTCATGCAACGCGCCACCCGGACCGAGGGCGTTCGGAGGGAACGGCACGCGTTCAACGCCGAAAAAGCCGCCGTCCTCAACATTTTCAACTTGTAATTCGGTTTATCGAGTAGGTCGACTCTGGGAGAACTTAGGCACTCGTATCTCAACTCTGAAGAAAATCCAGAGATAACTGAAGAAACGCAGCCTTGTAGATCGTCACCGCTTCAACGTCCAGCTGCCCACTCAAACATTCCCTTCACAAACCTCACTCTGACGAAATTTATTTGTAACCAACATATCTCGACGCATTCTTTATAAAATTTTCATTGCAAATTTGAAATCATCAAATATTAATATTTAAAACATAACATTTTGTGACGTCACAAACCGGGTTCCGCTTCACCTTTCGATCTGCGGCCCTACGACGCTAGAAATTCCCTAAAAAACATGAATGGACAAAGACTGCCAGCGTCCGTGGGTCGAATTTGGAAAGAATCTCTCACTTATAAAGATCGAGTGGGCCCTCGGAAGTTCTAACTCTCGGAAGAACGGTCATCCTCAGAAAAGGGCATGTGACGTTGACACCCGGACTTACTTTTGGGCCAAAGCGCGTTTGTCTGGCACAATGTGTCCTACCTAAATGAAAGGTGGGATTCCTAGGCTCTATATAGAGAGCGTGTAGGAGTAACACCCGTTATGAGAATTGTGCTCGAGCACGGCAGTATTTGCCTCCCTTGTTCAATTTTTGAAGGTTTTATTGTGTTAACTGCTCAAAAATGAATAGGGATATTACCAATTCACTGCATTAAAATTTATTAGAAATTATTAAGTATTTTACCAAAGGAAAATTTAATTAACGGGATTTTGAAAAATAGCTAAATAAAAGGTTTTCCATAATTTTTTATTGGACGCTAATTTGTTTAAACAGTTAGTACCTGTATAATGTCCTCTTTAGCTAAAACCTCTGTGCACCTGTTAGGCATACTATTAATAAGGATGTCTCTAATTTCATAAGGAATTACACTCCATAGATGTTGCAACGCTGCACTCAGTTGCTCAGATCAACTGGCTGCGGTGGTGATCGGTAAGCCTTCTCTGCAACGGAACACACATGTACTCAGTGGGAATGAGGTCTGGAGACAATGGGAGAGTCCCAGGATTTAATAACGCTGAAGAACTTCTCTGCCTCTATGAGGTCTGGCATTGTAATCCAGAAAATCCCTGCCAATGAAATCCCTGGTTTGAGGGATATATTCCTCGTTGATTTCTTGGAAATAAGGAATGCGGCGAGGTTGCCTCCAACAATATGGAGTCCAATTCGAACTCCAATGTAAATCCCAGCCCAGACCATTACACCGCCTCCTCCAAACTGTACTGAAAGGAGCACGAACTGGGCTATTGTACGCATGATAATCGAAGGCTCTTCGGCGACTGTTATCGCTACTCCGACAGAAACGCGACTCATCACTAAACATAACAGCATTCCAATTGGTGTTCTCTTCTAGGTGCTTGCTGCACCATATTCTCTTGAGTTACTAGTGGCAGGCTGTTGTTGCAAGTCGTCTCAAATGGGCGTGGAGGCCAACTTAACTTATTACTAATCGTTTGTGTTGATTAAGGCTTGGTTGATTAATTACGTGCTGTCTAGGTACAGTCCTAAGTATTTGACTTGAATGTCAGTCGGTATCTATATTTTGGTGATGTGCAATGGAGGGCAAGACTGTTTTCTCAATGTGAACGTACATTGAGTTCATTTTTCTTCATTCAGTCCTGTTCTCTACGTTTTGCACCAGTCTTCGATAAACTGAAGGTGTTCTTGGAGTTGGAGGTAGCATGGATAGGATTCAAGATAGAGGAAAAAATTGAGTTATCGTCCGCGTAGGTGGTGAAGACGGTATTAGGGTGTATAAGTAATTAATTGAATTATGTAATTGGTTTACGCACTTGTACCGCATTTTCCAAACATTTGTAGTAGAGATTAATTAATTTTTAAAAAGTGGCTTACATACTTTTTAAATTATCATTGAGTGGACTGATTTCATTTTGTTCAATATTATGCTTAAATATTGTACAGAGATTTTTGTAAAGATACATTTTTCTAGTTTTACCATGAACCTCTCTGGACAGCTTGACGTAAAGAATTTATATGTTTTAAATGTTCTTCAAATGTTTTTGAAAAACAAAATTATCTATATAGCAAAAAGTAAAATCTGTTGTATTTACGTAATATATTGTTGTTCTGGAGCAGCTTGACTTTGAGGAATTCGCCATTTCTTATGCATGAATGGTGTATTTTCTGTTTATCCTGTAAATTCAGGTTTACACCACGAAGGCCACAGGAAGAAATCTTACATTTAAAAAAATAAATTGTTAGTTTAAATGCTATTGAAACTTGTAAATGCCCCAGATATTACATATAATATACATATTACGAACCATTATTTAACTCGACGGAATTTTGCCATCCGGAGTCATCTACAATATAACCGATAGTATTATTTTTGTTTTGTTGATCGGTTGAATCACGTTTCGTTTTATTTTATTTTTAACAATTTGTCAACACACAACTTGAATAGCTTTTATTATTTACAAAAAAAAAAAAAAAAAAATCGATGGAATCGTTGCTCACTCGTAGATAATGAGTACACAGGCAATCTCATCAGTGTCTGGTTTACCTAGATTTTTAATTATCCTTTTCCAGTACATATGATAAAAAGTTACTATTTTTTATCAAACCAATTTTCGAAACACCTATAAAAATTGTCGCCTTCTGTAAACAATTTTTTTCCCCCTGTTTTCAAATCGTGATTATCAATGATATCTTTTGCTACACGATAAGATTAAAAATGGGAAAAAGAATTTTAATTTCAACACTTAATTTATTTACAGAGCCCGGTTCGACGTTGGGACGAAATGTACCCATCGTGGAGATTGTCGATCTTCATAGGGTCCCAGGTTTTTGGAGCTCTGTCGGTGTTTTTCGTCTTGAGTACCGTGCTCACTGGTCAACAGAAGAGCAGGGATATGCAATGGCATTCCGTTCTAATGACACTATCAACGGTCTACTTGACAGGTTCTTGTAAGTTTCGATTAATAATTAATATTATCAATCACTTTTTCCCCTTCTTAATCAAATTCTCTTAGCTACAAAGTAAATTACAATTTACATATTAACTTATACAAACATTGTAAACAAATTCACTATTCTCTTATCATTCCGGCTTTCCAAAAGTTATGTCACTGTTCGAGAAAAGCACTACTGTATTGTAGAATCGTTTGTTTACATTACAATCCAACCCGATTTTTCTTTTCTAATCAAATTATTTGAAAAATCGAAATGTGACCTTTTAAATTAGACCATCGTTTCGGAACACAAAATTAAAATGGCTTAAATGACATTTATCATCTCGATCCTTATTGTTTTAATCAACGATGTATCGGTTTTGAAATGTAATTGATAACGAATAATAGCACACACGTTGGGTTGGATAACCACATTTTTTTCGTTAGGAACGACTAAGTTAAGTACCGTTAGAGTTAGTGAGGTGTTAGTTTGGTCAGGTAGAGTTAATTTTTAGTTAGGTTACATTATGAATGGCTAGGTTAGGTTGGATCTGGTTTGGGTCAGATTAATGACAAGCTAGGTAGGGTTAGGTTATGATAGGAATAGATAGATTAGATAGGGCTAGTGAAGGATTCAGTTAGGTAGAATTAGATTTAGAGACGGGTTAAGTACTGTGAGTGGTGCGTTGGTGGTCACAACGGTTTAGGCTGATATGGCACTCATCACTGTAAGGTAAACATCTCTGGTTTGAATCCAGCAGCCTTGCATTCAAACCTGACATACTTTCAAATGGCCTTTTTTTTTTTTTTTTTTTCAAAAACACCAGTGCACCGAGGGTTGATATGATCTCTGCAGTTGCAAACCTTCATTAAAAAATGTTTCGTCGGGTAGGGTTAGAGTTATCGAAGGGTTAGGATAGAGTAAGAATGGCTAAGTTAGGTGCAAATGTGTTAATGAGAAGAGCAAAAGTGTTGAGTTAGCTTAGTATTAATTTAGGGTTAAAGACGGACGAGTTAGGTTATGCTAGGTAGGCCTAAGGTTTCAGGTTAGAGTTAGTAACAGGTTATTTTATGCTCTTGTTAAACTTAATTTAGGATTAGAATTAGGGATGGGTTAGATTAGGATAGGCATGGAATGCCTAGTTAAGGTAGGGTTAGAGAAAGGTTAGTATAGAACGGAAAATCTAGGTTAAGTACATAAGTGTTAACAAATGGTGTGATAGGTTAGGGCTAATTTAGGGATAGAGTCAGAGGTAGGTTAGGTTAAATAAGAATGCTTAGGTTAGTTAGGGCTAAATTGAGGGGTATATTTGATTAGGTTAGGAATATAAATATTATGTAGGGTTAAAGTGAGGAACATGCCAGGCTAGACTGTATAGTGTTAGTGTTAGGAACTGGTTACTTTAGAGTAGGTACCTAGGCGTTACCGAGGAGTGCAAATTAGTTGGGTTGGGTATACACATTTTTTTTTAGTTATACGGGAGAGTGTACGTTAGGGTGGGTTAGGATTGGAAAGAATAGATAGGGCTAGAGTGAGGGACAGGTTAGGCTAAGTTGGGTTAGGGTGTTTGAATCGAGTGTTTAGAATCTGACTTTGGAACTATCTTTAGATAAAAAGTGTGAATCTTTGATGGATAAAATCACTAAGAATAATAAAATGTGAACAGCATACAATTTCATATCAACAGGACCATGTTTCACAATTTAATGTTACTTTTATTTAAAAATCAGCGATATGTGTTTGCTTTCCATTATTCACATAATAATGAACCCTCCTTAACCCCCTTCCAACTAAAATAAAAAAGAAAAGTGACAAATATATAATAAAAGTGAATTTATATTACTTTTTTTTTAAAGCAGTCTAACTATAAATCTGTTTATATTTATTGTTATAGCAGTTACCATTTATAGAGGACTGCCTTGGCTGAAACGTTTCAAGTTGAAATTATGTCATAGCATTATCCACATTGCTGCACTGCTTTTGGCGATTGCTGGGGTCGTTTTGGCGTTTGATTTCCATGACAACATACCACTGTCACATTTGATTAGCCTTCACAGTATTTTTGGACTGATATCTGTCATTCTGTTAGGCCTTCAGGTCAGTTTTTAAATTATCCAATTATAAAAATTTATTTTATCTTATTTTCTGTTGTATTGAATGATTTACTACTTTGCTCTATGTACAACTATTATACCAATAAAATAAAATAGGAAAAAAATGATATTGTAGAATTTTTATTTATTTTATTTTATCTTTTTTTTAAGTGGATAACTGGTCTTCTTTTTTTCCTGCATCCTAAGATCCCGGTTCGTGTTGACAAACATGCTGTTCCTAGTCATACGACTGCTGGTTTGATCATCTTCCTTCTTGGATGTGCTAATGCACTGATTGGCTTAAATGGATATACTAAAGGGTAATTAAATATGTATATTGTTTCTACTTACTGGTTTAATTTTTTATATTTGAATGATTGATGTTTTCAGGGTATTGTTCATTAAAACTCTTTATAAATATGGAAAGCTGTATTTGATGTGAAAGCTGGCCAAAATACCTACCATTATTTTTTCCATTTAGCTTGCCTATTTGACATTATATTCTATACTCTTGTATTTTCTGTTTAGATAGAATTAAGTAATTTTGGACCAAATATCTCTTGTACCTCTTTGTATCTTAATTTTGTATGCGTACATTCTTTGACCTTCACTTATTTCTAGGGCCTAAATTGAGCTAGCTGTTTTGATTGTATTAAAATATCTTGTTCGTGTCCTTGGAGCATCCTGAAATGTTGGTATAGAGCATGTGAAGCACATTTTTTTTTTTTTTTGTTTGAGCATCTTTGCGTCAATTTCACACAACTGAGGAAATATGCGTGGGTTGTGTTAGTTTAAGTTACAAATGGTTAGGGGAAGGTTAGCATTAATGTTAGAGTTACGTTATGTATACATCGTTCATTTTTTATGATGTTACACATAAATTGTAGCCATCTGTAAACAAATAGGATTGAACTGTTTCGAGTTGGTATTGAACATACAAATTTTCTTTTTATTTGAAAGGTTTTGGACTTAAACTTTTGTATAGTGTGTCTGAATTCTACTATTGAATTTCCAGTTCAAAGACAGTATTCAGTTTCTTCAATAACATAAAATTCTCCTCAGGAGTATGGCATTGAAGTTTCAATTGTTCAGGAATGGTTTTTCTAAGTATCATAATCTTTTCCTTGCTATTGCCAGGTATAGTGTACACCAGTGAAGCTAGGGTTAGGGAATAGCTTTTCTAGCTACCATTTCTTTGTTAAGTTAGAAAGGTAAAGTTAGGTAGGGTTAGGGGAATGGCTTTTCTAGGTTCCACAACCTTTTTCTTGTCACTGCAGAGCAGTTTGCTGTGCTCTTTCTTCCTCATGAAGTTTAAAACTGAGTTAAAGTTAGAGCATCTAAGAGGTATGGTATCGAGGTCTGTATATAACTCAAGAAGCTATTGCAAATCAGCTGCAGAGCATATGCTCTATTTTGCTCATATAGTCTACAAGAGAACGAGGGCACCTCAGGTGTATTGTATGTCTGCATAGCTAGTGGTACATCAGAGTTAAGGGGATGGGCCTAAGTGCTACTGACTTTTCCTTGCTATTACAGGGCAGTTTTATAGGATGTATTCTTTTTCCTCATGTACTATAAAAGGGAAGGTTAGGGCTTCTCTAGGGTATAGCTTTGAGGAATCCATTGCTCAAGAATGGCTTTTCTAGGTTCCACAGTCTTTTGCATGCTATTGCTGGGAATAGTGTGCATGACTTGTGTTAAATTAAAATGGTTAGGTAGGGTAGGGGAATGGCTTTTTATATTCGATAGCCTTTTTTAGATTCCCATAACCTTTTCCATGCTATTGCTGAAAGGAATGTGCATAGGTTGTGATAAGTTAGGTTAGGGTTAGGGGAATGGCTTTCCTAGGTTCCATAGCCTTTTCTTTGCAATCGTAAAGCATTTGCAAAGAATTGATAACATAAATGTAACAATCGACAAAACAATAATAAACTGTGATGATTAAATACACGAATTCAATGTATTAATAGTGTGTTTCTTCTTCTCCTAATTATAGAGCTGAAAGGACAGACAAAGTTATGCTTGCGACTGCATCAGGATTTTTCATTTTTATTTTTATGTTTCTTGTACTGTACTTGATAATGAAGGACACATTTAAAAGAGAACCTCTATCAGATGATAAATGATTTGGAGAAACATCTATTCTTTATTTTCTTCTAAACTTCTTTGTTTTCTTCTAATTATATTTTTTAATTTTTTAAAAAGGATTTGTTTTATAATTTTACGTTTTTCCTTTTAAAAATTTTATAAATTATTATCATATTTCCTATAGTGAGGAAGAAATATCCAAATATTTTGTATAATTTGTAATGAAAAATGTAAAAATAGCACTGAAGTGAGAGGAATATACTTTATATATAAATTATTATGGTTGTTACATATGTTTAAAAATCCTCTTTTCAAGAATTTTTGTACAGATGCATGTTAAATATTGAACAAAAGGTTTTTTTAAATATATTTTTCTAAAAGTACACACCTTGAAGAAAGAATCTATAAACTTAATTGACATTATTGTTTATCTATGGTTTAGTGGTCAATTGACCAAGTTACTTCATTCAATTAATTATTCTTTTTATCTCAACCAAGACCTTACATAAAAAGAATAATTAATTATTGTTTATGTAAATTGTAGTTATTTGCTGTTTTTTGATTTGTATTTATATAGCGACTTATATGTACAAAACTGATATTATGTTTTAAATGTACAAAAAATTGTATTTTGTTTATTTTTAATAACATTGAGTGACATTAAATGATAACTAAATTTATTTTCTATCATTAAGTCCACAGGGTCTCTCCCCTATATTTCTCCACCCCTCTCCCCGTATCAAAGTGGGTGAGAACGATGAAGGAAATTAGAATTAGATTAGACGTACTAAAAGCAGGTAATCAGGAGAGTGGAAAGGCATTGGTGGGAAATCTGGGATATTTGACGCTTTAAGGATATGGTCTGATCAATTGCAAGGTTCTTGACACACAGAAGGAAATTGAGTGGGTGTTAATTGTTAATGGAATGGATCCAAACGCCTTGAATGGGTTGTGTTAGGTTAGGTTGGGTTAGAGAAAAGGCTTACCTAGGTGCCTTAACCTCTTACTTGCTATTGTGCTAAGTGTAGTGTGCATTGGTTGTGTTAGGTTTGGTTATGGGTATGATTTTCCTAAATACATAGCCTTTTCTTAAGTTGAGTTAGGTTATAAAACAACACATGGGTTTTTTACATTCAAGTTGTGCCCATTTTCAACTGCACAAGTGGTAATTGAGTTTAAGCACTAAATTCTAGTATTTTTTGATTACCTAACTTTTGGTGCATCACCATCATCAATAATATTTTTCTCAGTTTTCTTATAATGATTCTCAGATCATTATTATGTTCTCTTTCCAGTTTTCCATTATTTATTATACTTTTGATTAATCATATAGAATTTTTAAATTTTTCATAATGTCATGTGGCCATAGTTATGCAATTATAGTTGATGCCGGAGGGTTATTGGCTAGCCTAGCCTTGTTAAACGGCCGCCACATATGGTCAGACACAAAACTAATTATAAATGCCCATCAGAATCAGTTTAGGTTAGGTAAAATTGGGTTAGGGCAGAGTTGGGGAAAATTTAATTAATTTAATCATGATTAAGAATTTTGATTGAAGTTTAATCATGAATGAATTAGTCATGAGTAAATGAATCATTATATGATTTAGTCATGATTAATTCATCATGAGTAATGACTAAATCATACAATGATTAATTTACTCATGACTAATTCCATCATAATTAAACTTCAATCAGAATTCTTAATCATGATTGAATTAGTTAAATTTTGTCCAACTCTGTCTACAATGATCAACTTAACAAAATCCAACAGACTCAGGATAAGAATTTTGAGATGAGAGTCGCTCTCAAGGCCAACCTTCAAAAAATATTATCACAAACGAAAACCAAAGTTATAAAATTATTCGACATGTCTATGTTATTACAATCAAGACCTCTAGATAGTTTATTTTCCAAATAATGTAGAAATCTCACCTTTCAAGTGGAATAAATTTTAATTCAAAGAATTTTTTTTTTCATTAGTCGATTATGTAAGCAGATTTCAAAGCGTAGCTTGTGTTAAGATTATTTATTTTATTTTTTTATTATTATCATCATTATTTTTTGGCTTTTCATAACGGCGTAGTTTTACTTATAATTGGAAAATTAATATTTGTTAAATAAAGTGTTGAAAAATTTTCGTTTTGTTGAAATAAATTTGTTAAAATTTTTTTAAAGTGATGAAATTGTGTTTTTTCCATTTTTTGAGCACCCATTTGAATATGAGTTATCGAAATTTACTCACGACTAACTGTATTATGACTAATGACTAAATTAGTCACTTACTACTAATCATGACTAATGTTCTGAGTGATCAATCTTTAATCATTAGACATGACTAATTTTTGCCCAACTCTGGGTTAGGGTAAGGGAAATGGTTTGCCTAGGTGCTACTGACTTGTCCTTGCTATTGCAGGTCAGTTTTATAGGGCATGCTCTTTTTTCTCAAGCTTCTCAGAAGTTTAATTTTGAGGTCATCATTGCTCAAGATTGGCGTACCTAGCTTACTTAGCCTTTCAGATGTTATTGCTGGGAATAGTGTGCATGGGTTGTGGTAGGTTAGGTTAGGTACGATTACATTAGGGCTAGGGGAATGACTTTCCTAAGTTCCATAGCTTTTTCTTGGGGAAACTGGAATCTTTTTTTTACATTCAAGTTACACCCATTTTCAGTGCCCCAGGTACTAATTCACTAATTCAAGTCCTGTATTCTTACCATTTTTTATATTTATTTTATATTATTGTCAAGCTTTTGGTGCATTGTCACATCAGGGCTATAAAAACGTTAACATCATTAAATGAAAACATTTAGTTCAAACTGGATTTGGTCAATACAAAATAACAGGTGAAAAGTTTCAAAAACTCCGTTCAAAAGGGTTAAACAGAATACTCACACCACCTTTATCATTTCTACAGACATCTTTTAATGTCAAAGTTTTTAAAACTTAATGGAGATTTTGCCATGTACGATTATCAGGAAATAAAATAAACTAACGAAATATTAAACCCAAAATTAGGAGGCTGATAGGTATCCTAATGGGCCATTGCCCCTTGAGAAGACACCTCTTCATAATGGGTACCCTACCAGACCCCTTCTGCGAAGCAAAAAAAGAAACGGCTTGACACTACCTACCAGAATGCGATAGGTATGCCAGGGAAAGATTCGACACTTTTCAAGGAGAGGACGTAACCAAAACACTCCCCAAGGATAAAATGGTCCTCAATCTTGGGGTTTGTAAATAAGTCCAATAGGTTTATGCAGGACTCGTGAGCCGACCAGGTCCCGGACCTTTTAGGGATGGGGTACGGGCCTACCCAGGCTTTTAACCCCTCGGGTCCTGGTCGCCCGCCCTGCGTAATATATATAAAGCCAAAATGACTCATCTCTGAGATATCAACATTACTAATATATAATAAATTAAACGCAATAGAAACGAAAGGTACTATATTACTAACTGCAATAAATTAAAGATAAGCTATCTTTTTCCAAGGGGTATTTCAAATTATATGTTTTCTCCAAACAATTCCTGTAATTCAAAAGTTTCTTAACTTAAGACTCGACTTCTAAACCAGGCTACAAATAATTCGCCTAAAACAGAGCACAACATAAAACTGCCTTACAAGAAAAAGACTATAGAACATGCAAAAAATGTTCTTTGAGGTACATAAACCTTAATACCATATGGCATATCAATAAGATGCCCTTGCCACCCCTTTAAACCACGTGAATAAACAGAGCGCATCATATACTGTCCCACAATAGTTAGAAAAAGACCTGGGAAAATTGTTTCTTGACCAATATAAACCTTGATACTATGTCCATGAGATGCTCTAGCCTTTTCTTTTAAACCATGTTAATAAAACAGAGCGCATCGTATAAAAATGCCTTACAACAGCTAGGAAATGGTTATGGTATCTGGGAAAACTATTGCTAAGAACTTGATACCGTACCCCTGAAAAGATTTCTGTACTTCATTAAAGAAATGTAAAAAATAAAGGAAATCCTTTAACCAAGATTGGCACAATTGGTGAAAATAAAATGACGGAAAAAATGAATAGTGGATTTTTAGATATTTCGTGATTGTCGGTGAAGAATTAACAAGACGAAGAAGGTTTTCGGACTTCAGATGGTTCATGTTGATTTATAAACATAAAGCTTATTAACGATTTGAAGTAAAAAATTGTTTTTAAGTTAATCTCAAAAGCTTAACTTCTCTGAAATCTGATTAATCTACTGGCATAAAGCGCTTGATATTATTTTTAATTTAAATTGAAATTAACAGCGAGTATTTTGTTGTTCTTTTTTTTTATTCGGAGGGCCCACGGCCTTGAGAACCGTGACTCGGCTGGAGGTTAGAACCCGAACGTGAGTGTGACTCGTGAGGCCGTTCCAACTTCCAGTCTCCCGAACAACCCTGAGCCGGTATTATCGACCTCCGACACTGACGACGAAATGGCCGAAAAGTACTCCAATTTCATGCAGACGGTCGACAAGTATCTGTACGACGAGAAGTCCCCTTTTAAGCCCCTTTTCGATTTCATCGAGGGGAAAACAGGCGTCAAACGGTTCTATCTCTTCATAAGTGAGTATCTCGACAAAAGGACTGCATTTTCCGACTACCACAATCCAACAGTTTTTCCTTCGATCAAACTGTTTTTTTTTCTTCTTTCTGTTCTTTAAATACAAATTTTCAACACTTCTAACTGATAAACACTTTTGAAATAATTGATTAAATCGCAAAAAATGTATCCCGTCTTATTTTCCTGTTTCGACGACTTCCGACCATTAAATGAGAGTATTTACGTATCCGTTCTCTCACCTTGCCAAAAGGTAAAGGACCAAGCTAAAATCCCAAATTGTGTCTAGGCTCTTTTCTATAATTAGTTAATTGTGTCTCCCCCCTTGGTTGTGATACGATTTTCCCCCTGTTTCTTTCTTTGATTGGGGTTTACACGATTGGACTTGCCGCAGATATGGATTTTATGGTCAAGCACCGCAAAGTCACGCTGTATGGTAATTATTCCCTTTGCCGTATGATGCTCAGTGGATAACACATGATCGGAATGGACCGAATTACACCCTTGTGAAAATGTTTTGTATCGATTGATGTTTTTCTAGAACATAAGTGTTTTTTTAAGCCTGTTGGTCGAGAATTGTCAGTGTCCTTGAATTAACACACAATCATTACTTATAATACCAGGTTACAGATTTTTCCTGGTTTTTAAACTTATATTTAATATATTTCATACATGCTTGTTTTCAGGATTAGTGTAGTACTTTCAATTTGCGATTTTATTAATTGTGGACCGTGATTCTGTTGTTGGTGAGAATGGATTTCACACTCAACATAAATTTTTGGTTACCTTCTTGCAAGCTTGAGTCATTAGGACAAAACGACTTAAACCCATGAAGCAGAATGTTTTGCCTGAATAAGTCGGTATTTCTTGAAGCCTGTCTTCACTGGATTAAATGTCTGAGGTTTTGATGTTGGATGAGACATTGTTAGTACCCGGATGACATGTATTGCTACTTTCCTCTCATGACAGTAATGAACATTGCCATTTTTATTTGTTAATATTTCTCTGTCATGTCAAGCCAAGAATGTTTATTGAATTAACACTCAATTAGTAAGTGTATAATTCCATGTAACAATGTTTTAATTAAATTTTTTATCTCAACTTAAAACCTTAATTAATTGAACAATGTTTTAATTTTTGTACTTAAAATTACCGTGTTCATGGCTGAAAAAAAAATTTTTTTCACTTGTATAATTTCAGTTTTTATAGTTGTGGTGTTTCCTAAAAACTTGCAAGTCAATGAGGATGTAAATTGTAACGATTTCATTGATGATAGTTTAGTCATTAAGACTAAATTAGACTTTAATCCATGAAGCTGGAATCTTTTGCCTGAGTAAATTAGTGTTTCTTGAATGCGTGTAAGATTTTGATGTCGGGTGAAGATGAATGGGACATAGATGAGATTTTGACGGTACCGGTATGGCCACGTATCACTGCCTCCCTCTCGCAACAGTAATGAATGTGTGGCCGATTAATTTGCAAATATTTCTCCGACTGGTTGAGAATGGCCATCGTCCTTGAATTAACATTGATTTATTAATTATAATATTATGTTAGAATTTTTTCATGTTTTTTACATTTGTAAACTTTAAACTATGTCCATGGCCAAATTTTTTCTTCCTTTTTCTTGTGCAATTTTTTTTTTTTTTTTTTTTTTTTCCTCGCGACTCGCAAGTTGATACGGGTGAAACTGAATTAGACATTGAGGTGCCCACATGGGGCCATATCACTGCCACTCTGTCATGAATATTAGGCTGATTGATTTGCCTACATTTTCCCGAAATAATACAATCAATACCAGGTTACCCATTGTTCCTGATTTGTAGACTTATATTTATTATATTTCAAACATGCTTGTTTTCAGGATCTGCACGTGCCATACTCAGAATTTTTTTTCCTTAAACTAAAAACTTGTAGATACTTATTACAATTAATGGTACAGGTGAGATTCGGAGTTGGTGAGATTTTTGAACGCATTTTACATTCTGTGTAAATTTAACTTATCTGCTTCTAACATTGAGCCACATCAACACAACTAAAAATAAACCACAAAGCTGAATCTTTTGGCCTGAATGAATCATCATTTCTTGAATGTCTGTCTTCACCAGATGAAAAGTCCACGAGATTTTGAATTGTTGGATGAAACAGGATGAGGCATTAATGAGATTTTGAAGGTATCCATTTCGCGTTTCTCTCATGACAGCAACGAAAATTTATTCTTTTCATTTGCTAATATTTTTCCGACATCTCAGGTTGAGAATGATCAATGTCCAGTTCGAAGGTATAGTCGTAACAAAACTAAATGCAATCCATGGTGCTGTAATCTTTTGGTCTAAATTTTTGTCATTCTGTCCACAAAAATTAGCATGGTTTTGGCTGTCACGATGTACAGTATTTAACTGAAACACCCAAACTTTCTTTATACATTCTTTCTTGTAAATTGTCTTCTTCCCTTGGAGAATTTGAGTTACGTCTTAGTTGCTGCTTTTTCCTTCTTACTCTCTTTCATTGCATAGTTTATTTCATAATGTGTTTTTTATTTTTTTAATATTTTTTTTTGTTGCTTGAAAACAAATCACTTGTCGATAATGATTAGCTTTGTTGTGGTCGAAAATGATTTTTCGAGGAATGACACTTCTCAAATATGAATTACCTGTGCAAGTGTTGGCAGTCTGGAGTACAGTGTTCCTTATTCTCCTTTTGAAGTTGAACTTTTCATAAGCAGGCACCACTGGGAATGGGATTTTGTCCACTGACGTTGACCCTTTCTCTGATAAAAGGAATTTTTTCGCATGCTATCTGAATTTTGTTTGTCACAATTACAATGTTAGAACTGCGCAGGAAGTGATAGAAAGGAGGAGGAAAGACTAACTTAAAAAAAAAAAAAAAAAAAAAAAAACTTCTGACAAATGGATGAAATCTCATTCTTGAGTATTGTCTGCTTATAAGACTTTGACTGTAATTCATACAGTTTAATTTTTTTCATGTTGTTAGTTATAAATTGCTTATTTAATAAAAATAAGACAAATTGTTTCATCTTATTGTTTTCAGTATTCGTTTCTTTTGTCGCTTTATACCTTGCATTCGGGTATGCAGCACAGTTGCTCTGCAATGTCATCGGCTTCCTTTATCCAGCGTACGCTTCAATGAAAGCGATTGAAACTCCACAAAAGGGCGACGATACGAAGTGGTTAACTTACTGGACTGTTTTTGCTTTGTTCTCCATTTTAGAATTTCCTTCTGATGTCTTGCTCAGTTGGTTTCCGTTTTATTGGCTATTGAAGGTAATATTAATGTTTTTGTCTCTAATTCTTTTTGAATTATAATTTTGGTATTTATTTTTTTTCCAGTGCGTTTTTATGATTTGGCTTTTCTTACCCATTAGCGCCAATGGTTCCATTATTTTATACAACAATGTAATTAGGCCTTACTTTCTGAAGCACAGCCAAAAAATTGATGGCGTGTTCTCTAATCTTACAGATTCAGGTAATGTACAGTTTTTTGTTGATGTTATTGATAAAAAATCACAGGTATAAGGTGAATTTGAAAGAATGGCAAACAACCAGTTCCTTCAAGCAACCTTCCGAGGAATATATTATCTCCCCGTATATAAATCTATTTCTATTGATTTATAGGGTTAACAAATATAAACGTCTATTTACAGTAAGAAAAATTATGGCTTTAACTATAATGAATTTATGAGTTTGGGTTACAAGGGGATGCTAGTGGGATCACCGGTGAAACTTTTAGGTTAGCCTAGGAGCCAAAAATAAGTAATTATATCGTTTATTTTATTTTTAAACTTGGATAAGAAAATAATAAAGCATGAATATTAACTTATATGAAAAGTTACAAAACAAAAAACTTAAACAAGGAGAAAAAGTATCTGTTTTTAGCACTCTTTACATCCATAAAATATGAATTTTTACAGAAAACAAAAACGTTTTTGTTCTAGATATGCCAGGGGCAATTTTTTCTTTGATGTATTGTGTTTCTCATAAAAAATTGATAACTCCTTAGCATTTTATTAAATTTCAATGATAGAAACCACTGGTAGAAAGCTGAATTTCTCTACTTTCAGATTAAGTCAACAATGTTCAGATTTTATATGCCGATAAGTTAGTAAAATAAGGATGAAAGCAGCCAAAAACACATCATATGTATTAGTTCTAATTTATTTATGGAAGCCAAGTTTGTACCATTACATGTAGTTTTCAATGTTCTGAATCTGTCTAAAGATTTCTTGGTGATTAATGGAATCTTTTCAATGTTATTGCTATTGTTTGATCATTGCACACAAATTGGATTGAGTTATGATGTAAAAAGTTTGAGGAAAAAATTGATTTTCAGATTTTCCCCAAAAAATGTATACAGGGGTTTTTAGGAGAGCAAACTCATATGCGCTACTTGTACAACAAAACTCAAGTCCATTACCTGTATGAACTTTGTTTCACGTTAAAAATATATTTTAACCAACTTTACTGAGTAACCCAGATATCATAGACATAAAATGTTTTGAAAAAAAACCTTTATAACAAATATCCAGGATTGATAAATTTGAACCCGGGATCCTGATCTTACAGTGATGAGCACTGTATCAATGCCTTAACCTTTGCAACGACCAACACCTCTGATTTTTCATTATGTTGTATTTATTCTGATTCATTGTTTGAAGCCATAATTTTTTAAAATGTAGGTAGAAGGAATTATTAGAATTAGTTCCAAAGTATATTTTTCTCAAGAGCTTGAAGGAACTTCATTTTTATATACAATTACAGTTTTCCAAATTTTTCATTTGCTACTATTTCAATTTTTTGGTCAACTTGTAAAACTACTTTTTTATTTTCAGCAACTGGTGTTCTCGCTGAAGCAGTATTGAAAGCACATAAATCTGAATAACTATGCACATTGCAGTTACCATGTAAGCAGTTTTTCAGTGATGTTGTTTACTAATTCTTTTGATAGTATGAATTTAATGTTTGTTTGTTGTATCTTTTTTCATTACATTTTGTAATAGTCTGTGTTTATTCTTTATTTAGAATATTTTTATTAGTTTATACATCTTTGGGTCTTTTTTCCTCATCTGGCCAGTGTGTCTGCTTTTCGTTACTCGTAATTCCTTTGTGCCCGGGCACCCAAGATTCATCAGTTTGTTGTGTTTCCCCTGGTTTTGTAGATTTTGGTTGCATTCACTGACTAATTTTGATGTAATTTTTTTACATGCTGCTCGGCTATCATATTTTATGTGGATTTTTTCCCAGTGTAGATTTTCTAGGGCGCAAGCGTTGATGGCATGTACTTCTGCTTGCAAGACTGAAGTATATTTCCCTAATAAGGTTGATTACTCATATTTTGAGCTTCTTCAAAAACACCCGATCCGGTTCCTTCATTTGTTTTGGAGATCAATGTATCTTATGGATCTCCTGAGTTCTTCCTCTACTTTGTAGTCTGTTGAGACTTTATTGGATGCTGTAAAGAATGTTTCTTTCATGTTTGTCACTAGCCTCACTGTTGACAATGACTCTCACCAGTCAATGGTTTGGTGAGACTGTTGAGATTCACACTTCATAGACAGCAGCTTACAAAACCTGCAGATAACAATATCTGAACTACAGGCACAAGTTCCAAGCTCATAGCTTGCTATTGGGTTTGGATTTCTAATGGTATGGTACAGAGTGAGACCTCTGGAGGGTAGTCTAATGATCCTGTGCTTGCACGGGGGACGTATATGGCCACTTTTAAAAATATCCTTTTCAGGTCTTAACAAGGAACGAATGACCACAAGAATCCAACATTCCTTTTATCAATGAGCTGATCGGATCTCGCTTTAAAAAAATTTGCATCACGTTTTCAATCAATCTTAACCATTCAGCCAAAGCTTTTTATACACTTTTCCATATGTCCGCTGTCGCCTATAATGATTGATTTTGATTTTTTTGTACCCTGGTTTCTTTTAATGTGTGTCTTATAGGTTCAGTGCTGTGAAACAAAAACAAGGAATGCATCTTTTTGAGTTTAATCGCCTCTAAAAACCACCTTGCCAGACAAAACCAGCCAGGAAGGACTGACCAAGTAGTCAGTCAAGCTATGTTTATTTTGCTTTTGAATGTACGAGTTGTTTTGGTTATATTGGAAACTTTGCAGTCTACCTATGTAAACAATTTACTGTCCATCCTGACTTGTCTGATGACTGTACTGATGCTAATGGACGCTTTTTCTTCCTCTAGAACCTTTTCACTTAGAACTAGACTGTTCTCTTTTCCTTTTTCCTTCCTCTAAAACCTTCACACCTAACTGATGTAATCAGCATCTTCCTTCTAAAAAATACTTTTCCTATCTTAATTTTTAACACTGTACCTCATAGCCCTTTCCTACTTCTTGGAAGTTCTCAATCATCAAACTAATTTCTAAACCAACCGCATACCTGCATTCTGTCGTCCCATCTGTTCTTGGTAAAATCCTCGAGAAACTCTTCCTCAGATGCCTCCATCTTATTTTAGAATCCTAGTAAATCATACGCTAACATCAATTTGGGTCCTCGAGTACTTCGCTATACGGCAGTGTCTTGTTGGATGTCATTGCCTCCCTTAAGGTCAAAGGATGGTGCATTGGAATATTCCTTCCTGAGCTGTGTAAGCTCACTGTCGTACTACTGACGATTTTCAGAAATCTTTCCATTAGATACTTTCAGGTTTGCAAGGTTCATGTACTCCTATGTACTTTCAAATCCAAATTTATTTGGTATGTAAAGTGAACGTTACGAAAAAAAATAAAAAGTAAAAATTTAACTTTTACACTTTGACAAATGACGTAACCTCCGATCCTTAGCACTAGCTTTAAAAACCAACTAAAATGGTACTACTTACCAAACATCTAAACTGTGATTGATTATCAAGATGACAAGTGAGCTCATAACAGATATTTTTAGGTTGAGGTACTAGATTGTAGCCACCTCTTATATCCCTATCCTTATCCTACAAACATATTGAATGCTATCTGGGGCTTATTTCTGAACAGGCAATTGATATAAATGTATTAGTGGGAATTACAGCCCTAGTTGGGCCTCCTCAAGAATCAAAAGCTTTTCTGTCCACCTCTTTTTCCAAGTCATCCAGCTACTTTTAAGTCATGTCTGGACTTACTTCGTCAGTCGGCATAGCCGTCTTAGCTCTGAATTTCCACAGATTCTTCCAATTCCGTTATCATATATCGGGCTGAATATCTTTCTTACCCATAAAGACAGATTTAGTTGTCAAAGACTGCTGCCTGAGGTAACAGAACTCCCCACGCCTCAAAAGACAGCAACCAGAAGTGTAAATTGTCGTTGAATAACAAACGACTCAAATTCAGACTTACATATGTACATGACAAGGTTCAATTAAGCGCTCCAAAGTAGAATCCATACACAATAATCCAATACCCTTTGAAAAATTACAAATAGAAATAAGTTTCTAGATTCATAGCTTATTATTAAAAAATTGAAAATGACCAATTAAAGAATAACGTAATAAGGTTGTTTTTAGTCATTGTTATCTTGTAGGTTAATTAACTTGTAAAAGAAAATAATAATTTGTTAATTCTAATTGCAGATAACTTCAAACCTCACCATTTCCAAGTTGTTAGCCGTTGTTGAAATTATTAGTGGTTTATATTGCTTCAGTATTTGAACAAACTTGTATTTTTATATGTGTTACATTGCCAATACAAATTACCTTTTTCTATATGGTTTTTCTATATATTTTGTTTTTAAAGAAATGCTTTTTTCCTCCTCCTTTCCCTTGAAGGATATTTCAACACGGTACGTTATTACTCTGGGAGGTAGCCAGGACATGGAATTGTAGCGCTAGAGATGATGATGGTGATGATTTTCTTCTGGGCTAAGCATCATTCGACAAAACTCTTCCAAACAGTCCTTGTAGCTTCTGGGAATTTTTTTCCCCTGGTTGGTTAATAAATTTCAAAAGATCCTTTTTTTAATCTTTACATTAATTTATTTATGTTTTACAAAAAGACAGATTCTAACAATAAATGAAAAAAAAAAAAAATATAGCCATCTAATATAAAACTTTTTAAAACTAAATATATATATACACAATAAATCACAAATGATAACACAATGCCTTAGCAAAAATATAATTTAAAACCAATTCCTTCTTGAAAGTATAAAATTGTAAATTGTTCAACGCCATCAGACAAAGTGAGAGTTTATAAATCTTACAGTTATAAAAAAAAAAAAAAAAAAAAAAAAAAAAAAAAAAAAAAAAAAAAAAAATAGTTGTTTGGAAGATCTATGTTGACTGTGTCCATGTCCTTGGGCTCTTGCACATGAAGTTAAATGTCTTTGATGGTAAGCAGTGCAGTTTAAATTGAATTCATCATAGTTTTAATCGAAATATCGATTGAACTTCATTTTATTGATCCTTTCTGATTCCTAAATCTAAACAACAAAAACAAAAAGAAAAGTGTTGCCAGTTAATTTTTGAAAACAGTAATAATTTAGACTGTTATTAATTATAGTGGAGTTAAAATGTGGAGCAATGAATATCTGTTTATTGGTGGTTTGCTATGAGTTGCATAAAAAAATGTTGACATAAGTGAAAATACTAAACTTAAAAAAGACGATGTGATAGAGAGGGCTATGAGCACAGCGTGGCCCTCGTGCACAAACGTCCTCATGAAATAAATAACAAACATCTCAAATGTGCAACAATATTAATAATCCAGCAGGTTTAATGCTCTCCGAGCCTAAGGGATCAACTCAAACTGGGTCTACTTGAGTACCCAAAAAACTAGGATCTGTAAACAGCACAATGCTAAAGTATGTCAAGGTTATGAGGGAAATGTAAGGTGAAGCAGCAGACATACTAGCTAAAGGCTATGGTATCTAAAAATGTGCCTCAAGCAATACAGACCTCAATACCTTACCCTTGCCAAACCATATCCTCTATCACGTAAGCCATATAAGCAAAAGAGAGTAATTCTGTGCAATTCTCTTTCTATAGTTATGAAGGGTTAAGGCATCTAGTTAAGCTTCTCGAGCAATTTAGACCTTGATACCATATGCCTCCTAACCATAATATTTATTTAAACTATATGAGAAAAAATTCCATGTGTTACATTACCCTTACATTTTATACAAGTTTCCTGCGATTGCTGGGAAAAGACTAATAGGAAAACTGAGTACTATCAAACTCTTATTAAAGGGGCTGTGGTAGCCGAGTGGTTAAAGTGTCTGACTCTCGACTAGTAGATCTTGTGGCCATGCGTTCGATCCCCTCTCTGGACTTTTTTTCTGATACCTAAAGGGACTGGTGACCACAGTTGAATGAGTGCCATACTCATCAATGGAAGGGGCGGGATCAGATCTCAGCGACCCTGAATTTGGTCCCAACCCCCTTCAAAATGAGTTTCTTCGATGCAAGAACAGCGGCACCGGGGGCTCAAATTCACACTCGTGTTGCGAGCTCCCAAAAATGGAGGCAGGGAGTACAAGCTGTAGTATACAGCTGCAGTGCTCAGGGGGAATTCCTCCAGTTCCTGGTGTCCATTGAAAAAAAAGCTTATTACAGGTGGGAAAAGGTGATGAAACTGGGAAAACTTCCTGGAGCTATAACCTTGATACCATACCCCTGAGACATGCTACATCTTTTACGCTGAGGAAAACAACTTGAAAACTATTTGAGGAAAATAACAGAGCCCATCATAAAATTATCTTACTACAACTAAAAAAAGGATATGGGACCTGGGAATCTAGTTCTTGAGCTAACCTAGCTAGCTGAAGATGCCTCATCTCTCTCTCTCTCTCTCTCTCCTTTTATTTTATTTTTTTAATGAGGGTTCGCGACAGCAGAATATAACCCTAGGGGTGCCGGTGTTTGTGAAAAATAGCCCAGCCTTTCTCTTGGTAAATTAAATAAGTAAAATAGAACATACCATCTCAACTTTCTTGCAATATATATAAAAAGGCTATGTCATCTAGGAATGCCATCCTAGAGCAATGATAACATATCCATAAGATGATATAGCCTTGTCTTTTAAGCCATATAAGTAAAACATAGCATATCATATAAACCTGCCTTACAACAGCTAGAAAAAGGCTATGTTATGTGGGAAAACTGTTCCTTGAACTATATAGACCTTGATACCATGCCCATGTGCTGCCTTAACCATCTTACTTGACTGATTGATTGAAAGTTTCCAGGGTATGTATACTGCGCCCTTTAAGAGCTATTGTATCCCCTGTTCTCTGCCTAAAGCACATCGGTGAGTCCTAGTCCATCAAGGAACATGATTAATAGGCCCGGTTTTATTGGTTGTAGCTCTTTTATGGTCACATTGTACATCCCAAAACACTTCCTCCTATGGGGTAATGTTGCTCCGCAGTTTGTTAGTAGATGTGTTGGTGTTTCTTCTGCTTCTTTGCAGAATCTGCATGTGTCATCTTGGTTTACTCCAATTTTCTTTAAATGTCCATTTAGTCTGCAGTGTCCTGTTAGGAATCCTGTTAGGATTCGCATTCTATTCCTGCTTCCTTTGACGCATTCCGTGATTTCTTTCTTTCCGAAATTGGTTAGAAGATTCTTGGATTGTTTATGTCCAATAAGTGAATTCCAGAGTTCCCTTATTTTCTCTTTGTCCTTCTGTCTGAGATAATCGTTAATAGTGGATTCCTATTCCACAGAAGGGTTCGGGTCCTGAACCATCTTACTTAAACTATATAAGGAAAAAAGGGGAATTTTGTACAAGCCTTGTGATTCAATAAAGCCATTCTTGAGCAATGTTGGCCTCGATATCATACCCCTGAGAAACATTAACCTTCTTTTTTAAATTATATGAAGAAATGTGTGGTCTGGACCGGGTCTCACGATCTCCAAATAATTATGAAGAAAAGAGAGCATATGCATAACTGCCCTAAAAAGCTTGAGCAAAACTGCTATAGTACCGAAGACAATAGTGTATCATCGAAATTCCAGGACTATGAAGCTTCTGGGATTTTAATTTGCATATCATAGCGAACCACCCTAGTACTATGAAATAATATGATCAGAAAGTCTACCTTTGCCATTAATTGTAGGCAGAAAATTTAGCGATAGTGATAATTCTTTTTGAACCTAATCACATGATTAAAGAATTAATTTTTGAAATTGTAAGCCGAATTAAACCTTAATGTGTAATAGGCAGTAGCTAATTTTATGAAATTTCACCCACAAATCATAAAACAACTCAAAAACAAACAAAAACTTATGTAACAAACTCATGAGCTTTAGCAGAAGGAGCTCATCGTTTTGATACTCTACAGTAACTAACAAACCTTACGGGGCATTTTGGAGTTCTTGACTTTTGATTTCTGCTTTTTCAGGCCGAGCTGAAAATAAATGGAGCATTAAAAAATCGACACCCTCTTAACAATAATTTGTAGAGATTAAAAAGTGAATAAATATAAGAATGTGAATTACATACTTGGGCACGCTCCAGGGGTGAAAGATATATCATCGACAGCGAAACCACCGTTCGTCGCCTGACCTTCAAGCACTATGTGAAAGTCTGTGCTAGAGTCGACTGTGACTTGCGCCGGCAACCATAAAGGCCTTGTTGTGTCCATGTTCTTCACTTCCAACGACCATATCTAAAATATTCGCCTCGTCAATTTTGTAAATATGTGTCATACGAACAACTTACTTTTTCAACGTCTTGGCTGTTCGAAGATCCATTATCTTGACGTATCACTTGCATCAAAGCAGAATCGCCTGCCCCAAAAGCTGCGTACCAAAATGACAGGCATAATTGCTGTTCCTCACCACCAGCTATTGCTGGGGAAACCAATCTAACCATGTTGCTTCCCAAAATTTGGTTGAAAAGATCATAGTAAATGTAGCCATCTAAAATGTAAGGGTTATTGTGAATATAAGTTAGGGATGATTATTCTTAATATAAGTTAGAATAGTCAATTGTTACTATGAAACAAGAGCTTTAAAAACTAATCACCACACAGTTTTAAAAACATTTTGTACTTTTTTTCTGTATGTTAGGCTGTATCTGACAGTCTGCCCAGTAGGAAACAAACGAATGTTTCCAAAACACTAGAAGGGTGTGTAAATGCAACAAGCTACAATAAATAACAATAAAGATGAGTATCGAGGACAATTTTTCCAACTTTGCAGACAGCTCATCAAATTAGGGACAACTGGATAGGCTCTTTTTGTGTTCCTACACCACAGGGCCAATGACAAGAGACTACTAGGGGGTTGCCTAATGTAAGCTTGTATGAATTATGGGATTTTGCGTGTACAGCCAGGGATAAAGACCGATCTTCGCAAGAAGTGTGTTGACTGTAAGGTCTCAACAATTTGCTTTTACTTCTCTCCACCATTGTTTTGCGAACCAATATCAAAGGGGAGGATTGGAAAGCAAATCTGTTGGGGTTTGGGTGACCGGTTCCAATTTTTTGTAAGTAATTTGGGCGGTAAACTTCTCCCCGACGGTTGCCAGAACTGTAGATTCAGAATGTCCTGGGTTAATGAATTACAAAATAAAAAAAAAATTGTTTGTGTTGGTTCACAAATAAAATGTGTATTAATAAAACAAAGGGCTTGTGTACAATATAATAAATGAACAATTTATTTCTCAGTTAAAACTATAATAGAACCAAAAAAAGTTTCTTTCAGTTCCTTTCTGATTAGAAAAAAAAAAAAAAAAAAATTAAATGAAACAAGGAAAAATAAACTAAAGTCTTTCCTGGTTATATAATATATATAAAGATGATGCGTGTGAGCGGGCGTGCGTAAAATCTCAAAAGGACGCTGGAAATGTTCTGGCCACTTTTCCATCTTTTAACATTTTAAAATTAAAACGAACTTATTGAATAATTAAAATGACCTCGTAAAATTAATAAAACGAATGAACTTAAACCCGAACAAAATCAGTGAAGAAAAAGTAGAGACACCAGATGGATAGATGCACGTAAGTGCAAAATGAGGAGGGTTGACTGGTATGGAGATTCCGAACTTACAAGAAGAGTCTCTACTAACAGGGAGCTTCCACCAGAAAAGGGAGTCAATTGATGAAGAGAGCCTTGCCTCGCACGGAGAGTGCTAGCTGATAAGAGTTGTCTGATGATGAGAGTCCCTTCCGATGAGGATAGTCCTGACTTACAATGAAATTAGACTTTCCCTTAAAAGGTTCGAGTTGAGGGAAGAAACTAACAGGACCAAACCACAGTAGCCTGGCCCTTTTAAAATCAAACCCGTTTTCTGTCACTCGGGAGCTAATATAGTTTAAATCCTCCGAAGTTCTTACACTGGATACACACAATAGGTTGTTATTTACCAGGTGATCCGAATGTTTTATCTGCTAGGTTAGCTGGTCGTCTTGCACTAGTCGCTAATCTCCACGAAGCTGAACTTTTCTCTGTACCATTTGACCAGCCACACATATCTCTTTCAAATCGACATTCCGCTGATCGGACCATAGCTCCAGTGGGCAATGCTACAATAAAGGTATGCATTATTTTTTGCAAATCGAAACGATAAAAGGGTTTTTATTACTTGAACACGATCCGCCAAAAAATGTTATGTCATCAAAAGCAATGAAACCGTTTGATCTGCTAGAGCCCCAAATACCTTCAATGAGTATCTGTAGATATTTCAATAATTAGAATTTAGGAAATTAATTTTTTTTTTTTTGGAGGGGGGATGGAGAATTGATAACAGTAGGAATACCAGATCATTCGGTTCTGCAATAGGAGCTTGTGCGTATTGCCATTCAGGGCCCTGGTGGTTGTACAATCTCCAAACCGGTTTCATAGGTGAATCATTTTCAATACCTTTCTTCGTGTAAATAGTCAGAGCGCCAAGGCTAGGCCCTGAATTATCGATGAACGGTTCATTCATTATAAACCTAAAAAATTAAAGGAATATTTTGTCTTATACCTTTTACTAGATTTTACATGGTTGTTAGAAATTTGAGGACTGGAGAAGGGATACTGTCAATCCTCTAATCCTATAATGTCTAATAAGAATTAGTTTATTGAATTCAAAATTTCACCAGAATGATAAGCATCGAGGGCCTGAAGCTGGTTTTAAATCTCTCGATGTAAACCAAGCTCGATTGCCAGGTCTTTGAACCGTACTTCTTGCAAGTGTCATCAAGTATCCTAAACATTGCAACAAATACTTTTAGGAAAGTTTTCAAACAAAAAGTAACAAACAATACCTTTTTCTGTTCCAAGAGTATGATCTCTTGCAGTTGTCCTTACGGATTGCCCTGAGGATCTCTCCCAATCAATGTCATCCAGTCTCTCTCTAGACACGACGTTACTCCAGCCACATTCGTCCACTTCAAACGTGCAATCACCTGAACCAGGAGCAGCAATTTGTGGTGCAGCTGAAACGTCACATTCAGTTCATTAGTGATGAGTTATTAATTTGTCTTTCAATTCAGAAATTACTTGGACAGCTTCCAGGAGTAAGGGAGATATCATCGATTGCAATATCACCTAAATTGTTTTTCCCAATTTTACCCAGTAGAACAATCTAAAAGCCACTTTAATCAGTTATAAGACTGACCAATTTAGGTTATTTGTAGGTAATATTACCTTAAATGCATTCTGAGAAGATACAGATACTTCGGCTTGATACCAGGCGTTTCCTGCTTCTCCTGACAATGACCATATCTCCCTGTCTTGCCTTTCCCTCGTATCGCTTATAAGTATACTCAGTGATCCGACGCCATTGCCGAACATATGTGTCCAAAACCTTAGACACAATGGTGTGTCGGGAGCTTAAAATAAGCATTATTAGTTGCAGTGTTACAAATTTATAATAAATGTTTGGTTTTATTTATTGTACATGTTGGCTCAAATTCTGCGCTTGATAACCTAGCGACATCTCCAGGTCGTCTGGGATAAGAAGAATCTATGTATGTGTATCCTCCTTCCATTCCGCCGTATATAAAACTGGATCTGTCAGTCGCGGGCCCTGTTGAAGGATTTCTACTACCTCTTCCCTGAAATAGGTATAATTTTAAATTAGCGAATGACTGTGAAATATATGATGCATACCAATGACCAATCGAAATCATCGTTTTCTTCATTCAACCATCCACAAAATCCTCCTTCGAATGTGCAGTGGCCTTTGCATTCTCCTCCAGTTTTTAAAATAATATTATCGACTGCAACGTACCCTCTGTATTTTCGATACGGATCAGGTAAATCTTTTGCGACACCTTCAAAAACTATCTAGAAATAATTACCTTTTACAATAAAACTGTTGTTACATTATTTGCTTCTTTTATTATAAATTTTGTACCTGATGGTTTTTGTTGTATGTGTAAAGTACTTCAGCGTTCATCCACATTTTATTCGTTGGGTCTTTAGAGCCCCAGAGGACTCGGAAAAATGACTCGGGACGACCATCCTTTCCTACAGGTTGTAGGACCACACGAAGTCCAGAAGCACTCAAACCATCAATGGAAAAACTATAAAATTATAAGTCTTGGATTATATTTTAAATTTATACAATTATTATTTCTGCATGTGTATGCAATATGAATAAGAATAAGCAATAAATAGCAAGAAAACAATTATATATTATGGTCTCTCTTGTTCCTCAGGATGTCTCCTCCTTCCAAGAGACATAATAGTCTTATTCAGGTAAAAAATTTAATTAAATGCTCTAGTTTAAAGGGTTGCGCTTATGGTTTACAAACTCTCAGCATACAGTCTTCACACGGGGGGGGGGGGGGGAGGATCATTGTCATGGGGCTTAGATCTTGGTGATGGAGGATTGTTAAAGCCCTTTGTCTGACAAGCAACTCTTCGAGAAGACAACCTCTGAACTCGTACTATAGAATCGGTTGAATTATCTCGTGTTATCTGATTCTACATTTTTCTCTCAAGGCCTCATTCTATCTCAACTGCCATTGATAATGGCCAAGAACCTGAAATACCACTGTCTTCATCTCAACTCGAGCTGAATTGTCACTGACTCCATCTCAAGTGTCACTAACTCTGACACTGATTCTGACTTTTACTTACTGAACTGCTGCTGATTCCTTGTCAACTGACACTGACACTAACTATAATAGAGGTTCTGTCTGTGAGTGATGGTGTCTAATACAGTACACAGTCTAGTGTTGTATCCCAGCTCAACAGTTTTGGGTTGTGAACCTTGGACGACGAAATTTTTGAGGGTGTGGATCTTGGGTGTTATAAAAAAAACCAAGGCTGTGAATGTGACCTCAGATGGCGAGACCTTGCCTTGAATGAAGCAGCTGTTTATGGATGAATGAGGAATTGTAATAATAGCATAATATATTTAAGAACTACTTCTATATCTATGCTATATAACTTCTTTATGACAATAATCTTTTTGTGTGTGGAAATAATAGAAGCTGAAATACAACCTGAAGCTGATACATTTCCCTTCAGCGCCTGTCGACCCAAGAACTGGGCTCTCTAAATAAGCATTTTGACCTTCTCTGATCGTTATATCATCAACTCTTAAAACAGGTGCTGCTAAGAGGGATGTCTCAAAAAACGCATATCCTCCTAAAACATGCATTACCTGCATGAAAACATACTAAGGGAAAAAGTAGAAACTTAAAAAATATGTTGATATAGTCAACCTTTGTCCGCATCTTCTATACCGCTGGCATCTCGGGTCGGACCTCCTAGCCAATTACTAAGAGTCCCGGCTCCTAATTCCCAGCGCAATGCCGACCCATTTCTATTACTCCATTCGCACAAACCAAGTTCAGTATCGGTACCAAAGTCACATAATTCTGCAACCAAAATAAGATCAATTTGAGTATTTTAAGCAGTTTTTAAACTTTTGTCTCTTACCTGATGTATCTTGCCGCCTTATTCGTATCTGGAAAAAACAACAGAAGAGTAATGAGTTATTAGGAGTATGAAATTAATTAATTTTCATTTTATATCGTGAGGTTAAGGTTAAAAAGTGTTGAGATATTGTCAACCTTGCACGCTGTGACCAATATTTGTCTATTATGCAAAATAAATAAGTGTTGAACTCTTCAGTTTAAGGCTTTTTATCAGAACAGAAAGTTTTGTCGAGTCCTGTGTCTTCAGGCATTTACGTTTCCTCTCTCAAGAATAAAAGTCTCAGCCTGCACGCCTTCACACTTCACACTGTTTCTTCTTCTTCCTATTTCTGCTGGTCTGAGTCTCTACATATGCTTCTGGAGTTTGCAGTGCCAAGTCAGTTTGTAAGTTAAGTGGTACTGTTGTTAGTTTTGGCGTCTGTCTGTCCTGGATTACAATCCCACTGGAGCAAGAAGTTATTCTTAATTCATTGATAGATCTGCTTTTGGTAATTAGGTTCATGGCCAACCCAACTGCAGTACTACAATGGTTGTGTGTGGTGATGTATTGAGGACTTCTAGGGTAGGGCAGCAGTGGGGGGTCGTTCTTATTAAAAAACTAGTCATGTATGATAAACTAGAAGGAAAGACAATTAAAATTTTTCTACATTACAATACCTTCGGTAACGTTGTTGCTTGCCATGTGATGTTTGTATGTAGAGATGTTAGATCGACCTGTTGGATGGTGGTTACAATGACTAGGAAGGACAGAAAACCGCCAGTAAATGCACTGTTCATTCTGAAACACAAACATTTGTAAAAATTAAACTGTTACCATTAGTTTTTGGTGGCATGATGTAAGGAGGAGGAATTGGCCCATTCTCTGTAACATGCTCGAGAGTGACCTGTTGTTCTCTTGGATAGTAAATTGTAAGACTGAACTGTTTTAATGCTAACTACTTATAACTAAGACTCTGGCGATACTACTTAGGTACGTCAAGTCTTGAAACGAGTTAAACCAGTTTAAAATATAGTTCTTATTCACAATTTGCTATTATCTGTCAAGCATTAAACGCTCATCAGGTAGAAGGAGTTACAAACACATACAAGAGTGAGCCGATTAGAAAGTTATAAAGTAACAGTAATGTTATTTTAAAAGCCGATGAAGGAAATAGTATAGTTACGACTGAACAACAAAATACGTTTCTAAAGGTGAAAAATTTTCAATGTAAATAAATAAAAAATGAACCCACCTTAAAATTAAAAACTATAGTTCAAAACAGCTATAACAAATATTTCTACTCTCAAATGACCAATATACGGTTAAAACTAATACTAGTGAACCCCCCCCCCCCCTAATGATATACGATATGATCAAATTTCACAAATAAAACAAACCTGTAAGAACTGTAATTATATATAATTCTCTATACCACAAACTGGCGATAACAATAGATAAAATAATTAAAGCAAACGCAAATTTCAAACCTACATCCGGTATTAACAATTCTTTAAAATTGATGAAATAGTTAAAGAACATAAATAAGCCTAACTGATATGTTTTTGTGTCATTCTATGTTACAATTTATTTACAAATATCCCTCTTCAAGAATATACTAAATTAACAAAACAAAAACTTGTCAAGAACTGTAAAACGATTTTGTAAAGAATGATATTGGGTTGTCCGAAAAATAATGCAGGTTTATGGTTATAAAATAAAAACAATAAAATAAATGATTTTAAACATTTTTTATTAATTAAAATACCTTCATCACTCTAAATACACTTCTCTATAGTCTGAATAGAATTGTATACCTTTATTATTAACAAATTCCGTTAACGTATTTAATAACGACTTTTGATCAATACATTTTTATGTTGTAAAACGTTGTCCCGGTGTTTGAAGAATTCGGTAGGCGAGAGGTCTGGAGAATACGGAGGGTGAGGCAGAACATCATAACCAAGATCCAGCAGTTTTCGCGTTGTCGCATGTGCCGAGCGTTGTCGCGTAACAGAATCGGCGTTTTCCGAATGACCGATGGCTTCAGTAATTTTAATTTCAGGTGCATTGCTTCAATTTGAAAGCAACACGTTTCGACACTGATTGTTTCGTCAGTATTCAAGAAGCTGTAGAAAATCAGTAGAACGCCCACCTAAGAGTCACATCAACTTTTTTGATGAGTTGCCGCCTGTGGAAAATATGCTTCTGCTTCTACTTTGTCGAGCCACTGTCCAGAACGTCTCCTGTTGTAGAGAATCCATTTTTTCTCACGTCTATCCAGAAAAGATTCTTTCTGTTTCGGCAAAAAAGTGTTGCGCGAACTTCCTACGATGATTTTTTTGGGGGTAGTTTAATGCATGAGGACCCAACTTTTGAACTTTTTCATCTTTCCAATTGCCCCGGTCAGCGACGGCCGATTTGCTAATTGAAAGATTCTATCAAAGTTTTCGAACTAAAAGTCCCAGAACATCCTCTTCTAGAGAATAAATTCTTCCACGACCTTTTATGTCTTCAAAGCTAAAATCTCCCTCTCGAATTTTTTTGAAATCGCCCCTGACTCTCACTCAGATTGCCATCGACTCAGACTTAGTGAATGTTCTTTTGAACACCGTACTGACCGAGTTGAAACTTGTAAAACGAAATTAAGGGAAAATCACGTGTTGGCATCTTAGTAAAGACTCAATTATTCCCAATTAACGAAGTGCTACCGAGGTAAACAAACATTTTTGTTTGGAAGAGTGTTAAAAATGTTGACGTTAGTAAAAAAGAATAATCGATCAAACAGTTCATTATAGGGGGGGGGGTAATTGAAAGAAATCGTGAAAACCTGCATTATTTTCCAGACAACCCAATACAGTGGACCCTTTAAATATGTGCCTATTATCTAATTATTGTAAATTTATTAATAAATTTTATGAAATGAAACGGTTACCAATGGGCTCTCCATAATCCCAACTTTTAGCCGAAATATTCACGGATACTTTGAAAAAAATCTTTTCAAATCAAGCAACAAATTAATTCAATCTGTCCTTTTTTTGAAACGCTATGTAGACGATATTTTATGTTTGTGCTCGGGAACATTAGATGATCTACAATTAATTAGAAATAAATGAAGATAGTTGTTTAAAGTTTTTAGACTTAAAGCTGTCCATAATAAACAATCTAATAGAAATAGACGTTTATAGAAAACCCACAACTACAGTCACTATGATACCAGCGGATTCTTCCCACCCATGTTCCCAAAAGGCTGCTGGTTTTATTTGGTTCATAGACCGAATATTGAAATTCCCATTAACACCTGCTAATTATAAAAAAAGAGATACAATTACAAAAATATTGATAGGCTGCTAGTAAAAACAATAAAAAAATTCACTTTCAAAGAAGCAACAATCGGACTAAGCCACTCCACCAAAAATGAATCATTAGGTTGTTTCCAAAGCGAACACGTTCCTATAAAGCTACTCTAAAACCTTCTTGTTTAAAAATTTTACCAACTTTTTCTGGCAGGTTACCAACATATGGAAAGTAACGAAAACCTAATGAGTCATTTGTGGTGAGATGGCTGAGTCCGATTGTTGCTTCTTTGAAAGTTAATTTTTGGATTCCTTTTACTAGCAACCTATTGATAAATATTTTTAGCTGAGGTTTTAATTATTATTTCCAATTCTTTTTCATAATTAGCAGATGTAGTGTTTGGATTAAAGTAGAGTTAGGTTTATGTGGGATTAGGTTAGACTAAGTGTTAGGTTTAAGTAGATTGAGTAGAGTCAGGATTTAAATATTAATGTTAGAGTAGGTAGAGTTAGGTTAGGGTAAATATTAGGTTATATTAAGTTAGGTTAGGTCGGGCTAGGCTTAACGTTATGTTAGATTAGGGTTAAAGGTTTACTTCAACGTTTTACTGTACAAATTCAAATACTTTCGGTTTTGTTGTTTGCAAAATAAATATCTGCTTTATTTTTTCCTTCCTGTTAACATTCTCTTCCAATTGGAGTTTATGAAAAAGAATCCCCTTCTCTAAGCTAAACGTTCAAAACAAAACAACCTGCAAATATTTGTAAATGGGAAGCACCACGAAATTTATTTCTTTAAGTAATTCCACAAATTTTAATTTAAGAAAGACCGGGTAATACCAGGATCCTAGAATAGTTTACGTTATTAGCCACGAAACCTTGTTTTGTAGTATTCAAAGGGGTTAAATTAAGAGAGAATAAAGAAGAGAATTGCCACCTCTACAGCCAAGAAGCGGCAAGACACATTAAGCCTTCTTTTTGGCACCTCAATTTTTACAATCTAGGTCCTTTTAACAGAAATAAAAAAATGTTAATGCGCTTGGCGAAAGCAATCTGACTGATGTTAAGAACTATTTATAAACAATTTTTGACTGTTTAATATCCAGGGTGTCAACTTAGTAACATCACCGCCCGGTTTTCTCAAAACGTACTCAATCTATAAAAAAAATTCAACTTATTGGTTAGGATAAGCTGTACATACATTCTGTCACCTGTATGACCGGGAGTAGCCCGGGATTTTGCAGATGCTAAACACGAAACTCTTCCATGCTTCACTGGTCACGGTTTGTAACTATAATTGCACGGTTTCCACTCAGTAGGCGATAGTACAATCACCAGTTGAAATGCTTTCTTTGCTCTTCCTCAACGAGCGGAATAAACTGAAATAGTTTCACATACGCCTAGGCTTTCTGAACACCAAATTTAATATCTTATACAAAATATCAAACCAAGAAGAACAGTTGTACTCGTCGTAGCCATTTCACCAGAAAAAAAAAGAAAATGGTTAGAAGCAAACCGCGTTGAACTATACATTCGATCGAATGAACAACGAAAAACTATGTCATTCTGGTCCGCATTTCTCGCAAGGTTTGTCTGCAATTTGCCTACATGTGCTGGAGAATCGAGCAATTATCACCTGACCTCCCCTCCTCACAATGCTGCCTGGTTTAATATTTAGCTGTTCTAGATGAAAAGCCTTAGGAATAATACAGTCAACAATAAGTCTTACTTATAATCTCCATGAACCATGAATGTTGATATACACCTCTTTCAAAATAACCTTCTAACCTTAAGAGAAAAAAAAATATATCAAGAATAAAACTTTAAAATACAGAGTCTTTCAGGTGGTCATGAGAAGATGTGATGTCCTTCACTTCAAGCAGACTGTGTATCAACAATTGATGAAAGCAGCAAAGAAAGCAAGGTTTCTTCAATCAAGCTCATTTCTAACCCTGAAAGTCGAACCGTCTTTACCTCGGAGTTTACTGATTACCTAATTTACTTAAACCTTAAATTTGCTCAAACCAAACCCAACCTACTCTAATCTACCTAACTTTACTTACGCTAATCTGACTCTACGTAAACTAACTTAAACGTAACTCTGACCTTAATCTAATCTAACCGCAATTCTAAATCTATTAATCCTAACTTATTTTAAATGCTACCTAACCTAAATTAACCTCACAATTTACCCTACAGGGTGGGCGACCAAGACCCGAGGGGTTAAATGCCTGTGTAGACTCCTACCCCATACAATTTACCCTAACCCTAATCATATCTAATCTACTTAAAGTTAACCATAATCTAAATTAAACTAAACACTTATTCTAATCTAACCCTATTTAATCTACTTATGTTATCTAATTTAAGCTGTCCAATTTAACATAAATCTTACCTTTACTTTTTAATTTATTCAAATTTAACATGCATACAGCCCTAACCCTATTTAATTTAATCAAGCTAAACACAGTAAGGACCCAAACTTAATAAATCTACTTAAACCCAACACTCTAACCATAGTACCCTTGTTTCCTAACTTTAGTGAGAAGCTTATTTTGGATCTGCTCTCATATTAAATACAGAAATTCTTAACATTTAAACATTCTTTAACAAGTTTAAGTTTACTGCGATTTTTGCAACAAACCGCTGAAAGTTCTTAACATATTTCACGATTAGCCCTTGTGGCTTGCCACACGTCTGAACGTTTGTGACCTGAGCACAACTTTAGCAGATTCCCTCCTTTGATCTAACCTTTACCCTAACCTAACCGTACTCAACCCACTCCCTTATAACATGAAACCGATGACGCGAAAATTATCACGATAAATAAAATTGCTGTATACAGCTCAACTTCATATCCACGTTCAAAAATGAGCTGGAAAATCATCCGCAGCTGAAGTGAAAAGTGGAAAAACCGTCGTGCGTTTTGTGTTCAAGCTTTGTCTCGTACGAGCCTCGTTATTTTCTATTTTCATAGAGAAAGGAACAACAAACAAATAGTTCGGACAGAAATGAGCGTTCGACACAAACACGTTGTTTTTTAATTTGTCCACTTACTTGTATGTTAAGCTGTTAAGCGCCGGTTAGGATTTACAACGTAATGTAAGGAATAAATGTCTGCATGCGAGGCGAGGACATCGGAGTGATTTGCATTTTTTATTGCGGCATTAATTAACCGAAACGATTCCCCTTCGGAGTATTGCCGACCGTGAAGCTAGAAGGTCAGTCTCTTTCCGCTTTCTTGTTGTGTCCTGTTGTAATGAACGGAACTCTTTCATATATATAAATCCATATCGATAAATCCTCATCGAACCTATAGAACATGTATGTCGTCAGGAACGAGCAGACTTGAGTCAACAACTCTCACACTTGTTAGTTACCCAAGTTTTCAGAAACAACGGGCCAAGTTGGTAATACAATAGTCCCACGACAGTAGAAAAAGAAATGTCCATTTTTAAAAATTCCTAATCGATAAAACGAAAGACTATTAAAAATATTATATGAAAGAAATACTGAATAGGAATAAAATTTTGAATAAGGAATAAAAATAATACATAACAATTGCTAGATTCAAGTAAGATTAGGTATTAGAGCGCGTATTAGGTTTAAGTTAGATTAGGTAGAGTAAGGGAAATGTTAGGTTTAGGCTAGATTAGGTGGCGTTACAGATAGACTAATTGTTGATTTTAGTTAGATTAGATAGAGTTAGGATGTGTTCGATTTAAGATAGATTAGGTCGTGTTGGGTTATGTGCTAAGTTTAAATTAGATTGGGTAGAGTTATGGTGTGTTAGGTTTAAGTTAAATGAGGAAGAGGTATGGTAAGTGTTAGGTTTAAGTAAGACGAAGCGTTAGGGTATATGTTACATTTAAGTTAGATTAGATAGCATTGTGGTATGTGCTAGGTTTAAGTTACATTAGATAGAGATAGTGTGTGTTAGGTTTACGTTAGTATGGGTAAAGTAATAGTTAGGAATGGAATAGGTTAGGCAGGGTTAGAATTATGGTTAGGCTTATGTTAGATTAGATAGCGTCATAGTTAGTGTTAGGTTTAAGTACATTAGGGCAAATGTAAGTTTCAGTTAGACTAGGCAGGATTAGAGTTAACGTTTGGATTACGTTTAGGGTTAAGGTAGATAAGGTAATGTTAGAATTAAGGGTAAGTGTTAGGTTTAAATTAGATAAAGTAGGGTTAGAGTTAGGGTAAATGTTAGATTTCAGTATGATCAGGAAGGTTATGGCAGGTATTAGGCTTTAAGATGGAGAGGTTAAGGGCTTTGGATGGAGTAAGTTAGTTAGGGTTAGGTTAACGTCAAAAAAAAAAAAGAAGACGGGCCGATTCAATTGAAAATAAAGATGTGAGCTAACAGACTAAAACCGTAACAAGGAAGGGTAACGCGTATGTCTAAGTGCTGTTCTTCGAAGGTGTTCAGCATTTGGCACTCGATGGTGCTGTTGGTTCCTGAAACTACTCTCCCTTCTGACGAAGTTTCAATTGAATTGAAATATGCCTTTCTGTCACTTTGGACATTAAAGGTAGCAAAGCTCGGGAATTTGCTCAATTTAAAAGAACATAATATATAATAGCCCGATATTAATTAGGGATTTTAAAATAAAATAACAATTGTCGTGGTTCCTCAATGGCGATTCGAAACAGTCAATCGATAATGCAATCAAACCGCGGCGAGGCGAAGAAAAAAAGGAACTATCAGTCCGTCCCAACTCTTCCTAAGTGATTTATGAGTTTTACGATTTCGATTTTTTTTCAATCTGAAAAAGTCTGAAAGCTCAGGCCGTCGGTAAAAATGGTGGTAATTCCGTTGAGGAAGTTTTGCATAATGTCTATATTTAATGTCATCGATTAACTAAAACTTTGATCCTCCTTTAGTATTCTCGGCCGCTTACGTGAACGAGCCCCTGTGATTGATAAACGAGGAAGTCATGAAATGTTCAAATATTGAAGGGCTTGTTCAGTCACGTGAGCTGAGGGGAAACCTTCTAAACGTTCTTCTCCATTGCCAAACGGCGGTTTTATATCAATATCGTTCGCCTTATATCATGTATCATTGGTAACAAATACATAAATATCTAAAATCGTTTGACGTGATATTGTTGTCTCTTATTGAACATCCCAGGCACTTCGCACAGAGAATAAATCAAAAACAGTAACGAACCTTCATTATACTCATTCGCCCAATCCGGTCTGGAAATCATAGATAAACAAAATATACTAACAATTAAAAGGAATTAATGATGATTGGAAAAAGGTCCGCCAATTGATGACGAATGGAAAAACCGCTGGGGGCAGATTTTTGCCAAGTGGTGGTATAAATAAAAGTCCCTGGTTGAAGGAGGCGGGGTGGAGACGGGAAAGATAAAACCTACGAAGCTTATAAGCCGTACAGGGATTTTAAACTCGGGCACTTGCTGGTGGGTAAAGAACTGTGTCAATACCTACTACGTACTGGGAGAATGACTGGCGAGAATATTTACAATGCAGAAAACTAAAAGCCTGCAAGATGAGCTACCATCCCATGCTGCCATATGGCTGTTTCAGTAGTCAGGGTTATTAGAGTTTTAAAATTAATGTATATATGTATTTATAGTCATAATTGACCTATTAATTATTTTAATTAATTATACTTTTAATCTAAGTCTTGGTTAGGATGAAAAAAAGTGTCTCGAGATCTTTTAAAGTTAACATCCTCTAACCCTACCTAACATAACCCTAACCTTATCAAACATTAACCTAACACTTATTCTAACCCTAAACTTAGGGAGGCATCGGTGGCCGCAAAGGTTTAGGCGCTCATCACTGTAAGATAAAGGTCCCAAATTCTTCTAAACTGCTGTGGAGTTGTATTAAAGTCATTACTATTTTTATCCATTTCATATCAAAATCATAGTCAAAGAAATTTTAACAGAAAAAAAGTGTCTCTGATTGATCCAAAATATTTTACTCAATAATTTTTAGGGTGTCAATTAAAAACAAAAAATCCTAAACCTATTGCCTAACGTAACTCTAACCTAATTCGATGTGTAACCTAAACCAACATAAACCTAACATTTACTCTAACCTAACTTAACTCGTACTTTAACTTAAACCTAACAATTGCTCTTACTAAAACAATATAAACCTAACATTTATTCTAACCTAACTTAACTCGTACTTTAACTTAAACCTAACACTTGCTCTTACTAAAACAATATAAAACTAACATTTATTCTAACTAACCCTACTTAAACCTAATATTTAAACATGCCTAAACCTACATATACGTACCACGTACTCTAAACTAAACCAATATAAATCTAACACTCATTCTTACCTACTCATACTTAACTCGTACTTTAACTTAAACCTACTATTTATTCTAACAAACTCTTCTCAAACTTAACATTTACTGTAGGCGAAATCTACATAAATCGAACCCGCACTCTAACCTAATTAATTGAAATAAACCTAACACTCTTGAGTAGTAAAACTCTTACCATAGTCAAATTTTTCTAATCTATGACTTACCCTCACCGAAACCGACCTAATCTACACTTTAGCCTAACAATTACTCTAACCCTAACCCTTCTTAACCTATTCTAACCTTACCTAACCCTATCTAAAATAATTTAAACCAAACACTCTGACCAACCTTTTTTTCTCTCTCACCCATATCGCTACATAGCCATTTTGGACCTGGTCCCATATTGATCCCAGGTATCCTTAACAATTGTTTAAACTATGAAAATAGGCCTAGAAATTCACTCGGGTTTTATCAATAATGAATGCAAGTTTTTCACATATTTGGTGATTACACATTGGTGGTTTGCAGGCCTTTGGTCATACTGGGTTTTAACTACTTGCTGAGCTGTGCAATATCCACTTCTTGTTTTGGGTAAATGTAATTTGGTGATGTGTTGCTAACTTTAGGGTTATCATAATTTTAAAAGTTATTATACTAACGTTAATCATAATCAATTTTTAACGTTAGCTATACCTCCCTAACCCTCACTAACTTACCTCAACCTAACCCTTACTCTTCCTAACCAAACAATTCTTTAACTTTCCTAACGCGTGCTTATACCCTAGTATCGATGAAGTGAAAATGTTCACGCAAAAAAATTGTGTTTCCAGCCCAAAGCTTATCTTAAAGGCTCCAAGTGCAGGAATAACAGATTTTCTTCCAATCAAAACCTAGGTACCACAAAAGAGATTGAGAATGCAATGAGTTCCAAGGGGGGGGGGTCCTAAAATGTTTCACCAGTTTCTTTCAATACCATTTCCATGCTATCGCGAAGTTTAATCGGTTCAATATAAAAATTCAAAAATAGAGTCTATCATGTCAAATAGGCAAAGTAGACAAATAACGGTATTTATTTTAGGCGGATTTCACACCATAGAGCAGAAAACTCGTCTTTGCACTTAAAAAAATTAAATTTTATATTTATTACAATTAATTAAGGCTTTTAGTTGAAATAAAAAAATTAATGGTACGAGCGGGATTCGAACCCACGACCTTCGGCAAGAAACGCCGCTGTTCTACCACTTGAGCTATCGATCCACTCGGACACCAACTTCCCATTTGAACTTCACCTTTTGAATTTTCCCTCCTTTTTGACATTTGTCAAATGTCTATATTTATTGATTTATCGTTGTTTTGTTGGGTTAATGTTCAAGAGGTATGCGTTAAGTGGAAACGCTTGATCAAATATAAATAATAAGGAAAAGCTTCGGTCTGGGTGATGGCCTAGGGTCAGTGTATTGCCAGTACAGTCGGTACATTCAATATAAGAGTAGAAAATAGAAGAATTTTTTGTAAGACCAAGCGATAGTAAAACATTTAGAATTATTTAAGAAAGGCAGAATAAATTGTTATGTATCGTCAGCAAACAGAAGAAACTCAGTACCAGATAGAACAAGGTGAATATCATTAATGAAAAGGAGAGTGAGAAAAGGAGCAAGATGGAAGCCTTGTGGCACACCAGATAAAACAGAAAAGGAAGAGATCTAAAAGACAGAAATTTTAACTATTGGGTGCGTTCAGATAAATAACTGTGCAGCAAAGCTGTAAATTTTCAGATATTCAATTCGCTCTAGCTTTTGTAATAATATGCTATGATCAGTATTGTCGAAGGCCTTGGAAAAATCTACATGCACAGAATCGACTTGACAACCGTCGGCTATAGCGTCAAAAATATAATTTCGATACATAAGCAAACTAGTAACTGTTGATCTACCAGTACAGAAGTCATATTGTTGTGGAAAATAACATTTTTGAGACCATTAACTTATTGCAAACTTGAACACATCGAAATATTTTCGAAAAACAAAAGACAAAAACGGATTGGATGAAAATGGATTTATAATTAGACATTGGAATTAAAGCCAGATTTGAAAAGCGTAATTCCAAAGGACGATTTCGTGAACTGAGGAAAATATTACTCATTTAATAAATTTTGCAAGGGAAATATTCAAGGTATGTCCTTCTCCATCGGTAAAATTAAATCCTCATGTTTCAGTCCCAATAGAACAATTTCATTTTTACGGTATGCGAATAATACTTACTGGTTATAAAGTTTCTTGTTTGTCTCCTAAATTCTATATGAGCCAGAATAGAATTTTTTTCCTCCTTATTAAAGCGAGAATCGCAAGATGAAGGAGAAGATTACTTCCAGAAGAGTAACGACGTATAATGTACTCCGACTAATTTAAATTTATTATACTTTTCAAAAAATTTGATTTTGAATTCTTTGATAATGATCTCTCAAAGCAAAATTAGACAGCCAATTATGAAAGTATTGTATGTATAATTATATAGATAAGTTTACAATATTTGTATTTTAATATCGTATCATCTTCGTTCAGCCTTCTACTTTGACGATCAAAACTGAACTTCATAGTAGACCAGCGACCAATTTGGATGTAGAAGGTTCCTACCATCCAATAATCAAGCATTTGATATTTCCAATTAAAAATCCTCAATTTATCAACCTTCCTTAACAAGTCATTAACCACACTTTTGACTAATTCTGCCTGTACTCCAACAACAAAGCGCTACCTACCTCTTACTAGGTCAGATACTTAATGTAGAGCAGAGTTGGGCAAAATCTAACTAATTCAATCATGATTAAGATTTTTGATTGAAGTTTAATCATGATTGAATTAGTCATGATTAAATGGATCATTTTATGATTTAGTCATGATTAATTCAATCATGAGGTATGACTAAATCATACAATGATTAATTTACTCATGACTTATTCAATCATGATTAAACTTCAATCAAAAATCTTAATCATGATTGAATTAGATTTTGCCCAACTCTGGCTAAAATGACCACCTACCAAAATCCAATAGACTCAGGATAAAAATTTTGAGATGAGAGTCGTGCTTAAGGGCAACCTCAAAAAATGTTATCCCAAACGAAAACCACAGACACGTCTATTTTATTACAATCAAGACCCAAAGATAGTGTATTTTCCAAATAATGTAGAAATCTCACTATTCGAGTAGAATAAATTTTAATTCAAAGAAATTTTTTGTCATTAATCGATTATGTAAGCAGATTTACTTTTCAAAGCGTAGCTTGTTTTAAGATTATTTATTTTATTATTATTATTATTTATTTTTTATTTTTGGCTTTTCATAACGAGTTTTACTTATAATTGATAAATTTTTGTTAAATAAGGTGTTGAAAAATTTTCTGTTTTCATGAAATAAATTTGTTAGAATTTTTTTACATGTGATGAAATTGTGTATTTTTCATCTTTTGTGCACCAATTCGAATATGATTTATCGAAATTTAGTCATGACTAACTATATTATGACTAAGTTAGTCATGCCTCGTATTTAATTACTAGTCATGACTAATTTAGCCATCAATCACATATCGTGACTAATGACTAAATTAGTCACTTACTACCAATCATGACTAACGTTCTGAGTGATCAATCATTAATCATTAGACATGACTAATTTTTTCCCAACACTGGTGTAGAGATACTCCCCGCAGAAGTTGACCACAAGACCTGGTTCTTCAAATGATATATCATCATCGTCGTTCAACCTTCTGTTTTGACGGCCAAAACTGAACTGTTTGGACATAATAGGGGCAATGTGTTCCTAGGCATCTGATACCCAAGCGTCCTTTCGTTACAATTGAAAATATCCCATTTGCCAATCCTCCTTAATAAGTCTACTAACCTCACTTTTGGCTGGTTCTATCTGTACCCCAACAACAAGGAGCTACCTACTTCTAATCACTTCTTAGTAATTTGTCTAGAAAGACTCCCCCAGACTGTCGTAAGACCATAAGCCGAACTCTGTAGAAGATCTGAGACCACTTTGGACGTAATAAGTGGCACTGTGTTCGTACTTAGCATTATAATACACAAGCATCCTTTCATTTCAATTAAACAGTCGCAATTTGCAAAACTTCCTTAATACGTTACTAACTTCATTTTGACTGGTTATGTCTGTACATCATCAGCAAAGAGCTACTGAGTTCCATTCAATCAGACACTTTCTACCAGGATCAGAGAATCTTGGAATCCCCACGCAAGACCTTCGACCACAAGAAAGAAATCTTTTTTGACAGTCAAAACCGAACTCTACAGAAGACATGCGACGACATTGGACGTAATAAGTGGGACCTGTGTTTAAGCCTTCCAATATGCAGATAAATTGTCCAAACTCTTCACTACGTCAGTTACCTGTCTCCCGTCGACGAAATGACCAAACACTAACCTTAGTTCGCCTAAACCTCTAGATCTAGACACGACACAGCGTCGGTTGGCCGGCTGACTGACTTCTTAATGTCGGTTTTTTAGCCATTACATAAGAAATGTAGGACATAACGGATACAGGGACATTTAAGAAACTGGTAACAAATGTCAAAGGAAAAACAATCCATCTTAAAAAAATACATAAACCACGTAAAAGCTAGTCTATTTAACAACATCACACTAAATAGGCATAATTTGAAAACTAACTGTATGTTGGTACAGGTGTACTAGGGATTTGGGGAAATCTATGTAGACAGATGGAACGTTTGCATCCGTCGAATGGCAAAGCCCTCAACTGTTTTTTTTTTTTTTTTTTGTGGCGTTATACAAATTACAAACTGTTAGTTAACCTGGGTCTATTATTATTTCACAGTCGTTGGCCGCTTTGTAATTGTGTCAAGCGTATTCGTAATGAGATACACTTCCTACCGTTTTGGAGCCGGGAGGGGGTGTCCGTGAATGTGATAATCACGCTTCTCGTCGACAAATGAAACACCACGGACACTTTCACCCGGGTGAACAATCGCCGTGCCAAGTTGGAGGAATCCGACCCGGTTCCGGTTCCGTTCGTTGAACGATTAGCTCTGCCGGGTGAATTTCACGTTGCCACAATCGGCCGAAATCCGTCCTTCCTCGGACATTTTGAAAATGTGTGCCGGATTTCGCGATTTTTAACTGATTCGATATAATAGGACTTTGTATAAACAATTGCGACACAATGTATGAAAGAATGACAACAAATGAGAGGGCTGCTTCAATAGCGGAAAATTTAAAATTATGCTAGTCATCCGCGAACATGACGTCGAGAACATGTAAACATGAACATATTTTTATGCGATGTAGCCTCATTTTTTAGTTAGGTTTCAATGTCAATGAACCAAAAACATTTAAATATGGACATTTTTAGTGGGAGGTATGGTCTAAAAGTTGGGCATGGCAGGTTTCCTTCACCCGACGAAAAATCACAACGGCTACCGACCAGGTATCAGTGATTTTAACAAAACCTTTTTTTATTTATACTTAGGTCGAAAAACATCAGTCGCGTGGCCGAGCGTTCTTGCCAATGAGGCCTAGGAGCCAAGGAAAAATATATTTTAACTATTATAAGAAGCTTTGTGAAAACGTATTTTTTTCATTTGATATGGACTTATTTCAACGTTATTATACGCCAAATTTTATTAAATTTGATTATATATATATATATATATA